>CM033271.1:33400362-34000362 GCA_019343175.1 Oedothorax gibbosus
TGTTTCAATTTTAAAAGTGCTTTTCCAGAAACATTAAATATAAAAAACAATGTGAGAGAACGAACAATGAAAACACATCGGCATTATAATTACGAAGTATATTTTTTATATATTTTTTGGTACAAATGAACATCTTAACAAGTATTAGGCTAAAAAAGGATTGCAAGTTCATCAAACTTTACCCTTTGACCGAGGTTCAAAATTTGGAGGCCCTCGAGTAGTTCTAGTTCGTCGTTTTGAAACAAACTAAACATCAGTCTTTCCTTTTCGTTTTGCAATACAATGGATCTTAGGGCCCGTTCTCATGCAGAGCAAATGCCGGCTATCGGGAAAGAAAATCCCTCTGTAGGGAAAATTGCGGTAGCGAAAATGTACCCACTGCCTGGGTAGTAAAGATTTCATTACCCTCCCGCCCCCCATGATGCATTTCGGCTTTGGTGATCACTCACAACAAAAGCAAAAATGGCGAGCAAGTGGACCCATGCTGAAGTCGTTTTTATTAGCTTCGTATGACCATAAATATCTTTCTGGGAAGGCCAATTGTAAAGTGGAGTTTATTACTTTGGAAATCAAATGAATCCAGTTTTGTATTCGCAACAACCTCCTACTTTCTTCATCATCAATAAAATCGATAGATGTCTGTCCACGAACTTTTAACAAAATAATTGTTTTTAGTAATTCTTGCAACGACATCGCTAACAAAGAAACGTTAAAAAGAACACAAGGACAAGATCTCGAAGCTCGAGCACCAAATCAAAACAAGCAAACAGGATGTGACGTACCCATACGTCATTTCCGGAATGCCGGCTAATACATGTGAATGGGGTTATAAAGTTTCACGAGATTGCCGGCTAAATGCCGCCAATTTCCCAGCACATGTGAACGCGCCTTTATTCATAATCCATTCTCCATCTTCTAGAAGATTTAAAATTCAACCAAACCAAACGTAATACGTTATTTTGCAATATTACTCATTTATAAGTACTTTTTATCTTTCAAATATGGCAACTGTAAAACTTGAACCTAAACGAAATGAAGAGAAAACCAAACAACTTTTTTTCAAGCAAAACAAAGATTTTGAGAATTTTTTTTCTTTTCGTTATTCAAGTCTTTAAGTACTCTTATTTAAATTTAAATCAAAGACATGGAAACCAAGCAAATAATTCCAGCACTACCTGGGCAACAACGGCCTCTGGGCCCCAAAACCACCGGAGGTCAGTCCAGCAAACTTGGTGCCGGTTCCGAAGCAGGCGGCCGACTCAAGGGAGTGCAAGTGGTCAAGCCGATTGTTTATGGTAACGTTGCTTGGTATCTAGGACGAAAGAGGGACGAAGATGGACACACTCACCAATGGAACGTTTACCTAAAGGCCTACGATAACGAGGACATGTCCGTGTATGTGAAGAGGGTCCATTTCAAGTTGCACGAGAGCTACGCCGATCCGAATCGGGTGTGTCATGCACCGCCGTACCAAGTGACCGAGACTGGATGGGGAGAGTTTGAGATTGTCATCAAGATCTTTTTCCAGGTAAGGTTTCAGACTATGAATTGTTCCTGGATTGAATAATATAATCCTGGAATCAAAATTAGGGATAAAATCCTAGTCTCTGGGCCGGCAACAAATTACAAAATTTGGCGAGTTTTCAAAGGGTGAAAAAATTATTTTTTTTCCGGCACCCATGGAAAATCAAATCAACCCTAATCAAAAGAAGGTAAACTGCCAACCGTTGCACACATCAGAAGCGGAATTATTTAGGGTTACTAAAAAAGACAGCGTTCGGAGAACATGATTTCGAGATGTTGCTGTCCAGCGTCTAGGATTTGACTTTAAATAGGTAATAGGATTTGAACAGCTATGATATATAATGACCATTCTTGATTTTGCGATTTCGTTATGTTGCCACGAAACGAAACAGCCCAAATGTGGTAAACATTCCACTTCATATTTCATACAATTCTATAGGCATAGCAACCCCACGCTAACTTTTCAAGCTCGCCAAAAGTTGTTAATGAACAGACCTGCCATTATATTATGAATGCTGTACCTTGTTTTTTTCCTGTTTATTCCTTGACCACTTCTAGGGATCGTGAAGAATTAGTGTAGGGCTACTATGCTTATCAATTTTAATTGAAGATAAATGGGAATGTTTATCAGCTCTGTGCGTTTTCATTGTTTGAAAATTTAAATGAAATCGTCAAATATAGATTGACATTTATATTATAGCTGCTCTAGTAGTGCATATTGTTTATTATGGGCCCTCTCTCTCTCGTTCAATTTAAACCTTTAGGACTTTTATTTTCAAGGAACAACATCTATCATACAACACAAGTAAAAAAAATCCCGAATACGTCTCCTCCTTAAATGCCCTCATAATTAACCCTAAAAATTTATTACATTTGATTGCTGCTCTAGATAAATTATGACTTTAACTGCTAGGATATTATGGCCGATCTTGATTTGGCGACTTAGGTTTTGTAGACAAGTAACGAAAAATACTAAATTTGGTAAACATTCCAGTTCAACTCAATTAATATTTGCATCAATAGTAGTATTGTCAAATTTACAAATGAATTTACTTTTGAGATGATTTGAAAATAGAGCGTACTAGATTTATATAAACATAAGTAATGCGTGTAATGGGTTTATTCTGAAAATTCTGACATTTTTTTTGTGTGTGCATTTGTTCGAAACGAAACACTATTTATTTTTGGTTTATTTAAAGGTTTTGCTTGGTTTTTATAAAAGGCACTAAAAGCTGTATTAGGAAATTATTTTATCTAGAACTTGTGATGTATTTAAAAAATTTGGTATGCTTTTGATTAGTAATAACGCACCCATTAAGAGCCGTTGTTAATGAACAGACCTGCCATTATATTATGAATGCTGTACCTTATTTTTTTTGGGGTAGAGGGACCTGTTTATTCCTTGACCACTTCTAGGGATTGTGAAGAATTAGTGTAGGGCTACTATGCTTATCAATTTTAATTGAAGATAAATGGGAATGTTTACCAGCTCTGTGCGTTTTCATTGTTTGAAAATTTAACTGAAATCGCCAAATATAGATTGACATTTATATTACAGCTGCTCTAGTAGTGCATATTGTTTATTATGGGCCCTCTCTCTCTCGTTCAATTTAAACCTTTAGGACTTTTATCTTCAAGGAACAACATCTATCATACAACACAAGTAAAAAAAATCCCGAATACGTCTCCTCCTTAAATGCCCTCATAATTAACCCTAAAAATTTATTACATTTGATTGCTGCTCTAGATAAATTATGACTTTAACTGCTAGGATATTATGGCCGATCTTGATTTGGCGACTTAGGTTTTGTAGACAAGTAACGAAAAATACTAAATTTGGTAAACATTCCAGTTCAACTCAATTAATATTTGCATCAATAGTAGTATTGTCAAATTTACAAATGAATTTACTTTTGAGATGATTTGAAAATAGAGCGTACTAGATTTATATAAACATAAGTAATGCGTGTAATGGGTTTATTCTGAAAATTCTGACTTTTTTTTTGTGTGTGCATTTGTTCGAAACGAAACACTATTTATTTTTGGTTTATTTAAAGGTTTTGTTTGGTTTTTATAAAAGGCATTAAAAGCTGTATTAGGAAATTATTTTATCTAGAACTTGTGATGTATTTAAAAAATTTGGTATGCTTTTGATTAGTAATAACGCACCCATTAAGAGCCGAATGGTATACGCTTTAATCGAAACAACAAATAGTTAATTTTGAATTCTAATATGTCTGATGCTTCACTCACGATAGTTTTTATTCATTTGAAGCATTTGTTATTGATGATTAATTCTTAAATTGATAGTAATTATCTTGTATGCATAAGCACTTTATATATAAAGTATTATTGTCCGATTAATATTAATTAATATAAAATTAATTTCTTCGAACATTGTTATCTTTTATGTCATAAGAATAATGTCGCTGTTATTGGATAGAGCTGCACTACTCAATATTGCATCCATTGAACACAATGTCAACTGTAAGAGTAGAGGGGAATAACCCCTTCATTGCATAATAGTCTGTCTGCATTGGGTCTGCTTGGCGAAGATAGCTAGTCATCACCTAAACTGGTGTGAAGAAACCAGTTTTGCCTCAGTTCTAATCACACGGTGCACAGGTTTTATATCTCTATTATCATAATTAGCACCATACAAATAGTCTGATGCTTGAACAGCGTAAGAAGAAACAAGGGAAAAACTGATTTACCGAACGGCACTACTCACCAAGCAGTTTCAATTCCTGAAGATTCCCTGTTGATGAACAGGTTTTTCCCCTGTACTCCTCAACTGCATAAATTATTCTACCTAAATGATTCATATTTTCCTTTCCAGGACAGCAACGAACGTCCAGTAACCATCTACCATTTCCTGAAACTGTTCGACCGCGAAAAAGACGGAAACGTCAAGATGGCCACTAACCCCGTCAACTCTGAGCTGTACGATGAACTAGTCTTCACCGATCCAACAGTCAAGATGCACCGACTACTATCGCACCCAAAGTTGAGTACACCTGGTGCACCCCAGCACCGCACCGACTACGAGGAGAAAAAGGTCAAGGACCTGCAAAAGGTCCTGGGTGCCAAGAGGAAGGTTAAAAACGAAATCTCCGAGCTCAAGGCGCGGCTGGCTGAGGCTAAAGAGAACATTGCCAAGTTGAAGTCGCAGGTGGCATCATGAAGAATGTAATTTATGATTTTGTAAAAAATGAACCACGAGTTGTTTTTGTAAAAGTATATAGGGAATAGCTATGATATAATGGCCGGTCTCAATTTGCTTTCTTTCGCTAAGCAATAAAAATGCCCATATGTAATAAACATTCCACTTCATATTTCATTCAACTCAATAGGTATAGCAACCCTATGTTAAATTTTCCAGCTTGAGAAAAGTTGCCAAAGACTGGCTATTATATCATAACTGTACCGACCCATGAGTTGTTTTTGTAAAAGTAAATAGGGACAAATGAGTTGACTCTGAGTGCTCCATGTTATTTCACTGTGTAGAACTGTTTTTAATCTGAACTAGGCTAACTCAAGTTCTTTGGAATAATTGAGACCAAGATTATTTCTAGTTGTGCTGTAATTTCAAGGATCATGGTTCTTGACAACCATTATAAAAAATTATATGTGTATAGCAACTCTCCACAGAAACATATATTGTTTGTTATTGTACACTTGAAATAATTTCAACGATATTTAGTTAGCCTTTGTTTATTGTAAAATGTGTTGATCCCATGAGCAGATGTTTTCAGAACACGAGTGATTTAATATTTTACTGTTCAACTCTGAATCAACAGTCATCCTTGATTTTTAAAATCCATTCTACACCTACCGTTGCTGATATAGTAAAGCTTAATTTCATTTGTTATAAAAGTTTTTGAAAGGCTTTTCTGCACAGGTGTTCCTCTACTGAGATGTTAATTCAACCAAAACTAAATTTTTTCGCACATTGCCACTATTAGCTTCCACACTAAGTTTATAACCTAAAAAGTGGAAGGTTTTATAATCGTTCAGTCCGTCTGTCTGTCTGTCACCCACTTTCACAGAAAGAACCACAAGTCCCACAGACAAGTGGGATACGTCATTTTGAAGCAAAAAATCAGATTAGGCTACATTCCAAATTTCATTAAAATTTTTTAATTAGAAGTTTATTTAAAATTTAAATAACTAAAAATTTAATCTACATTGAAATAACATGCGAATTCCATTTTTATTCAATATTTTCACTGTTGCCATTTCGTTAAACGTACGAGAAACTTTATTTAAAATAAAAATAAAATATTTGAAAGAATATATAATTCAGTTTGCATTGTTGTAATATCACAATCGAGTTCTTTTGATGGTTCATTATATATGTATGAAGAAAGATGCATAGAGAATTCTAAATTTGCATAAAAAATGTGCCAAGTTTCGCTTTTATTTATTTTTTATATGAAATGTTTTGATTTTATTTAAAAGAGAAGAATATTACATATTTATTCTTTGAAATATAAATTGATTTTTGCAAACAATAATAATTATTAAAGAAATAATTATTGAATTTTCGAAATAAAATAAATGAAACTAGTCAAATTTTGCGTTTAAAGGTTTATAGTAGAATTAATATTGTGTTTGGCGACATTTTTCCTGTTGAACACAAATTTTGTGTGGAAGCGGGCTGCGTGACAGTTTCTGTTACAAACCTACTTGTATTAAAACACAACCTTTCTTTGCAGTAGAGAAATGTTCTGCGGAAAAGACATCCTCTTTTTTGCAATTTTGTGATTGTCAAAATTTTCTATTTTTGGATCACCAGACTTTTCCCATTTTAGATTTTGAATTAACAAGAAAATAACTAGCATTGTTCATCGTGGTGGCATGATGTCTCTTCCAAATTCTCACTCTGCCTCAAAAATCCACCTTGAAAATTTAGAGTTCATCCTCTTTAACCAGCTTGGCTCGATGGGTTGAGTCGAGTCTGGGACATAATCCCAAAAATCCAATAGGCCATTATCCCAACAGCAAAAATTATGAATTAATTTGCCATTAACTAAGCATAGCGACATTAATCATAGATTTGTCGGTAGTTTTAACCCTGTCGGAGATTCATCCCTGTCTGCATTATATCCTTGTCGGGATTATGTCCGGAACCGGTTAAGTAAACAAACATGTTACAAAGGTTACATTTGCACTTTACCACTCCTGGCTTCCTATAAACGGATTGTGGTGGAAGTAAAACAAATTCTGCCAATGAGGTTGTTTCAGATGATGTAACTCTCCTGTTTTCATTTTTTGTCCTTCCTGCGATTTCATTCTTTTGTTTCAATTTCACTCTCTAAAGGAGCTTTTTTTGTCGTCTGCTGTTTTCTGTTTTAGAATTCTTTATGTGTAATAAAGAATGTTTGTATTGTATTGTAGAAAAGAATGTTTTTATTGTTAGAATGTTTATATTTTTTTAAACATTGCAATTTATAATTGAGTGCATATTGTAGATAAATTTGTTTGCATTTAGTCAAATATAAATCAATGTTTCTAAACTGCAAATTGAGTTTGATGTGCTCATTAAAGAATTTCCAGTTTTTGAAAAATATTCATTGTAATTACTGGGGTTATTGTTTGTCAATAACTACAGTATGCAAAATTGTTGATCTTCTTTTTTGTATTTTTTTTCAACTTGCAGATGTTGTTGAATTTCATATTTTCATTGTAAGTACTTCATATGAAAATAAAATATTTGTGCTACAGTAAAACTTCTACAACAGACCACCTCTATTAAGCGAACACCTCCGCAAACGGGCAATTTTTCAAGGCACCGATTTTTTCCCCTATACACTTAATGTTAAAAAAAACCTCTCGAACGGACCATACCATACCTCCGGTTACGACCAGATTCCAAGTCTCACCTGGGGGTCACTTTTCCAAAATGAAAAAGTAAATCTTGCACTTTCCCGCTGCTACTGTACATTGTTTGCGCTTTTCGACCTTTGAATTACCTTCATCTATATTAGCGCGTAGAAGAGTTCACCTGCCTAAAGAGTTGGAACAAATTCAGCCCCCCCCCCCCCCCCCCCTGCTGTTGAACGGGTCATTTTGAAAGACCCTTCCACGAATTGTCCGAGTTGTCAATAGGAAGCTTCTTGCACTTTACTGCAGTTAACAATTGCAAGGTAGGGCCATTCATTATGTATGTTGACATCCATAGCCAAAGTTAACGCTTGGGCATGCCCTTCCAAAAACAAATCACTAAGGTTGTCAGTTGTCACACAAGCAAGGGGCTATCGCCGATGGCAAGGAGTTTAAGAAACTCACAGAATGTAGGAATACCCGTGAATGTTAAATTTGTGAAACACACGAAAGACGTTTCAATAAATAGTCTCTTTACAGAACTTAAAAACAAACTGAAATATGAAATGCTTTCCGAAAAATCGAAAAACATTAAACAAGTAGAAATTTCTTCTTATTTTAAAAGATTGTAACTTAAGTGTGTATTGTAAAAAATAGGACCTTGTTTTTGGATATAATTAAAATAAATAAAATGATGAAGATTGAATACTGATACTTTTCAAAGAGACCACCCTCCCTCAACGACCGATTTCCTCAGATCGGAGGGTGGTCGCCCCTAGAAGTTTTAAAAATTTTTCGTCCCTGAAATACTTAGCAGGGTTGGCATAGTTTTTACAGCCCCGGGGAAAATACCGTGGTAAAAACTGGTATATACCTTCGTGAGAAGAATTGTTTTTCCCGCCTGGGAAAAATCTAATTATTGATGATGTCACGCTCTCCATACTGCGATTTCATTGGTTGTTTTGTTTTCTTTGACAAAGTGTTGAAACAAGCTCATTGGTTTTTTATAACGTCACACGCTCCGAACTGCGATTTCATTGGCTGTTTTGTTTTCTTTGACAAAGTGTTGAAACGAGCCCATAGGATTAATAAAACTAAATTTATATTTTGTATTTTAATAAATATTTATCATGGACTTAATATTTTTAAAAATTGACAAAACTTTTCCTTAATTATTTTACATCTATGGTAATATTATAATCATGTACTGTTGTTTGTTATTTAAGTGTTCGCTTCTGTATAAACATAAATAATTATTAAAATATTTGTCTGTGGTAAATATTTATTAAAATATTGTATAGGATAAATAATTATTGAGATATGTGATGTCCACTAAATTTAGAAATAAAATCAAACGACTTTACTAAGGCTTTGACAATGTATAACAGCTATAGTGGAGATGAGGGGGAACAAAAAACTTGAGCTTAATAAGGGATCCTCCACCCAGACAGTGGCATTGACAGCCAGGAATACAAAGATTTAGATGTAAACAAAAAAGAAAAACCGATGTTTACTTTTATAAAACTTAAATTAATTAAAAGAAAATCCCATATAACGTATATCCCAGATCGAAAGGTATTTCCTAGTTTTTCTAAGAAAGAAAATAGTTTTTTTCCCCGGTATTTACCTATTTTTTCCGCTGGGATGGAAAATATTAGTTTTGGACGGGAAAAACCCAACCTTAATACTTAATGCAAAGTTGCAAAGTATCAATACCTAGTCTTGTTTTCTAATTGTTTCAGAGAATTCTTTAGCAAATTCTTTCTAATAAATAACTATTAAAATACATTGTTCTATTCCTGATTTAGAACCCGAGTTGAATTCGATACCGGATTATATGACTTCTACTTACTTTAGTGTTCCACAGATGGCAGCACCGTATAGTAAAATATTACAGTTAAAACAAGTTTTCAGTTAAAATCACACGCTTTCGATGGTTGCATACTTTCCAGTTCAGACATTTATTTGAACCCGGGTAGCTTCAAAAAATAATAATTATTTTAAGTTAAAGTTGGATATTATCTAAACTTTTTGAAATTGTTTAATTCTTTTGAAGATTAAAAATATAAGAGTATCAATTGGACATGTAGGTTGAAGTTATTATTAATTCAAATTCAGATTAGCAGACTTAAATATCTAACTCGTTTGAAGTTTTGAATGTGGTGTCAAATTTATCCACATGATGCATTTTTTATTTTCAAAAAACAAATTTATTGAAGGTAAAATAAAACTTAGCATCAGAAGTACTGACTGTACTGCTGTAATTTTCATTTATAATAATACAACATTTAGGAAAGGTTTCAATAGATACCTAATAAATTGGCATAAATTGAGCACTATTTTTTTTAAAATTAACTTTTTCGCTTCAATCAATCGCTTTCAAACTGGATAATTTAAGTGAATTAGTTATTATGATTAACTTAGTTTAAAATTAAGATATCCAATGATTTTTTTTAATAAAAATATATGTATATTTTTTAAATTTTAATACATGTGTTGAAAACAAAATTATTTAATAAGAAATATTTTTTTAAATGAGTTTTTAATATGATTTGAAATAAAAATAAAGAAACTTTAATTTAATTATGACAATATATTCAAATTTCCTTTGTAGTAGTTATAATAAAAAAAAAACCCTTTATTTTTTCAACATTTCTAGTTTTACTTTTATAATAAACGGTTTTATAAACTAATAAAGTTAGAAATTACTTTGCTAAAGAAATCCATGCTATCGCAGAAAACACTCCTTCTTTATCCCACCTTAAATCGATACATTTTTTTTGCATTTTGCTCTTGGTTTTTAAAGTCCGCTCTCTATTCTCTTAAGCCCTGTACTTAAAATAATGCACTTAATTCATGATTTTTACTTTTATCCATTTTTTTTAAACCTTTTTATCTCACCTTTTTAAACTTCAAAATTTTGGGAAATAAACCATTTTCGATAATAGTATATAATACGCAAAAACAATATACTATTCGATAATAAAATTGATTTTACTATTAATGCATAGAAACCAGAAAAAGTTATTATTATTTTATTTTTAGTTTATGGATAAAAAGGTTGACATTTCACCCCGATTTCTTCAAATATTTAAAGCCCTAACTCCTCCCCAGTATAGCCATTTCTGTCTTTTGGGCCATAAACACCAACCAACCTACTTCTCCCTTAATTTTATATAGATTCAAGTCTAATTTGCTTTTTTTGCATCATCATACAAGTGTGTAGAACAAAGCTATGTTGAGACATTTTGAAAATAATAAAAAATAAATTTTTGGCAAATTTAATTGTCAAGGACACTCAATTTTTTGAGAAAAAGAACGCATTTTCAATGTAAAATGTATTTTTTTAAAAACTTAGACAATCTTTTTTCATAAAAACTCAACAAAGTTTTGTTTACTACATCATATGGAATAACAAAAAAGAAAAATTTACTTAATAGGATGATTTTCCTCTGAGCCTTGGCGGTTCGAAGAAGGTGAAAAGCTCAGAAATAAGTTTCCGAGAAAATACGGTTAAAGATTTTAGTTATTAAAAGTACTTATACACGTCATCTAAATTGTACGAAAAACACATGAACCAAACGGCTGACGACTACCAAATTTGAACAACATATTTTTCAATATATAAGGTATCATTTCTGATAATAAATTTTTTTCGACAATTTCAAATTATTTTTCGATTTGATTTTCATGGTAGAGATCTACCTTAAGAAACTTTAAACATTTTAAAATTGATACTCTTTTTCGTTTCATAGAGATGTATTCCATAATAATATATATCATAGAACATATTCCTAAGTATATTTTTTATTGATTTGGGTTTTCAAATACAAACGAACATTAAGTATTCAGTAATTGCAGAATTATATATTTTTCTTAAATATGAAATTCTTAAATATCTCTAAACTCTTGGAAATATTTTAAATCTCTTTTAATATTCTTTCACAAATTTTTATGTTGATAATTACTTATTTAAGGACAAGAAGCCTTCGTGGTTTAGGCGTTGGCGACATTTTCTACTTGAAGGGATACTTGACTCACCCATTAGATACTTGACCTAACACCGATACATCTGGGAGTGTAACCTAAAATTATATTACCTCCCCAGCAATTTTTTTTATCTGATTAAAGTGCAAAAATTTAGTTGATTGAAACTTGCAGCGTAAGATATCTGGTGGTTTCTGGTATCATTAAAAAAATCATTATATATCTATTCATGAACCTCGCAACTAAACATTGCCATCTGCTGTTTCTTTATTCCAATTTTCTGGATTTCTTTTTTTCACAGCTGAGTCGTTACCAAGCTCTGTAGTTAACTTAGTGGTCAAAGAACGATTCAAGGAGGAAATAACTATTTAATAGTCTTACTCTAATATGTAATAATTTGTTGAGTTCCAGTATGTAATAATTTGTTGAGTTCCAGTATGTAATAATTTGTTGAGTTCCAGTATGTAATAATTTGTTGAGTTCCAGTATGTAATAATTTGTTGAGTTCCAGTATGTAATAATTTGTTGAGTTCCAGTATGTAATAATTTGTTGAGTTCCAGTATGTAATAATTTGTTGAGTTCCAGTATGTAATAATTTGTTGAGTTCCAGTATGTAATAATTTGTTGAGTTCCAGTATGTAATAATTTGTTGAGTTCCAGTATGTAATAATTAGTTGAGTTTCAGTTGATATTTTTTTTAAATTAAAAACTTGTTTTATATGATGGAACAAAATATTTTTTGTGGCTACCCTGGAATTTTATAACATGCAATCTTTTAAAAGATTTTTCCTTTTCACGATCGAATTACTTTGTTCAAAACATTTTATTTTGCATTTAAGGTTGAAAGAAGTGTCCTTACAAATTTCAGATTTTTTGGCCTTACATTTAAACTATACTACGATTATACCTTAAACCTTATCATTAGTTATATACATAGCCTATTTATAAGTATACCAAATAAGGAGCACATATTTTAGCCATTTCGAAAATAATCGGTCACTAACGGAAATGTATTGGCACCGCTGATGGGAGAGAGTTTCTAAACGATTTATTGCAGCAATTTGGAGCTTATTGTTCTTGTAGAAAAGTTTTTCCACTTTATTCTATAATAGGATAAAGTAATCATTGTCAGTGATTATTATTTATCAATAGTTCAGCTTCAATATTTTGTAGGTTAATTTAAGCTTCCACACTACGTTTATAACGTAAAAAGTGGAAGGTATTATAATCGTTCAGTCCGTCCGTCTGTCCTATCCGCCACCCACTTTCACACCCCAAACTACAAATGCTACAGGTAAGTGGGATAAGTAAAAAAATTCAACGCATCGAAATTAGAAGACTTTGAAAATCTCAGTAAAAAATTCGAATTCGAAGTACTTTAATTATTAAAAAAACTTCAAAATTTAATGCTCATTTAAAAAGTATAAGAAGCCATTTTTATTAGAATTAAATCATCATTGCCATTTGCAACAATAACTCGAGAAACTTTAATCCTTTTAAGTAATAAATTAAAAGAAATTTAGTTTTGCGACATCAATAAGTTTGAAATGACGTCAAATATATTTCACTAAGAGATTCTTTGTTTGTATGTTGATATTAAATGTTTTGGTTCCGTCAGTGCGGGCAACTTTGGTCCTAAATCATAGGTTTTTTTTACAAAAGAAGAAAAATTAAACCAATAAACCGATTTAAACTCTTAAAAATCATTATGTATTCTAAGTATTGTACTATTAGGAATATTTCCAATCATTTTTGTTAAATTTTTAAAATTAAAAAAAAAATTGGTGTTAGTTTAAAAAATTAGGACACGGCTAGGATCCGGGTGGGTAACTTTGGTCCAAGCATGAAATACATAAGAAGCATACTTTTTAACATCCTTAAAGGCTGTGTTACCGAAGAGTAATATTAAAATGTTTAAACATAAAAATAACTAAGTTATAAGATAAATAGTTATTAAAAATGGTATATAACTTAATATTTACATTGCAGTGCATCGTAGAATGACATTACACTATGTATAGCAGTATTGATTATCGCTTAAAAGAAAACTTCAATTTTAATAAGGGAAAATAACGTATTTTTGGGAGCAATATTTAATAACAAATATCTTTATAAAAAGCAAACGATTTTATTATAAAAGGAAAAAATAATATATTCGTAATATAGGAATTTGAAAATGTTTAAATTTCGACATTAGCTATTTTGAATGTTGTACGTTTCTTGCATTTTATAGTATCTTTTTAATGTTTAAAATCGTTTAATTAAAAAAAAATCATCTCAAAAATGGGTAATCGTAAAAGTAAGACTTCTTCAAAAATAGTTAAACACTTTTACATACATTTTTGAAAGTGCAAAGTTCCATAAAGAAATCCTTACATCTTGGACCAAAGTTACCCGCATTCATCGACAAAAGTTTCCCATGGACCAATAATTTAATATAGCATAAAAAGTATTCAACTTAGATTAAAACAAATGGCGTAATATTCACCCCCATAAATAAAAGAATAGTATAGAGTGTTTTATTTAGCTATTTTCAAAATTGTTTAGGTGTTCCAGACCAGGGGTGCCTACAAGGGGGGGTCAACGACGCAGACTGAGTCGTTGAAATTTTAGGGGGGGGGTTGAAATTTTTATAAAAATTATTAATAAACAGCCAATCTTGATAAAAAAAACTCAGCTAACTCTGATTCTTACTCATTATCTGCCCCCCCCCCCACCAGCCGACGCAACACCGGGGGGGGGGGGGGGGGGGGGGGGCTCAGAACTTGTACTCTGGCGAATTTTTATTTGGTTTAAAATAAAACACAAAGTGGCAAAATAATCAAAAGTGGCTCCAATTTTTTTTTTTATATTTTTGCCTTCAAAGAATAGGGATGGGCAACCATAATTCAAAGCAACACCAGGGAAAAAAGGAAAAAAGGAGTTATAAATTATGTTCGTTGGCGTCTACCAGACGATACGATTTCTGACAATTATTTCCAATAAACAATCGGATCACTGTAACAAAGTGTAAACACTCATAAATCGCACGCAGTTTATAAAACATCTCGGTGAATTGATGACGTTCGCATTATAGTTTGCCAATGGAATCAATGAGATATTCCCGCCATATTTTGCAGCTGGCTCATAAATCTTTCGAACTTAACTTTGTATAACATTTTTACGCATTAATGACCTTCGGATAATATTTTTGACTTTTTCCCGCCAAATTAGACTCGAAGCCAAAATAACTAAATGATTGCTTGAGAATCAGTAGGAAAATACTTGTCGTCTTGTCTCAAATGTGACGGGTCTGGGTAATTGAAGATAATTAAATAGTGCAATTCCGAGTTTCACGGTAAGAATTTTGTTATATTTAACTTTAATTTTTTAAATTTTAGGTTTTTTTTAAGTGAAGCAATCTCTGTAAACCTTATAAAATAATTCTGATGTGTTTGATAATGTCAAATGTGTTGCATTAAATAAAAAGCTATACCAAGATAAACTTTTTTTTATGCATTAAGAATTGAGTGAATGAATTGGAAGCCGTTTTTGAATGGATCACGTGTCCGGCTATTTTTATTGTTTTAAAAAAATAATATAATTACATAAATTTTGAGCGGAATTTTTTACCAATTATTTAGATTCCGATAGCTTTGGCTGTAAAGAAAACCTTTTTAAAGGAAAATTAAAAATAGCTTGTAATTCCGTATTATAAAAGATATTCCAAAAGGTGCTTCCCTTTTTCGATTAGGGGCAACTCTGCTTTGACCTATCAGTAGAAAAATATTTAAGAAGAAAGTCAGTACTGGGGTTTTAATTCTTGGGATAAAGTTAAGTTACCCCATTCGATGGTACTTGAAATATCATTTTACTATAAGGTTTTCTATATACACCGTAAAGATGTAGTTAGAGGCTACTTTGGTTAGGTACTCCCATTTGCCCATATAAATAAAAAATCCTCACCGGTTTTTTTTAAGGGGGGGGGGGTAATAATTTTCTAGGGGGGGTGCGTCGTTAGCTCTGGGGGGGATCGGCACCTCTGTTCCAGACAAATGTTGGAAGAAATAGATTTTTGTCATTAAATTCTCGTAAGAATACAAACGTCATTTGTAGTATTGCTAAAATTAGATTTTTTTTTTACATGAAATGATAGGCAATGTTATCACCTTTCCAAAAATGTAAAACAATTTAAGAGGGGATCATTTTATGAAGAGAAATTAAGAAACAAATCTTTTTTCGACGCGTGGACCAAAGTTACCTTCCATGGCCCAAGATACCCGCTTCGACGACGCACAGTGTGGCAAAATCACGATTTAGCACGATTTAGCTGGCAAAAAAATCAAAAAATGAAATGAAGCATTCAGCTGCGAATCCTTTATAAATATAAACAATATAGTTCGGGGCACCTGGTGTTATGACTTATTCTCGGTTTGAGCACTATTAGTCAGGGAGAGTGTTGGGATATCAGAAAACCAATTAGACTTTAAACGATTTCTGAATGCATTTTTAATTGTTTTAACTTTCTCCTGCGTACGGAGCACATTTCCAACTCAACTGCATAGATTCAATCATTTACTGTAAAAAACTATGCTTACTTCCTTGAAAAATAATGGTGCTATTTTGTAGATAAAAGTATAAGAAATTTAATGATGTTATGATTTGCTAAAAATAGATGAAAATAAACATGGAATAGGAAAAGAAAAAAATGCGGAAAACTATCCCCGATTTCCCTTAAAATAAATTGTGAAGAAGTGAATTCTACAAAAGTCTACGTATGTGGACCTCTGAAGTGAAAAGGTTAAAGCACATACAGTACAAACTATTTAATTAAAAAATATTATTAGTAGGGGAGAGTGGGGGCTAATTGGACAATACCTCTGTATTTCAGCAAAAATACAAGAATTATTATTTCTTTTCTGACAAGCTCATAAACTGAACATTCGTTTACTCAAAAAGTCAGTGGATAGATGTTAAAACATTACCATATTTTAGTTGCTGATCATTTTAAACAAACATGAAAATGTCCCATTAGCCCCCTTATGTGGGGTCGAACGGGACCGGGTGCAGAGCTAATGGGCATTGTAAATTTTGCCTTAATTAAAATTTCAAAAAAATGTAAAATTAATCAGTAAATAAAATTTTTAAGCAAACAACATTTACATAATGTATACATAAAGAATTTTAATAAAAAAACAATTAATTGAAAGGAACAATTAATTGAAATCACTATTGAAGATTGAAATATAAAAGTTAAAACTCAGTGCCCCCTCCGTGGTTTTGTCCAGTCCATGCGGTAAGTGCCCCCGCCGTGGTTTCGTCCAGTCCATGCGGTAAATGCCCCCTCCGTGGTTTCGTCCAGTCCATGCGGTAAGTGCCCCCTCCGTGGTTTTGTCCAGTTCATGCGGTAAGTGCACCCTCCGTGTGTTAACGAGTCCATGCGGTAAATGCCCCCTTCATGGTTTTGTCCGGTCCACGTGGTAAGTGCCCCCAGTCCTTAGTTTTGTTTGGCCCATGCGGTAAGTGCCCCCAGTCCATGGTTTTGTCCGGTCCACGCGGTAAGTGCCCCCAGTCCATGGTTTTGTCCGGTCCACGCGGTAAGTGCCCCCAGTCCATGGTTTTGTCCGGTGCATGCGGTAAGTGCCCCCTG
Source organism: Oedothorax gibbosus (assembly GCA_019343175.1). Lineage (NCBI taxonomy): Eukaryota > Metazoa > Arthropoda > Arachnida > Araneae > Linyphiidae > Oedothorax > Oedothorax gibbosus. The sequence goes on from CM033271.1 coordinate 33,417,330, forward strand.
TCCATGGTTTTGTCCGGTCCACGCGGTAAGTGTCCCCAGTCAATGGTTTTGTCCGGTCCATGCGGTAAGTGCCCCCAGTCCATAATTTTGTTCGGTCCACGCGGTAAGTGCCCCCAGTCCATGGGTTTGTCCGGTGCATGTGGTAAGTGCCCCCTCCAGTCCGTGGTTATGTCCGGTGCATGCGGTAAGTGCCCTCCAGTCAAGTGCCCCCAGACCATGGTTTTTCCATCACGCGGTAAGTGCCTCCAGTCGTGTTTTGTCGGTCCAGCGTAAGTGCCCCCTTGCAAGTGCCCAGTCCATGGTTTTATCCGGTCCACGCGGTAAGTAACCCCAGTCCCATGGTTTTGTCCGGTCGACGCGGTAAGTGCCCCCAGTCCATGGTTTTGTCCGGTGCCCTGCGGTAAGTGCCCCCAGTCCATGGTTTTGTCCGGTCCATGCGGTAAGTGCCCCCGTAAGTGCCCCCAGTCCATAGTTTTGTCCGGTCCATGCGGTAAGTGCCCCCTGTCCATGGTTTTGTTCGGTCCACGCGGTAAGTGCCCCCAGTCCATGGTTTTGTCCGGTCCACGCGGTAAGTGCCCCCAGACCATGGTTTTGTCCGGTCCACGTGGTAAGTGCCCCCAGTCCATGGTTTTGTCGGTCCACGCGGTAGTGCCCAGTCCATTTTTTTGTCCGGTCCACGCGGTAAGTGCCCCCAGTCCATAGTTTTGTCTGGTCCATGGGGTAAGTGCCCCCTGTCAATGGTTTTGTCCGGTCCACGCAGTAAGTGCCCCAGTCCATTGTTTTGTTGGTCCAGCGGTAAGTGCCCCCAGTCAGGTTTGTCCGTCCACGCGGTAAGTGCCCCCAGTCCATGTTTTGTCGTTGTGGTGTCCCCGATAAGTGCCCCAGTCCATGGTTTGTCAGTGCATGCGTAAGTGTCCCCAGTCCATGGTTTTGTCCGGTCTATGCGCGTAAGTGCCCCCAGTCCATGGTTTTTATGGTCCACGCGGTAAGTACCCCCAGTCATGGTTTTGTCCGGTCTATGCGGTAAGGTCCCCAGTCCATGGTTTTTCCGGTCATGCGGTAAGTGCCCCCAGTCATGGTTTTATCGTCCACGCTGTAAGTACCCCCAGTCCTATGGTTTTGTCCGGTCACGCGGTAAGTGCCCCCAGTCCATGGTTTTGTCCTGTCCACGCGGTAAGGGCCCAGTCCATGGTTTTGCTGGTCCACGCGGTAAGTGCCCCAGTCCATGGTTTTGTCCGGTCCACGCGGTAAGTGCCCCCAAACAATGGTTTTGTCCGGTCCACGCGGTAAGTGCCCCAGTCCATGGTTTTGTCCGGTCCACGCGGAAGTGCCCCAGTCCATGGTTTTGTCCGGTCCATGTGGTAAGTGCCCCCAGTCCGTGGTTTTGATGCGGTAGCCCATCCGTCAAGTGCCCCCAGACCATGGTTTTTTCCATTCCACGCGGTAAGTGCCTCCAGTCCGTGGTTTTGTCCGGTCCATGCGGTAAGTGCCCCCTCAGCCAAGTGCCCCCAGTCCATGGTTTTTCCGGTCCACGCGGTAAGTACCCCAGTCTATGGTTTTGACCGGTCGACGCGGTAAGTGCCCCAGTCCATGGTTTGTCCGGTCACGGTAAGTGCCCCGAGTCCATGGTTTTGCCGGTCGCGAAGCCGTAAGTGCCCCCAGTCCATGTTTTGTCCGGTCATGCGGTAAGTGCCCCAGTCCATGGTTTTGTCCGGTCCACGCGGTAAGTGCCCCAGTCCATCGTTTTGAGTCGTGCGCGGTACGTGCCTCCAGACCATGGTTTTGTCCGGTCCACGTGGTAAGTGCCCCCAGTCCATGGTTTTGTCCGTCCACGCGGTAGTGCCCAGTCCATTTTTGTCCGGTCCACGGGTAAGTGCCCCCAGTCCATAGTTTTGTCGGTCCATGGGTAAGTGCCCAGTCATTTTTGTCGGTCCACCAGTAAGTGCCCCCAGTCCATGTTTTGTTGGTCCACGCGGTAAGTGCCCCCAGTCCACGGTTTGTCCGGTCCACGCGGTAAGTGCCCCCAGTCCATGGTTTTTGTCCGGTCCACGTGGTAAGTGCCCCGATAAGTGCCCCCAGTCCATGGTTTTGTCTAGTGCATGCGTAAGTGTCCCCAGTCCATGGTTTTGTCCGGTCTATGCGGTAAGTGCCCCAGTCCATGGTTTTGTTCGCTAGCGTAAGTGCCCCAGTCCATGGTTTTGTCCGGTCATGCGGTAAGTTCCCCAGTCCATGTTTTGTCCGTCCACGCGGTAAGTGCCCCCAGTCCATGGTTTTGTCCGGTGCATGCGGTAAGTTTCCCCAGGTTCATGGTTTTGTCCGGTCCATGCGGTAAGTGCCCCCAGTCCATGATTTTGTCCGGTCCACGCGGTAAGTGCCCCAGTTCATGGATTGTGTTCACATGAATGGTTAGTTCTTTGTTTATCTAAAACACTGTATGGTAAGTTAAAGGTTTTATGCGATCATATAGGACAATACTAGAATTGAAAATCCTTCTGTTTAGAAAACTTGTAGCCTCTGTGATTCATCTCCGATAATGTTTCAACTCGGGTGGTGATTCCGGAATTCTACGATGCTTAAAATTTTAAAGAAAATGTTTTCTACTTCCTACAATATATGAAAATTTGGTAATATTTAATATAACTAGTATTTCTCACACGTAATAAGTACAACAATAAATAAAAGTAGTGCTACTTACAGAAAAAAGTTCTATAAACTCAAAATACTATTATTTAAAGATATGGCCAAAGAACAGGAGAGTTAATGTTTCTCTTTCTACATCTCTATTATCTTCATCTACAAACTCGAAAGGTGATTCTACGCGATGCTTAAAATTTTAAACAATTAGGTTTGTAACAGAATCTGTCCCTTAACCCGCTTCCACACAACATTTTTGTTTAACAAGAAAAAACGCGCCAACCACATCATTAAATCTATACTAAACATTTACACGCTAAATTTGGCTAGTTTCATTTTATTTCGAAAATTCAATAATTATTTGTTACATTTGCTAAAATAATTTATATTTCAAAAAATAAATATGTAATATTCCTCGCTTTTAAATAGAAGGAAAACATTTAATATCAACATACAATCAAAGAATCTCTTTGGGAAATATATTTGTCGTCATTTTAAACTGATTTATGGCGCAAAAATTAATTTATTTTAATTTATTGTTTAAAAGAATTAAAGTTTCTCGAGCGATTGTTGCGAATGGCCATGGTGATTTAATTCTATTAAAATTGGCTTCGTATGCTTTTTAAATGAGCTTTAAATTTTGCAGTTTTTTAAATAATTGAAGCACTTTGAATTCAAATTCTTTTCTGAAATTTTCAATGTATTCTAATTTTGATTCGCTGAATTTTTTGACGTATCACATTTGTCCGTAGTATTTGTAGTTTGGGATACGAAAGTGGGTGACGGACGGACGGACAGACAGACGGACGGACGGACAGACAGACGGACGGACGGACGGACTGAACGATTATAATACATTCCACTTTTTACGTTATAAACGTAGTGTGGAAGCTAAAACCGTTTTTTATTTCAAACAATATGAACGTACTATTATTATTTACTACCTATATAAATAGTACTGCTCTTACATAAAATTTACTAACATTAAATAAAAGTAGTACAACTATTCGCAGAAAAAGTTCTATAAACTCACGGTACTATTATTCACAGATATGGCCAAAGAACAAAATAGTCGTTCTTCTCTTTTCACATCACTATTATCTTCATCGCCGAACAGAGTGATATGATGGAAGATGAATCTTCCGGATGTGTCCACACTCGATTCATATTCTTTCAGATATTTTGCCGTATATGTGTTGCTTTGTTCCACTCAATCGATATTTTTGAAGAGATATGGAGGGTTTGTTTGTTGTTTTACGGAGTTGTTTGTCTTGCTTGTAGGTTTTTAATTAAAGGAAAAGTAGAAGGTCTTAACAATGAAATTATTTTCGCAGATATACACTGCTCAAAACAATTGGGGGAACGCATGGTTTAAACCCTTGCACCCCCAATGATTCCATTTGGAGTCATCAGCTTGCGATTTTTTTCTCACTAAGTTGAGCTCGAACTTATTTATCGTTAGATGGAATAATCATGTCTTTTGAAAAATTTAATAATGTTTGTTTTAATTAAATGAAAATATGAAAAACATTGTAAAATAAAAACCACTCCCAAAACATTTTATGAAATAAATTGACCCTAAATTCTTCACGCTTGCATTCTTAGATGTTTCAAAATTGATTTTAACTTTTTTTTAACAAATAAAGTTTTGAAAACATTATTGTTAATATTTATTCAAAAGTTATGATTCCAATCCCCCCCTTAAATTTTATTTAAAAAATTAAGTTTTTTCCCCCTGTTTTTTACCATTTCATTCTGGATACATAATGAATCTATTTCACAAATTTTAGATTTGTCGATAAAAAATAAAAAGTTGTAACTGAAAAAGTTAACAAGTACGCAAACTGCTCCCCTAATTGTTTTCAGCAGTGTAGTATATTTCGTAGATAATATAGCATGGCAGACGAATAATCTAGTTGAGATGTGCTTGAGTTAGATCTTTTTAAGTAATAATACTCAAAACTACCATTTCTCATAATTAAGTGGTACAACTGTACGCTTACTAAATAATAGCAGATATAACTTGCGGGATGTTTTAAAGGGATCATAGCCTTTTGTCGATTTATGATGCATCTAATAATTTTTATTGTTGATAATTTGGAGAATTTTAGTCGTAAGAGCTATTAATGTGTTTGCTATGCAGTAAGTACGCAAACTGCTCCCCTAATTGTTTTGAGCAGTGTAGTATATTTCGTAGATAATATAGCATGGCAGACGAATAATCTAGTTGAGATGTGCTTGAGTTAGATCTTTTTAAGTAATAATACTCAAAACTACCATTTCTCATAATTAAGTGGTACAACTGTACGCTTACTAAATGATAGCAGATATAACTTGCGGGATGTTTTAAAGGGATCATAGCCTTTTGTCGATTTATGATGCATCTAATAATTTTTATTGTTGATAATTTGGAGAATTTTAGTCGTAAGAGCTATTAATTGTTGCTATGCAGTAAGTACGCAAACTGCTCCCCTAATTGTTTTGAGCAGTGTAGTATATTTCGTAGATAATATAGCATGGCAGACGAATAATCTAGTTGAGATGTGCTTGAGTTAGATCTTTTTAAGTAATAATACTCAAAACTACCATTTCTCATAATTAAGTGGTACAACTGTACGCTTACTAAATAATAGCAGATATAACTTGCGGGATGTTTTAAAGGGATCATAGCCTTTTGTCGATTTATGATGCACCTAATAATTTTTATTGTTGATAATTTGGAGAATTTTAGTCGTAAGAGCTATTAATGTGTTTGCTATGCAGTAAGTTGTATTTCATGAGTCTACATTCTTCATTTAGTAATAAACAAGAAGTTCCAAAAGAACCAAAATAGCCTAATTTCCTGTTACTTAAGTACTCACTGAAATTCTTACCGGAAAACAAGTAATATTTTAAACAGTAACTGTCACCATGAACTGCATCTATTCAAGATTTATATAGCTTAGAAAAAATAGTCAAAAGCGCCATTTAGTTGTAATTTAAACTTTTAAAAACCAAAATTGGCCATTTTTATTCATTTTATTAAAAAAAAATTAATATCGATTGTCGTTTGCTAAATTCATTTGCTGTTCGAAAAATAATTACGTAAAAATGCTTGGGCCAAATGCTAGAATACATTTTGATTGGTGCATTTGGTGCATTTCGAATAAAAATCATTTTTTAAAAAATTCCTAAATAAAAACCCTATATTTGAAACATTTAAAAGTAAACGAATGATTCATGTCAGTTGCTACAGATCGGTATTTTTGAGAAGGTTGTGAACATTCTAGTTAATAATAGAAAAATATGTATCAAGATAAACTTTAAAAAAAAGCATGTAAATTGAATTCTACAAAGGTCTACATTATGTAGACACCTGGATAGAAGAGGTTATAACAATATTTACATAGTTTCGATTGTTTTTAATAAACTCTTTAATGAGAAAATATAATTTAAATATATTTTGTACAAAATTTATTTTAAATTATAATGCAGTGAAAACTAATTTACACTGTGACCCATTTTCCTACCTTCCATAAAATATGACAAAGGTGGTAAAATTTAAAATAAAACCCCGCTTCTTCAAAAATTCCGATCCATCGCTACGCCAAACCACCCACATTCCATCACCCTCCTTGCCATCCCCGCCACCAGGGGTCTCTGGCGTCCTGCGCGGTGGCCCGTGCGCCCCATCCAGATATCTCAGGGGCAGCCCCTGGAAAACGATGGGAGGCAGGGCCGCTAGCACGTCAGACGATTTTTCGGTCCAAGGGGGGACTTCTGCGGGGGATGAGGCTTTCTTTATCGTCTGAGGCTGTGTGGACACCCCCAGGCCCATTTTGGTTGGAAGATTTTTTTTTTAAAGAGACGGTAAGTGTTTTTTTGTTGGATTTTTATAGTAGGGGGGGGGGGGGGGGGGGGGTAGATTGAAGCATGATCGTGGTTTGATGTGTCAAAATTTTCTCTTCATACTTGGTATTTGAAAATGAAATTTATATGTAGTTAGGAAAATCGTAATTGATCACAAGAAATTAAATTTTTTCTTCTGCTGAAATTGAATTTTTTTTTATTGGTCTTGGTCTTACACCCCCGTGGGGCTGGGAGAAGTTGGATGAATGATTGTTGATAAGGTCAATTGGGTTGTTTGTCAAAAAAGGTGGTTGGAGATGATTTGTGTGGAAATGTTATGCGCCTAATATTTTTATTCTATTTATATTGGTATTTTGATAAATATATAATTTTACTTACATATTCGATTTTGTACTACTCCATAAACATCAAATCCAACCGGGAAGTATTGGTGGATAGTTAATTCTTTTGTTTAAAAACCAAGTTGTTTTAACTTGGTTGTTTTACCACATAGGTTTTTTTTTGCGAAAATGTACTTTCAATATCCATATCGTAAGATCGTAATTTTTAAATTTTATTTTGAAATAACGGTAAATTATTAATGGTGGTAAAATACTTTATAGCATCAATAATAGTAAAATCCAATCATTTAATTTTTTTAATTTTAAAATATTTTTGAAAATAAGTGGTACAAATTTAATATCGTACAAGTACATTGTATTGATATGAGCAATTAATTTCTAATTTAGACTGCTTGAGAAAAATTTAGTTCAAGTAATGATAAATCATGCAGGTTTTTTTGTTGCTAAAATGTACCTTCAATAACCATATTGTAAGATGGCATTTTTCTTTTATTATTTTTGAAATAATAGTATCGAATTAATAATGGTATAATCTTTAAATCATCAATAATAATAAAATCCATTTGTTTAAATTCTCTTTAGATTAAATCTTAAAATATTTCGGAAAAAATGGCAAAAAATACCCCTGAACAATATATAAGTATAATGTTTTTATATGAATGACTAATTGATTTCGACTTTATATTGCGTGAGGAAAATTTTGTTCAAGTGGCGATAAACCAATAGCGTGACCTTATAATATCATCTAAGGTTGTAAACTAACCCTAATGGCTACATTATACTGTCCATGTCAGTGGTTTGCATTTTCTCAAAGATTAATTGTTTGCTTGACTCCATTAACAACGATTGGCAAGAAAATTTGATAATTGAAACTGAACTTTCTGCTTAAGTTAACCTATAAATAAACCAAATATAAGCAAATGAAGACCATAGTCCTGAACAGTTTATGTAGGACAAATAAGTTACACGAAAAACGAATTTCAAAAACTTTAAGTTAACGTTATTATTCGGAAATGAAGGTGATAATGGTATTCACACAGTTATCGTTAATACGTTAATCAACCAGTCTTCGTGAAAGTGCCTGATTAACTCCATTAATCAACCAATCAGTCACCGTGAAAGTGCGAACCAATGTTATGGACCTAGGAATCAAGGTTTTAGACTGGAGGAATATTTTTTTAAGTGTTTTAAGGTAGGAAAAGTGGGTAATACGTTTAGTTGGCATAGTCAGTTTGAGAAGTGGCGTAAGCTCTATAGAGTTCCTGTGATTTGAAACGATTTCAAAATAGCCTTCATGTAGCTCTTGTGCGACGTTCATTCAACCAAAGCATACTAATGATTTTAATAAGTGACTGCTTATATCACAATAATCAGTTGTTTAGTATCAATTAATCACCTACAGTCCCTGGACAAATTATTAGACGCGCTGCAAAATCTCATGTATCAATCAATGATGAACAAAATACCTTTAGGAGGACATTTGTGTTCCTAAACTTAAGCTATTGAATAGAAAATACTATATCTGCTATACTTAATACATATATCGACATATTTTTTAATGATATGACATTCTTTGGTATGTTGTCATCATTATAAAAAAAATACAGTGCGTCTAATAATTTGTCCGGGGACTGTAATTACTGTTAATGGTTAATTTATTGGCATCTTTATTGTTATCTAAATTACTAGTCCAACTACTCTAGTGCTAAGTGCGGTAATTATGAAAATCTCCATTTCAACTTTAGATTACAGTTAGGTAACCTCTATCTTTAGGTAAATTACTCCAGACTATTCTAGCCGGGACAGTATCCAAGACATTATATTTTGAAATATTAAAAATTTGTATACCACATAATGCATCATAAATAATTATGTTCATTACGCCATCGTACAAAGATAAAATTGAAATAATTTTAAGTATTTTTCAAGTCTTACATAGCAAAGATTTTTTCTTATCATAAAAGGATTTTAACCTATCAAATTTTAGCTTGGTATCGTGCGAGTAACCATTTGAAGAGTTTCTCCAAAGTATTTAAATAATTATTAAAAAAAAAGTGTCAATTTCATTTACCCATAAGTACTACTGTCTAGACTATACTATAAGTGTTAATGTCTAGACACTATCCCAACGGACCCTATGTTAAGAGAAGTTTACCTTTTTCTAGAAGCGGATACCTAGTTAAGATAAATTACTACTTTAAACCTTTAATATTTATTTCGAGTATCATAAGCTATAGTAAGATTACTTTTGAAAAGTTTGGTGTCAAGGAATATTTTGTAACACGTTGAACTTGAACGAAGTTAAGATAGTTTACATTAAAAAAATAAACAATTGTTTTAAAAACCTTAAACTTTTCCAAAAGTCAAATTATATGCTTTCATCTGAGTCTTCTCTTTCAAACACATTAAGAGTAAATTGTTAAAAGTCGTTTCTTCGATCTTAATTTAAGACTAAATCTTAATAACTAAATAATAAACTAGAACTTAACTAAATCTTAGTAACTAAATAATAAACTATAATAACTAAATCTTAAGATAAATTAGTTTTATGTTATTTTTAAATATTTATTATCAAAAACGTTTTTTAAACTATCATTTAGGTACATGGCTCTTGGGAGACTAATAAAAACTGTAAGTTACACAACGTCTTACAAGCTTACAATAGTATTTGAGTGGGAGGTATGAGTGGATGCAACACTTCAATTATTCAACGTATTATTCCTACGTTATTTACTACTATTTACTGCTACTACCTAAGTTATTTATAACTCACAATCGCCCAATTTAGCATTAAAACTCAACTTTATTATTTTATTCTTCAAATAAGAAAAAAATTACACTATTTTTTTTATTTAAATTTAGAATACAATGAAACATTTATCAAATATTTAAATCATTGCGTAATTGTTCATATATATCTGTTTCAAAATATAATTTAAAGAAAATGTTTCACTATTAAATTTTTGAAACGCATTTTTTAAAATATCCTTACACTGTTAAAAATTATGCACTTTGTTTCACCAAAAATATGGTTCCTAGTAGCTGCAACGGCTGTGTGGTGAAACGTTAAACCATATTTTTGGTATTCGGTTGAACCATTTCTCAGGTTTTTGTTTCCAAATCCAGAAAAATGGTTCAACCAATCACTGAAAAAAAGGTGCAACATTTCACCACACAGCCGTTGCAGCTACTAGGAACCAATATCATGGTGAAACCAAGCACTAAATGTTTAACAGTATAGACTTATTATTTTCTGTTGCTCTTTTTTCTAACCCAAAAAGTTGTATGTTAGTTCATTTAGGTTTCAAAACAAATATAAAAAAGCCTCTAGAAAAGCAAATATGAATGAGTGATTGTAAATGATAAACAACTTTTGAACAAGTTAAAAATAAATAATTGTTTTAAGAATCTCAAACTATTCCAATAAGTAATATTGGATTCTTTCATCTAAACATTAACTATAAAAAAATATTAAGAGCAAGTTATTAAAAATCACGACTTTGAACTTAATTTAAGACTAATTAAAATAATAATTCTCTTTTGGGGTTTACGATGATATTAACAAGTTGTGAAAATAATGTTGACGAGTTAAATATCACTCTTTATTTTTTATTACCTTCGCTCATATACATACTCTAAAAACTACTGATTAAAAAACATAATTTTCATGAAAATTTCTGTTACTACGAGGCTTTTAAACTTATACTAAATGCCTGAATTTCAAAATTTCAATTTCACACTAGTTTTATTAAAAAAAATCATTGGTTTAACACGATTTATTCAACGTTAAAGTCATGCACTTTCGAAAGATCCAAACAAGCATTTCTCCAATTTCAAAGGCAGCGACGGGAAACGTCTGTAAAGAAATACTCAAAAGAAAGCTTTTATTAGGTTACGTCAGAAAACCCAACGAAATACAGTTTCGCAAAAGAACGTATTTTCAACTTTATTTATATTTTTAAAGCTGTATTCTGACCCGAGAGTTTTGCAAGATGTTAAGGTTACAATATTTAGGCATCAAGAATAAAATTGCAGAGGCCTTTTATGTGCATACTTTAAATTTTACTTTAAAAAAAGATTTTTAAGCATCTTCTCCTGGAATGATGAGGATTTTAATTTTTACTTCATTCATATTAATCTTTCCTTAAACTAAAATCAGCGGCGCGACAGAACATATATAGCAAAATATTGCTCTGCACATTTTAGTTTACGTGGTTGGGGGTAATGTAGGAGTATTGGCACAGATTGTTCCGGTCAATGGGCAGACTGACGAGAAACCTCCATTGTTTAGTTCACAAGCTAACTTGGTCATTATTAAACTTTACATTCATGTGTAAAATTCTACTTGAGGTCAAGATATTTAAAAATATTCTGTAATGATATCAAGAATTCGGTGCTGTCAATTAGCAAAGGTTTCTTTTTGTAACCTTGTTTCATCTTTGTGGTGTAACCTTACTCCGCTTTTGTAGTGTAACTGTACATTATTTTTAAGGACATTTAGTTTTGGTGTAAGTTTACTCTGCTTTATGCTATGCTCCGTAAAACGTAAGGCAGCACTTGCTGCCACCGCGTTTACTGAGTAACGATAAAACAAACGCTTTACAGTGAGTACAACAATATTTGAACTGTTTAAAATGTTAAAGTAATCTAATTTTGTCTGTTGAGTGATAAAATAATCCTTAATTGATTATAATAAGACAATGATTATTTTAAATATTCGACTATTTTTTTTTTACTGAGAAGACATTATTTTTGTAGAAAAAACCCTTGTTAAGTTCTCCTAGATTTATGTTCAAGTTCAATTATTTTCTTCTACAAGTTTGTATTTCTCCGTGTCAAAAGTGCCAGTCACTGAAAAAGCAATATTGGAAAGTAAGATTCTATTGAGTTTCTCAGTGAGATCTGCAACAGACTCTGCACCAAAGAAACATTTTTTATACTTCTCGTTTTATAAAGCACTATTCTTACCCAAAAAAATTGCAAGATGCTTAACTTAAACATTGATATAAGTATTCAGAAGTTTTTTTTATACAGGCATTAGTCTTAATTTAGATGAATAGGATTATATGAATATGATCCGTAAAATATTTTTATGTAAGGGAATTATGTACAGATGCTGATTAGTTTAGCGTTTACCCAAAATTGATTTTTTTATTGGGACTAGTAACAAAGAAATTCTGAATGACATTTTGAATTGAATTCTGAAATGGAATGTTGCATATTATTTTTGATGTGCTACATTATCTACATTATATTATTACATTTTTACACTTATATACATTGTTGAACCTGTAACTTTTATTTTTCATTTAACCGCAGACTGAAATTATATAATTTCGAGATAATCCTCCCCATGTATATTTCATATTCTGAAAGAAAATCTGTTATAAATATTTACTATATAAGAAAACTGGATATAAGATTCGAACACTTTAAATTTTTGATTTTTGGCATTGATGTTGCTTTTATTCGTCAAGCCAAAATAGAGTATCTAAAAATTTGAGTATTTCTGTTCGATTTTTATCATTTTTCGGCATCTAAAAGTTTTTTTTTTTTACATTTAAAAGGATATAAAGGTCAGATTTAGATTCTTTACGATATAATTTTTCGCTATTTGCAAAGTAAATTGTAGCCAACCTCTGAACTTCAAATGAACCACTTCACATTCTTAAAATTGTCGTAAATCAATCTGATCGTTTTTTTTAATAAACCTAATTTATGCCTTTTAGGATTATTACTAGAGTAATTTTTTATGCAGAAAAAGAAAGTTCAAAATTTTGCTTTACAGCTAATCGATACTTCTCTATCCTATATAATGAAAATAATACTATAAAAAGATTTAAGAGCTTGAAAATGCTTATGATGTTTTCCCGCTTAATTGTTATTTTCTTTTTGTTGATATCTGGCTTTTAAAACCTTCGGACGGACTTTAAATGGGCAATTATGTATGGTTTTTTTCATTGTATAAATTTTAAGTTAAATTAATTTCAAATAACTTATATTTGTTTAAAAAATCAGAATCAGGTTTATTTTTGAAGAGATGATCTTAAAAACATTTCCAAATGAAAAAAATGTACTTTGTGAATATAAATTTATTATTTATAAAATTTTAAAATATAAGGTTATTGTAAGAAAGACTGATTCACAAAATACTGATAAAGCCGGATCTAACACAAGGTGGGTTAAATTTAATGACGCCTACGTTGAAACCAAAAAGAAAATAGTCCAAGAACAAAAAGAAAATATGTATTTTAAAAGCACAGAGACTTCAAGACATTAAGTAAATAATTAAATGAATGTACTTTCATAATCACAAATCCACAAAATAATCGATTTTCAACATTGAGGATTACTTCGACTTTTCAAGAGACTTTGAAATAATCTTCAGTATAATCAATTCTCTTGTTAGTTAAATCCTTTATTGTTTTGAACAACAACTCACTCAATGATTAATGAATTTTACAAGAATTACAAAAGATAAGAAAGTGGGAGGAAGAATGTAGTAATAACACAATCACAACTGCTAATTGATTTGTAAAGTACGTAATACAAATATACAACGACACCCTATCCCAAACTAATTAATTCCTTAATTTGTAAACTACGTTAAACAAATATGCAACTACACCCAAAACCAAAAATTTCATAAACGTAACTCACAAATCCTGCACTTTTAATGAAACGCGAGATTATGTCTCACGGGATTTTGTCCTCGCGGGATTATGTACCGCGAGATTATGCCCACGCGATATTATGTCCCGCGAGATTATGGGATGCTAGATTTTGTCTCGCTGGATTTCGGCCGCGGGATTTTGTCCCATTACCGGAATCATTATTGAACTTTCATAATTCATATTTTATTTACGTTGTTTTTGTTTGTAAAAAAAACTATAAAAATAAAACGAAGACTATTTGCAATTTTTTATAACTAGATAGTTGAATAACAAACTAAACCGTACTGCAAAATGCAGTACGTCTGGTTACCCAAAATATAACTATTTAAAGAATTCCCCTATGAAGATACTCAAAATCGAGAAAATTGGAACAAAGAAGCATTCTAAACGAATGTAAAATACTAGAATATTCTATATATGTGTCGGAGTACATAGATGGAAATTCTTCTTCTTCGGAATTGCCGAATCGAATGTGTTTACACGCAAAACTATCTTTCTTTTTCTTTGACCCCTGAATTTGTCAGTTCCCTTGATAAATGGGGCAGAATGCTCGGTGTCAGATGTTGGGAAAGTAGTTTAGGTATTCTTTTCTTTGAAATGGAACGTTTTTTTTAGGTTTATGTTTTATCGAAGTAACCGAATGGTTGCGAACGTAAGATGGATCTTTGAGTTATTGTCAGTTATGTTTTAAAAATGAGTTGTAATAAATGAATTTGTTATTTGTTTTTGGAGAAAGATAATTTTGGTAAAAAAGTTCTTTGTAGTTTGGGAGAAGTTATCACAAATATCTAAGAAAATTTACAAGATATAATGACATTAGAAAGTATACTTATTACTTAAAAAAGGATTTTTAATGGCAATGTCTCAGATGGTGTAACGCTCTTGTTTTCATTTTTTCCGTACTTCGATTTCATTGATTGATTCGGTTTATTTCTCAAAATGACCGATGTAGATAAAATGAAACTTTATTCTTTCCATGCCAGCTTTCTTTAACAGATGTCTTGAAAACCCAACAGCACAGCAAGATGTTATCATTTAATAAATTTAATGAGTAAAATACTCTTAGAAAACTCATTTTCGAACACCAAAATTAAAGTAATTTCAGTTAATAAATAAAAACAAACAGTTGGAGCTGTTGCCATCCACGACGTGAAACAACCCCATTCCCCCATTCCTTTGATATAGGGGAGAGACGGGGGCCAATGGAACAAGGGGCTAAAAGCGGAGAAAAATATACTTTTTTTACAAATATTTCTACACTATAACATTGTAACAGTTATACTTAACATTTTAATAACCAAAGATCAGCCATTAAAAGAATGTGTTAAAGTGGAGAGACGTATTGGAATTTTTTTAAGAATCCAAAGTAAGTTAAAAGTGTATCTTTTATTACACTTTTAAAAAAGTATTAAATAAAAACTTTTCATGAATTAAACTATAGTTTTAGGTAGAAGGCATATATCATAGATTAAGATATTATATGTAACATACAGTGGTGAAATACACGTGGTTCTGTGATGGATCATTTATAAATAATAACACGGTTTGGTCTAATGGGACAGAAACTGTGGGGTCAAATGGGACACGAATAAACCTAGCTTTGTATGCTTCTCTTGAACAATCTTTATAAATATCTATTAGCTTATTCAGTCACGTTGTCAGAATTTTTTAAAAAAAACTTTTAATTTTAAACTTTTGAATTTTTTCGTCGCATAACAAGTAAACGTTCAAGTAGAATTATTGGTTATATGTTTTATACCAGTAAATTAATAAATTATATCTAAAAAGGCTTGGTGATATAAATAAAAGTGGGTTTAGTGAAGGTAAATGATTTAGTGTTGGTAAAATTTACTAGAAAGGAAACTATACTTTGTTATGTTGGATGGATTTCTGAAATAGAAAGCGATGAACTTCGCGTAAGCTATTTGAAGATAGAGACTGTCTTTTTAAATTCACGTACCCTGAAAAAAGAGGACAAGTTTGGAATAAATTTTGGAATATTTAGTTACAAAACTATCCTTTCCGAATGAACAAAAATTATGGGAGCATCCTCGGTTTTGAGTTTTAACTTTGATTTTTCACCTTTCAATGGGGAATAATTGTCTTAAAAAATAAATTTTCATTTTGTATACATAATGTAAATCGTATTTGCTTTAAAATTTTATTTTCTGGTCATTTTCTGGTTCCTTTCCCAGTTTTTGAAATTTTAATCAAGGCAACATTTACCATATCCCATTAGCCTTGCACCCTGTCCCATTAGACCCCACATTTGGGGGCTAATGGGACATTTAAATGTTTGTTTAAAATGCTCAGCAACTAAAATATGGTAATGTTTTAACTTCTGTCGAATGACTTTTTATGTAAACGAATGTTCAGTTTATGAGCTTGTAAAAAATAAATTTAAATTCTTATATTTTTTTTGAAATACAGAGGTTAATAAAAATTTGTCCCATTAGCCCCCACTCTCCCCTAAATATTTAGTACCATGAATGTTTAAAAAAGTAAAAGTTTGCATAATTTTTACTATTTTGTTCTATCATAATTTCTTATTTTTTCTAAATAATTGTAATATTATTTAGATCGTCTGCATCAAATCGTTTGCTCTAGAATTTTTCACAAAATCTCGAAATATTCTAAAATATTGTTATGAACGCCAAGTGGCAAGTGTAGAATATATTGTTTTATAAATAAATTGCAACTCTTTATCATTTAAAAAATCAAAATAAATAAATGCCTTTCATTGGGTAAATGAAGCACAAGAACACAATGCGTGGAAATGAATAAAAACGAAGTGCAGTGTTTGTTTTAATAAGAAAAGTAAACTGAAAAGAGTAGCAAGTCGCAGAATATTGTTTGAGAATTCAAATATTTACTTTGAAAAAACGTTGGTAAGTTAAATTAAAATGTTTTGGCATTGAATAGATTTCGTTTTAAAATTTTCAGTTGATATAATATATTATACAAAGACAAATATCACATTTCTTGTTTATCATGTATAGATTATATAAATCTTATTTGAACATTTACAAATATACTTTTTTTTATGGATTTAAAAAAAAGTTTGCACAAAAAGTTATTGTGATCGGAATGTTTATATGTTTATTAAAATTTAAAAATACGATATTTTGTTTTTTTAGAACAAGTATCTTTTTCGACTTAATTCAAACTAAATAATGAACGAAAACATATTTTAAAGGATAATCTAAATGAAATATATTGGAACGTCACTCCTATGACGTTTTGTAGACTTAATAATTCAACGACATTACTTATTCTGCATGCATAACGATAAAATATACATGATTTTGTGTGAAGCACGTCTCCATTATATTCCAATGGGACATATTGATGTCATTTTAAAAATCTTTCTTATATTATCGTATGAAAAATTGTTTCTTTGAACGTTTCTTGTCTAATTAGGTTAAACTTTTACAGTAATTGATAACATTTTTTAAAACATAAACTTTAGTAATCGTTAAAGTAAACGAAATCTTGTTGTAGTCGTAATAATTTCTTCTCCTTATTTGTGCAATATCTGTGAATTGTAAAGCGATTTGAATTACGCGTTGTGTAAAGCTCGTTTGTTGTTCATAGGCTGTGTCCTGACTACGACATCAAATGCCATAAATGCAACAAAACTTGGCGACCGCCAAGGGCCCCAAGCGATGCAATAGCATGTGGCTGACTCTGCCAAGTCGCTAAGTTTTGTTGCATTTGTGGCATTTGATGTCGTAGTCAGGACACAGCCTTTAATTGCTTTTTGATTTTTTCCTATAAAAGTTCTCTCTTTTACTGTATGTTTTTTTTTATTTCAATTAAACTATTTCACTGATTGAGTGCAAACATAGAGTGAACGAAACATTATTTTAGTCGTACGAATTTTTATTTATTATTTGTCCAATATGTATGAATTAAAAACCACTTTGAATTTCACGTTTTGTGAATCTCGTTTTTCCTATAAGGTTTAAAGGGGGACATATGTCGGCTATTAATTCTTTTTTAAAAAACTTTCTCCTAGTACAAAAGATTGTCCCTTTTACAGTTTGTTTTCCATTTGGATTAAACTTTTATAGTGATTGACAACATTTTTTTAAAAACAGAAACCTTAGTAATTGCTTAGAATAAACGAATACGTGTTGTATAGTCGTAATAATTTTTCTTAATTTTTTTTGTCCAATATCTATGAATTTAAAAGCGATTTAAATTAAAATTTTTTGAAGCTCAGTTGTTGCACATAAGGTTTTCTAAGGAACATATGCCGTCCTTTAATTCCTTTTTGACTTTTTCGCACAAAAAATTCTTTTTTACTGACAGTTTTTTATTTGGATTCAACTTTTACACTGATTGACAACATAATTTAAAACAGAAACCTTAGTAATCCTTAGAGTAAATGAAATCTTGTTTGAATCGTAATATTTTTTTCATTAATTGTCCAATATATATGAATTTAAAATCATTTTGAATTACTCGTTTTGTGAAGCTCGTTTATTACCCATAAGGTTTCCGGTGGGAAATATGACGACTTTTAATTTTAAAAAAAATTCTAGTACAATTTTGTTTCTCTTTTTAGTGCTTGTTTTCCATTTGGATTAAACTTTTACGCTAATTGATTACATAATATAAAACAGAAACCTTGATAATCGATTGAGTAAACAAATTTTTGTTGTAGTCGTAATAATCTCTAATAATTATTTATACAAATTTTATGAATTTAAATTTCAACTTGAATTGGACAAGCTCGTTTGTTGTTCATAAGGTTTACAGTGTGAAATATATTTCGTCAATTTTTTCTTTTTTTCGTTTTCCCAGTAATATTTCTTTCTTTTTTATTGTTTGTTTTCGATTTGGAATAAACGTTTTACTCTGATTGACACCAAACCTCGAAATGACAGAAATCCTAGCAATCGAAACACAAAATCTTTGAAAGAAATATTTCTTGGCAGTCTGCCAGCAATTACCTTCAGGTGAAGTAACTTGTCCTTTGAGTTTGTTTAAGATCTTCCAACGTCTTTAAACGAAACATGTGGTCTTTGAATCGATTTTTCCCTTATCTTAATGAAGCTAATTTATGCACAGTAAATTAAGCCCGACTTCTGTTAATGATGTGCTACAGAAGATGGTACACATAAAATAGTTGTGTCAAAGAATTAATTTTCTGTCATATATGAATTGCTACAATGTTAGACCATAGCCACGGAGATAGAAAATTTCTATACAAGTCCCTTTCTTTTTTTAATAAAATGGTAAAAACTTTCATTACTTTTGCCCAAAGGTTGATATAGTAATAGAAAATAGTGGATAATTAAGGAATGTATACAAAACCAAATTTGAATGCATAAACTGTAAAATGTAAATTGTATTACAGTAGCAATTTAAGCATATAACGAAAGTATATGTTCTTTACATTAAATACAATTTTTAAAGGTATTAGCAAACTGCAAAACGCATGTAATTGAACTAATATTTTCGATAAATCTTATAGTTTAAATAAAATTTTATAAGAAATAGGTTTTTCATTTACTTTTCATAAGATCTTTTTAAGTTAAAACTTTAAAAAAATATATCAAGTGTTTCTTACAGTCAATTTGCCCATTGCAGCAAACACGCCATAATCAAAACCACTAAAATCTTAAATGCATAAAGGATTTATGTTTCATAGAATGATAATTAAAAAATTCAAACTACGTATTTTTTTAATCAGCCCTAAATACTTCAGCGGGCTCAGATTAAAAAAAGGAAATAAAGACTACCACATTAAAATTTTCATATCCTCCATTTTAATGATATAAACGACATTTATTGTTAAGAAAACCTTTGACAAAAATTTCTTCCACTCCAATTAGACATTATCCCACACTCTAACGTACCGCAATAAGCCGATTATAACTAATGGGCAAAAATAATCCTCCTAGTTTTTCCGTGTATTTGGGCTTCTCACTACAGATGTTTTCGAGTAGTGTAACAACTTTTACAGCTTGTTTGCGCGACGGCAAAAACAACATCAGAATATCAATGATAATATTATAAAAGTTACTGTGAGAGTTACTTTTTAGAGAATAAAAATAGGTTTGGTAACTCTTTTATTATTTTATACACTTTTTAATAAGATAAAAGGGAATGTTTCAGATGATGTAACGCTCTTGTTTTCATTTTTCAACGACCTGCTATTTCATTGGTTGTTTCGGTTTCACTCTCAAAATAACCGTCATGGATGAAAAGAAACTTTTTTTCTATGCACGCTTTCTTTAACAAAAGGTTTAAACAACCAGCAGCACAGCAAGAAGTTGGCATTTTAAAAATTTAATAAGTAAAATATTAGAAAATAATTTTCGAATATCAAAATAAGTAGTTTCAAACAAAAAAAATGAAAACTAGACCTCTGGAGCTATTGTCATTCATGACGTGAAACAACCCCATTGAAAATAAGGGTGAGCTTTTATACGAATTAAAAAATTATTAAGTTTTGAGATTGCAATGGAAACGATTGTAAAAGTAATAAAAACATTTTAAGTCATAATTTTGATTTATATCGATTCTACAAATTTTAGATTTCGATTTTCAACTATTATGTTTCATGGAAAAGTATATAGTTTCAAGTAATCTCGCAAAGAATTTAATCAGAGAACAGAAGCTACAAAATGCAATCAAATATAAATTGAAACGGTATTTGATCCATTTTTGGATAAGGATTTTTTTTCCATATGATAAATTCAATAAGAAATAACGAAATCCTAAAAATGTTGGTGTATAGCTTGATTATTTGGTTTGAAATTTAAACCTTATCTCGTTTTGATAGATACTAAATCATGTGTTTTGATGATAATGTAATATTTTAAGAAATTTCTATATTTTGAAGATTAAAAATTATTTACTTTTAAGTCCAGTGAAGGAAATGTTTAAACATACCAAATTAAGAATAATTTTAAGATTCTTCAACATAAACACTTAACATAAATAGTTATTCCATTCAAAGAAAAAATAAAAGCCGAACCAAATTTCTATCAAATGCTTTCATTTCAAATGCAAAATGATTTACTTATTTCTTTCCTTTTTCTTGCTCGAAGAATTCGTATTAAATGAAAATGATTGCTTCGATAAAAAATATCTCTTAGACAAAAAAAAAAAAAGAAAATAAAAACATTTTCTATTTTTTCGGGGCAAAATCCCCCCAAAAGCGGCTTCTTATTAAATCCATCCTCTGTTCTTTTTCTTAATTTGTTTCTTTTCTCTCACCAATCACCGTTATTGGCACAGACTTGGAACTCTGAAGACTTCTGATGTTGCAATTTTAATTAAAAGAAATAAAAAGCCTCGCAAATTAAATGATAAAAAAATCTAAACTTGTCTTAGTATTGACGTCACAGATGTCTGTGACGTCATTACAGTCGTGTATAGGAGGCTCATTAGTTGATTTAACGGTATAAATTTATTCCATTTTGTGTCTGTAAAAACCTTAGGTTAAGACAAAAGATTGACAAAAAGATATATTGCTGGAATGAGCTTTATTTTGTTCTAACGATTAAGGAAAGGTTTAAAAGTTCTGAACAATTTGGCAGGAAGATTAAAACGAAAATACTATATATTCACTGTGCATTATTTTTTTTTATTTCAAAATACTATTTGTAATATTTAATATCACATTTGTTTATTGCGTTTTTTAATTATGCTAGTAATATTTAAAGTTCAGTAATTAATTAAAAATTATGTTTTTATTTAAAAAACTTACGTTTGCTACTCAACAACTCAACAAATCAACAGACTACGTACAATTTTAACTATATATTTGTAGTTAGTCTTGCTAATCTTGTACTAAGTTAATATTAACATTGCAAAAAAATTATAACCTATTAAAACATTATAATATGCATAAACTTTTGAGTGCTAAGCAGTGTTTCAGTTATTCAGAGCAGTTTTCATTTTCTCGAAATATAAATATATATTAAATTTTAAGCTTATATACGCTTTAAGATTATTTTATGATTTGTGATTTCATTTTCATTTTTGTACAGTCAACACTTGTTAACTCGAAGTATTTTCCTAAAACTTACATATTTCCGACAGATAGTTGGTTCTGAATTACGTTGCTCAACAGCGTGCCTGTACCCATGGCTGCGGTGTTATGTTTTCTTTGAGAGTTTAGCAAATAATACAATTTTTGGTATATATAAATATAAAAAGGAAGTGAATATAATTGATATTTTATGGATAGATATCAACTTGTTTTTTTATATTGTTAATCTAAAAAAAGATCTTAACCTAATGAGAGATACAGACGTATAGACCAATGACCTGTTTTCCAGTAAGACACATAATTAAATAAAACGAATTATATAATTTTACTAAATTTAAAAATTTGAAGCATGGAGGAGTCATTTGTAACCATTTGCTACGCAAATATAGTTAAAAGTTAAATTATTCAGCTAAAAATTAAAATTCAATATATTACAGTGCACACTTATCAACAAGTGTATAATTAAGTCAAATTGCTTATCCCTCAGATGGTTATATAAAAAAGATTTAGCTTTTGCTTGGCATAATTTTTTATAAACTATTTTTTTTACTGAAAAAAATATTGATAGGAAAAATAAGGAATGCTTTGTTCCGCTTCTACACAAATCTATAAAAAATAAACTATTACTAAACTATAGAAACGAACCCTTTGCGGCGGAAACAATCTCGATTTAAATCAAAACTGGAGCTCTGGGAATCTAAATGTGATTGAAAAATGTATATTTAGATTTTTCTTTTGAACTTAGGTATTTTTCCATTTCCAAGATTTTACATTTTTTGTCATATTTTAAGGAATAACATTTTATTGTAATATATAGTGGTATAGAGAGAGCAACTGAAAGTTTTCATTTCGATAGAAAAATATGTGACAAGTAATAGTGTTAAGATAGATACAACCTTAATTAGCAAATAACTTTCATAATGTTATTCTATATCAGTGGCTCCCCACCTTTTCTGGACCATCGCCTCGTATTTTAAGTTGATCAACATTCATCGCCCCCTTTTAATTTTCATGTTATGTCTAATCATAATTTGGGTTAAAGTGTAACTATAAAACAGTTTTATAACACTTACTAACCGTTTATAAAAGCAACCAAAGAAGCTTAATCCGGTCACTTTTAAATAAAAAAGAAAAAAAACATAAAACATATTTTTAAAGAACAAAAGTGAAATAATTAACTAAGATATTTTTACTGTTTTCTAGAAAATTTAAGAGAGTTGAATATAAAAATTGGCTGGTTTGTTATGGTTGGAGAATGGTTTTACTGTACAAAAGAACAGCATTATTTTAATTTTCCCCCTTTGAATACTCATCGCCCCCTGATCGCCCCTCAAGTATTTTTTGCCCCCTTGATAACACAAATCGCCCACTTGGGGGCGATCGCCCCAAGGTTGGGAACCGCTGTTCTATATGCTTATGATCGTAATTAAAAGTAGTTGCAAAGTAACAGCTAAAAACTCTTTTTGCCAACAGCATTCCTCGTAATGTAAACTTTTATTTTATACCAATTGATCCCCTCTCCACTGTGGTCCACTCCATCAGGATATCATAATCTCCTCCCATTCTGATATGAGGGGTCTTCCCATTCTGATATGAGGGGTTGATTGCATCCAGGCCCTTCCAGGAGTTTGAGGGCTTTCCCATAGGCCCCTGTTCAAATTGCCAGAACAGTTATGCATGTTTCTATTTTACTATTAGCCCAACGAAACTGCCCAAATGTGGTAAACATTCCACTTCATATTTCATGCAATTCAATAGGGCTGAGGGGCCCATTCGGTAAAGACTTTCGCCTTGCGTGCGGTAGGTCCCAGGTTCAGGTCTGGGCATCTCCAAAGTAACTGCCGACCTATAAAGGGCTCGTGCAGCCAAAAAATCTTCGACGAATAATACCCAGTGTAGAGGAAGGGCACTTTAAATATTCTCCAAATTCCCGACGCTGCTTACGATGTCGTCCTTAAAAGTTGCATTGGGTACCTACTCATGTATCGGAACGTAACTTGACTGTGGTTCTAAATTACGACTCCCATTTTCAATAGCCCTCGTGTGTAGCTTTAGTGCGACGATAATTTAAACTAACCTTAACTCATACAACTGGATGTGAATAGCTACCCTACGTTAAATTTTCAACTTCGCCAAAAAGCCGCCAATGCCAAAATTCAATCGGTCATTAAGCCATCTTAACATCAAAAACAAAACAGACATTCATCCTCTTGTATGGTTGGAAAAGTTTTATAAAGTACAAATTCCTCATTTATGCTGAAAATATTCCTTCATATTTTCATTTCTTACCATTTGTAAACATCAGTTAAATTAAATTCTGAAACATAATTAAAATCTAGTTGAGGAAATCTGATCCACCATAAAAAAAATCAAAAGATTTAAAATCAATAAATAAAATAAAATATTGATATTCAAATATCAATCCAGCAAATTAAACCCACGTGTTCTTTTTTTTTCTTTTCTTAATTTTCGTTTACGCTGAACGTGCTGAAATTTCTTTTAAATTGAAATAAAAAGTTTAAATTCTAATCTTACTATATTCTAATCTATTATATTCTAATCTATTCCTATGGGAAAATCGGCTCACATTTTGCACTCCTACGCCCGTTTGTATTTGAATTTCGAAAAATCACTTTTTAAATGACGCCTAACGATGTAAAAAGAATATTTTGCTAAAATTTGGTAGCTGTACCTCCAGTAGTTTTGGCTGGGCGTTGGTACGTGAGTGAGTGAGTCAGTCAGCGAGTCAGGACTTTGCCTTTTATATTTATAGATTGCTTAAAAAAGATTATTTTTAAAAATAAAAACCATAAAACTGTTCAAATCAACTAAATATTGCAATAAACGCAAATTTCTAAGTACCTTTACATACTTATAGAAGTCCATAATTTATTTAAGAAATGAAAAAGAAAAATTATGAAATTTAAAGGACAAAAAATTAAACAGAAATATGCTTATAATTAGAAATAATTGCATACAAAAACTAACTATTATACATCTATTTTTGATACACAGTAGCCCATACATTGCATTAGAAGGGGTAGGGTAGGTACATATATATTCCGGCTTGTGTGCTTGATCAGAGACCCGCTTATATAAGCCTTCGTCAAGTAAGACAGACACAGAAAGAATTTTTTTACTGTCACAGAGAAAGGAAATTACACCCAGGGCGAAGGCGGGAATCGAACCCGCACCCGTTACAGCGCGCAGACTGCTAGCGTAATGGTCCAAACCACTCGGCCATCTGGGCCCCATTGCATTAGAATTCCAAGCGATTTCTCAATTTGTTGATTTGAGTTGGGTCAACGTAACATAGTAAACAACTACGTTTTCCCTCCTTCATTCACGTACTATAATGTAGTGATTTCCGAGAAAGCTACTTGAGGAAATGATCTCTATTTCCGAAAAGCACTTTAACCTAACACAGACAGAAACTTTGTAATTATTATATGTGATTAGCATTTAATACTAAATTAGAAAGTGGGCCCTTACATTTGCGAGAATAAATTGTTGCACAATTTTAGTTTATGTAGTTTCATTAACGATTTGATGAATAATTATATAATATGATGAATAATTATAACTAATTGAAATTGATAAGTAATTTGTGTATAGTGATTTGCTTTGATATTTTAATGTAATAATAAAAAAAATCGATGTGTGTCTTTATTATTTGTCTATACTTTGATAAACTTCTGGCTAAATATAAATATGCACATTACTAAATTAGCTTAAATCAAGCCAAAAACTTCTTTTTAGCTCTTAAAATAAATTCAATTTGTTTCAATTAAATTGTCAGTATATGATTGTTGTCAGTAAATGATTCGTTTTATTACTTGCTCTTATATTAAAGTAATGACACATATTAAAACGTAAGCAATTTGACTTACCCTTTTACAGAGCTAAAAACTCTATTTGCAAAATACCATACTAAATTCTAATGTGAACCTTATACAAGATCAATGATGCAATTTTTGAATGCGAAACTGATTTCATTACTATCTACCTCACATAACATGCATTAGCGTCTCGCTATTAATGAAATATTCAAAGCCAAGATTCATGTTTATGATTCGAAATTCAGTATAAAGAGATCCCTTTTAGTGTTTCTCGAACCCATAAACTCTTGAGAAAGCATAAAAAAATGAGAACCGCAATCTACAATTCAGATCGTTTGGGTTTTGTGGCTGATAATGCGGTTCTTAAAGAACAGCCAGCTCTTAAATATTCGAATAATTCCAAAGTCTTCCGTGCCTAAGTGAGTCGGTAATAGTTAGAAGGTTTCGCAAGACGACATTGTGGGTTAAGAGTAACAATGATCCAAGTCCATTTGTGATGCGAATAATTTTTTATTCTGAACACTCATTCTTTTTCTCATTTCTCATATACTTTAATCTTTGAGCATTAGGCTACGCTACAATCTCTTGTAAAGAAATCCGGTACGGGTTATAATTTAACGCGTGACGTAGTGAGAGTAGTCCACTTTGACTAATCACGTACCTGAAAATGTTGGAGAATTATGAGTTGGCATTGTTTTTGCTTTTGTGATTGGTTAGATTGGACAATTTCAACCACGTCAATTTTTGAGTGCACAGACCTTCTAAAAAAATGAGTTGTTTAGTCCCGTTTTGAACTCATAGGTGTTAGCAATTTTTGCCGTTAAGATGCCGCCTGATCCATAGTAGCAATTGGCAATCTTAAGTCAATGGAGCTTTCACACGTGATCGAAAAAATATAGCACTTACGGTTTATTAATGATACTCGCTTAAATAGTGGCAATGTTAATTGAATTAGAGCTTTCACATTACAAGTGAAATAAATTTTTACATAGATGGTAAAACATGTCGCCACTCTTCTCCAATAATCTAGCTTTAACATTGTCCCTAGCGGAGTGAATACCGTTGCTAAAATCGTAAATAAGATATTTTTCCCGTAAAGTGTGGAAGCCCCATTTGGCTTTACATTGCAAATGTCTCCATAACAAGAAAGTACTGCAAAAATTACCGATGTAAAACGGACCTATCTGTTTTAATCTTTGAGTATTTACAGTACAAAAATTAAACTGAGTCATGAGTATACTTGGGTTATTATTGCTCTGAATCACATATATTTAATTCAAATATAGGCTTTTGTAGTTGGCTCATATGTTTATTTATTAATGTGTGCACGCGGAAAGTTTGTGGTTACATGATTGTTCAATGAAGATGCTTTGAATTAAGCAGGACGTTTTATTGCAGTTCTTTTAAAAAAAAACTTTTAAAAACTACTTGGGGATCGAAAATGAATTTTTAATGCTTCGTCAGCACGTTTCTAATCGACTTTAAATATACTTATATACTATACGACTTTTAGTATATATATATATATATATATATATATATATATATATATATATATATATATAATATATATATATATATATATATATATATATATTTTAAACTTTAAATGGACTTAATATATAAAGCTAAAATAGGATAGCAGTTTTGTTACACAGCTTGATGTTTTGTTTTGATTATTTGGTGAATATTTAGCTTTTAACGAAAAGTTCAGCACGAGAATAGTTTTGTTGGTAAAAAGTCGCAGGATATCTGTTTTTTTCAGCTTACTTTTCTTTTAAATTCTAATTGATTAAAAAAATGAAAAGTAGGAATTGACATGGTGGAGATGTTCTTCTGTCTGTCCGTACCGCTTCCCAAACTCGATTCTATCCGACCAATATAAAAAAAAATGTTTTGTTAGAAAGTAGGTATTAACATACAAATCAATAAAACTTGATAGATTTTTGCATTATTATTGGCAGTTTAGTAACAATAAAATGAAATAAATACAATTTGCAAACTTTTTCATCCTCCGGAATTAGCGTCAAATGTTGCTAAATAGGGATACTAGGATTTGCCACAAACATTTTTACATAATTAATTTTCGAACTGTAAATATATTTAGAAAAGTATCAAGAATAATTATTAAATTTGCAAAAAAAATATTGAAAGTGGTAATTTTGGCTTTTAAAAGTGCAAGTTATATGCTTGTTTTGGCGTTTTTTCTGAGGTGTATTATTCTTATATAGAAGTGAATCTAGGTTTCAGTTACAGTAACACCCCCCTTTTTTTAAAAAAAAAAGAATTTCATCTAGCATTAAAGTAAGAAGAAAGTAGGTTATTTTAGTTCCTTTAGAACTTCTTGTATTATTTTTAAAAATAACCTTTTGAAAAAATAAATTATTTCTTCGAATATCATGAATAATAATTTTTGAAAATATTTTGAAACTGAAACCGAGAAGATTATATTGTTAGAATTTAGAAAAAAAATCGAATATTAGATTTTACTGCGCTTTACAATGTTGAACAATTTTAATTATCAGAACACGTCAGTTATTTACATTATTAAAACATTTTAAATATATATTTTAAATTAAAGCAAATTATTATTTTTTGCATAAAGTTGCTTAGTTTAGTCAATATTTTGATATAAGTACGAAAATGACAATGAAAAAAATTCCTTGTAATTTAGTTCAATAAAAAAAGAATTTCTTTGCATATAACTAAAGAGAGATAGAGACTAATTAAATAAAAAAGATGTTAACGTATTTATTATTTATATTTTCCTTTAACTATAAATATCTTATAATTGGATAATAGATTTTCATTATAAACTTTACAGTGAGCAATATTTTAAAACAGCGAAAGTTAGGAAACCAAATTGGCTCATCAGAATTCTTAAATTGCCTGTTTTGAAAGAAACACCATTAAATATGAAGAAGTTTTAGAAAATTTTCGGCGATCTTTTATAATTGAAACACTTATAATGCTCCTTAAAGTTGTTTTTGCGATGCGTATAGCTAATAAAATTACTTTTTTTTCGATATGTAATTTCGAAAGCTCTTTTTCACATAAAAACTATTTGTAGTTTCATGGTGCATAAAATGAGATAGTTAAAATAAAAAGGCTTTTGGTTAAGAACTTTTCGAGTAGATAATTTTATTTTTAAACGGATTAGTAAAAGTTAGTTGTTTTAAACTATTTATTCAAACTAAAAAGCAATCGTTAAATGCATTTATATTTTATTGATCAGTTAATGTTATGGTTTTCAAAGGAACAGAGTTGGATTTTGTGCAAGATCACTTATATCTAAATATTATGAATGGTTTGACAGTAGTTGTGGGAGAATAGTTTTAACTTGTGGTACTTTCTGGATTGCAAGGCTACAATTAAGGAAATTTTTTGATCTTCAAATACTTTTTTTACTTTCAATTAACTAATCTGAAATACCAGGTAATGAAAGTATTGCGAGGGGGTCGAATACCCGTAATGGATATTTTATTTTTTCTACACGTTTTGGAAGGTGTTGATCCTGAAAAAGGGGTTTTTTAACATCAGTCCACGTGTTTTTCCTAAATCATTCTACAGCTTAAACTAAAAGAGCTACAGATTTCATTTTCGGACATGAGTTTTTAGAACCCGTCGGACGAGTCGTGTGACGATAATTTTTTTCCTTCTCTATTGCTGAATCAATGTCATGTGTGCATGCACAGAGCACCAATCGAGGAGGAGAAATAATTTATTTGCACACCACAATTATGTTGCCACTCAAAACGTGAAACATACTCATTGGATATTTTTTCATTGCAAATGATAGACTGGAGTTATTTATGGTGGGTTGAAGCAGGTGTAAACCTTCACTTATAATTACATTTTTATTTATTGTTTGCGATGTTTCTATTATCACTGTCTTATTTTATTAAATAAATTTTTATCATTCAAATATTGAATAATCAGAAGTAAAACGTTTCGGTTATTTATCATTAAAACAAGAAGTTCTTAAAGAACTAAAATATCCTACTTTCCTGTTACTTAAATACTTATTGAAATTCTAATAGGAAAACAACTAAGTTCCTAACAGTAAATATCATCAACAACCGTTTCTACACTAGATTTATACACATTCAAAAAAAAAATCGCTAAACACAACATCCAGCTATAATTTTAAACTTCTAAAAGCCAAAATCAACTATTTTCCTTAATATTCTTTCTCAAATTAACTTAATATAATTTATCGTCTGCACGATTTATTTGTAGTTCAAAGAATAATTCAATATTTATTAATAACAAAAGTAATGAAACTACTCCAAACTACATTAAAAAAATAAGAAATAAATAAGCATAATTGTATGCAAAAAATATGCCTTGCCGCTTTTTTGGTAAACCATTAATGAACAATCAAAGAATCACATTGTGCTACATTTTATGACGTCATTTGAAACTGATTCACGCACAAATTATTTTGCTTCAAATATTTTTTAAATAAATAAAGTTTCTCATGCCATTGTTAATTTGGCAACAGTGATTTAAATGACTCAAAATTGAATTTCAATGCTAATTCAAAGGGAAATTCGCCGACAGATAATATATTTATTTCCGTCCGGACGTACAGACAGGCGGACAAAAAGTATGAAAGTTGGGTCTCTGAGGTCATAGCTTTCTAACAAAAAAAAATTTTTAAAATCCGATTGATAGAACCAATTTGGAAGGGGGGTACGGACGGACAGACAGACAGACGGACATCGACCGCATGTCAATACCTACTTTTTCATTTTTTAAATTCTTTCGAATTAAAAAAAGAAAAGTAGGCTAAAAATGGTCATTCTCAATTCAGTAACCTCTTCACTACCGAGCAACCATTAAATCCTACGCACATATTCTTTATACGAGTATATTTTTCCACAAAAAAAACCTCTCTATATATATTTAAAATTACTTTTCGAAAGTAATTAAAACAAAATTTATGCTTAAAACTTTAAATTTAGGGGAATTTGTGGTTTGAGAAGAAAAACACACATTTGTTTTTGTGTGAAACGAAGGCACAAATAAGCCTTGTCGTGTTATTTTGTAATTACATAATAGTCCAACGTTTTTTTTTTAAATGCTATATATCTGATAAATACACCCATGAAAATTCTTTTGGTTTGTTCATAAAAGATTTTAATATTGAAAAATAATACAGTGAAAATAAAGACTAACTAAAAGTTCAGTTCATTTGGTGGGCTTGTTAATTCGGTTCCTTTTTTTAAAATTCATGATTGCAGTTTTACAAAACCTGTTATTGTACTTTTTTCAACAATAATAATAACCAACCAATAATTATCTCAACAGCATTAATAACCAACCAATAATTATCTCAACAACATTAATAACCAACCAATAATTATCTCAACAACATTAATAACCAACCAATAATTATCTCAACAACATTAATAACCAACCAATAATTATCTCAACAACATTAATAACCAACCAATAATTATCTCAACAACATTAATAACAATAACCAACAATTTTCGAAAAAGGTCTTTTTTGAAAACCCTGCACTGGTTCTAGACTTTCTATTGTCGAACGGTCTTTTGGACTTGATCTAGATCAAGTGGAACAAGAAAAAACAACAATAACAATCACTTTTTTATTAGTTAGTAAGCTAAATACATTACTCAACATCATAGCACAATCACCTTCAGCCTTAATTATCTGCTCAAAAGCAAATTCGCTTATCTCTGAAAATATCCCAATACAAGATGATGAATCAGGAGAAGGAGCTAACGATGCTCAGCAGGGCCCTATCATTGTTACGTACCAAGGATGTTAGAATAGCGCCCAACTAATGATCTCTCTTGGGATCGATGGGAGCAACTGGTAGGCCTGGTTTCAGTCTTGGTACGTCATTTGACCACGCGTTGTGTTTGCTTTGTTTAATGGGGGTAAGGTCCGTAAACTTTATATGCTAATGTTAATTTATATATGTTGTTTAGGGTAACTGTGTTAGGGTTAGGTTAAACTATCGTCGCACTAGCTGTAGATGTCCGATGCTCAAAAATCTTTTTTTTAAGGCTGTGTCCTGACTACGACATTAAATGCCACAAATGCGACAAAACTTGGCGACTTGGCAGAGTCAGCCACATGCTATTGCATTGCTCAGCGCCCTTGGCGGTCGCTAAGTTTTGTTGTATTTGTGGCATTTGATGTCGTAGTCAGTACACAGCCTAAGAATCATCACCCTCCAAAACATGTTAAAATACAAAATATCCATTACGGGTATTCGCCACTATCGTAATACTTTCATTACGTTGTATTTTATATAGGATGATTGAAAGTAAAAATATATTTGAAAATCGAAAAAATACGAGGGCAATTGGCAACGGGCGTCACAATTTAAAACTGCAGTCAAGCGACGAGCCGGCACTTAAGTAGAAACACAACGAAACTTTTAAGGACATCATCGTAAGCAGTAAGGTAACTGTAAGAATGTAAATTCCTTCAAGAATTTCAAGAAGCTTTTTTTAAAAAAGGAAATATATTGTTTACAAAAATAATTTTACGTGTTAAAAGTGTTTTTGGGAGAGAGAGAGGTGGCTCTATTTATAAAATACATGTTTGTAAAAATTCACCTAATTATGTTATGTTTTCCTGATAACCTTTTGTCTTCTATCTGATGTCGAAAATTTCCCAAGTATTTCGTATGTAATGTTTTTTAAACAATCCATGATGTTTTATTTTAAATTCATTTTTCACAAAATCTGTAAGAAATATTAGAATTATTTGCACAGATAAATCTACATTCCTATATGTGAATTTTTTTTATGTTATTCATTAAATTATAAGCTAGCAAATTATACGGATTTTTTTTACTTAGTTTAGCATCATTAAAGAATCAAAAATCTTGAACAATTTTTTTTTTTTTTTGCAAAGGAAATAACAAAAACACGTAACAAGTGTTCTTTAAAAAGGTGAGTGCATTTCAAATCTGTACGAGTACCAAATAGATAACGTACGTAAGTGGATGGGTAAATAGTAATTAATGTAAAACGGGCGTTAGTGCATCGAAGTTAATTAAGCGTTGGCAAAGGTATATTGGGGAATGCAAGGAGAGATTGGAATTAGAGTTATTAGATTTGAATTAATGAAATTGGTTAGCGAAACTGAGTGGTGGGTAGTGTAATATAGCGTTAAAGTTAAAAAAATATATATAGAAGCTCACTGCTAATATCAAAACTATTGCATACTATAAATAAAGTAAACACAGATATTTTGATGATTGTTGTATTTTATAAGAATTTGATGACGTTGGTGAGAGAAAGTAGAAGAATTATTGTGAAAATTAGAGCATAATTAATTAAGAAATAATTAGAATTTAAATCTTAATGAACCAAATTATAATGAATATAAGATAGCTGTAGATATATTGTAGTTAAAATCTTTTATTTATGCATTAGTTTTTAAATAAAGTTTAGGATATACGAGTTAGGACAAGTAAAGTAATTATAATATTTCCCCTCTTTTATGTTATAAAGTAGAGCTAAACCAATCTGCAAGGAAGGGTGGTGAACCTTTTTAATAAGAAAAACTTCATAATGGTTTACTAGTTACAACGACAGCTCATTAGCAGACAAAATGTTTAAATTATGAAGCTTGAAGTCACTGCGCCATCATTAAATAGTGAATCTGGCAATACAAATACACACACAAAACATACTATATGGAATCACAATAGATTTCGACATCGTCTAGGAAACTTTTCTAGAATCCGTCGCCTTTTGTCAGCGCCATACAAAAGCCTTCATTATCATCACTTCACTCAGGAAACATTTTTACTTCCACCTACGGAATCACGTCTCCATTTCGAAAAGTAGCAGTGCTTTCTGAAACAAGGACGCTTTTCTTTCTTCTGTTTGGATCGAGAATTGTACAAACGAAAGTTGAAGTTTTCCTCTTCAATTTTACCTCTTCGAGTAATGGAACCGGAATTATTATAGTTTCGTGGCAACAGCACGCGTGCGTTTTACGGCGGTAGACTGTTGCCACCTCAAAGCTCTTTTCGCCATAAATAATGATGTGTAGTAAAAGAATATGAAAATGGAGGAAAGATCGTTTTCTGTTCGAATAGATTTTTAAAATAGTTTCGATGCAACAAAAATGTTTTTTTTTAAATGTATAAGATATAGTATAAGGGTAGGTAATATGATAGGTATTTAAAGTGTAGAAACGATGAATATTTAAAGTTAAAAAAAACTAAAATGAGTAATAATATTTATTAATAATAACCATAAATTTTATTTATAAAAATAAAATTCAATAAAGTAAAGTTTCAGATACTAATTTGTTTTGTCACAGAATATATTTAGGAAAAATTAATTATTATCCCTCCATTTGAAATGTAGAGAAAATATTTATAATTATTCTTGTACTGCAACAACTGCTCGATTGGCTTTGATGCAGGGTGAACCAAAATATAATGATACCCGTTTAATACTTCAAAGCATTAGGAGGGTATCATTATTTTGGATTAACCCTTTTTGAGTTACATTATTATTTTCGGATTGTTAGTGTAAATAAAATTCGGAAATATTAATGCAAATAAATGTTGCTATTTTAAATTAAAAATTGAAAGATGTTTGAGCTGATGCTGAAAACCTAATATCTAAAAGAAATTAGGGGTGTGCAACACTGCACGACTTTTAATTAATCAATGCAGTTAAAGGTAAATATAACTTACACTCTTAAACCAAAAGATGAAATTCATTCCTATAGGAGAAGTGCATTTTCGCACGGAAAGGTGTGAAATTAACTCAACTGAGTTAAAACCGATCGTTTTAAGAGTGAGGACGCAATTGTTTTCTTTTATTTCTTTTACCATCCGAAAAGAGTGAAATCATCTTATAGAAAGTGCATTCGGCCGGAAAGGAGTGGAAATAACTCAGACTGGTAAACGCTCGTTTTTTAAGAGTGTACCTATAGGTAATTTAAATTTACTTTAAAGCTTAAAATTCTAATAAGCTACCTTTTGCTCAAGCATGATTTTCTCAAAAACCTTATTATGACGTCCGACAGGTACTAGGACACTCTATTCAGGGGGACCAATGTTCAATAACTACTTTTTAGAAATCAACATTCTCCGAAATTTGCAAAAAAACATAAAGGCTCCAATTCCAGATTTTCAATACGTTCGATTGTAATACTTTCATTACCTTGTACGCCATATTAAGTAATTGAAAATAAAAAGAGAAAACTGAAAAAGAAGACAAGAACGGAATAAATATCAATGTTAAGCAGCATATAATTTTTTTCAAAGAAATATATAGAATAGTAAAAAATGAAACGTGTCTACGGCCAGTATAAAAGAAATTCAATTTCGTTTACGAACTTTTATACAGTTAATTTTCATTTCTTTAACAAAACACTGCAATATAAAGATTAAAGCAAACTTCAAGGTTTAATTGAAAAAAAATTGCATTCTTGATTTCGTTCTTAAAACATAACATTTGGTTTGAAGTGCTCTGGAAGCCTCATCAAAAATTAATTAACAAGATCGCAATGTTTGATCTTTTTTCAGAAAATAGTCTGATCTCTTTGACAAAATTTTACTCATTTTCTAACTATTCAACGAACCAAAATGGAATATTTTCCTTGAAATGATATTTAATTAAATAAGGAAAGGAAGTGTATAAATTCAACAAACATTCAAAGTCAGAAAGTTAATACTACTAAAAGTTCGCCCACTTTCATAGCACAAACAACAAAACTGCTACATGCAAGTGTGATACGTCAAAAAATTCAGCGCATCGAAATTAGAAGACATTGAAAAACTCAGAAAAAAATTCGAAGTACTTTAATTATTTAAAAAACTGCAAAATTTAATATAATTTAAAAGCATAAGAAGAGCCATTTTCATTAGAATTAAATCCCCATTGCCATTCGCAACAATGTGTGACTCGAGAAACTTTAATTCTTTTAAATAATAAATAAAAATAAATTTATTTTTGCGACATCAATCATTTTGAAAGGACGCCATATATATTTCCCTAAGAGATTCTTTGTATGTTGATATGAAATATTTGGTTCTATTTAAAAGAAAGGAATATTACATATTTATTCTTTGAAATATAAATTAATTTTTGAAATCGATAATAATTATTGAAGAAATAATTATTGAATTTTCGAAATGAAATAAATGAAACTAGTTACATTTAGCGTGTAAATGTTTAATATAGAATAAATACTGTGTTTGGCCCGTTTTTCAATGTGTTCATCACTTAAATGTTGTGTGGAAGCGGGTTAAGTGACAGATTCTGTTACAAGCCTACTTGTTTCTTAATGATTAATATTTATGCTTACTTAAACGAAAAATGTCAAATATTATTCTCAGAAAATAAAGACCAATGGTAGTTTTAAATTATTACAACTTTTAGTTAAAATGTACATCTATTTTTATGATTTTATCATTAAAAATGTTTTTATTATCTAATTTATTCGAGTGTATTAGTCTTAAGATATAAAAAAATATTTTAGTAAATCATTGAAGAAAAAATTATTTTAAACTTTTTTTGTAAAATAAACTGAAAGCGTGGTTGGTGAGATTTATTATCCAACTATCCTTTGTACGTCAACTCACAAAAAGAAAACTTTAAATCAAACAAAGTTTAGCGTTAAAGGTGTACAGCGAATTCAATTCTATTCTTAAACATAAAAAATATCGGCATGTCTTATTTAAAAAATAAAAAAAAATAATAAACATCACGAACTTTTTCTTCAGACCTGTCTCAAGATTTCGCTGACATGTTACGCCTACAAGGTGAAAGGGACCTATCACGTATGACCCAAATGTGTCGATTCGTGTTGAGGTTTAAAATCTGGCATTGCTATTGGTCACACCACGTAGGGAAACGTTAGAAATAGTTGGAAAATGGAATATATGTTTTTGACTTTTGGATAATAGTCTGAATGAAGGTAGATTTTTGTTAGGAATTATTGGTGTAGAAACATGTTGGTTGTTATTGTAAAGCAAAGAATAATCCGTAAATGTTTTATTTATAACTAGCAAATAAATACCAGTTCTTCGCACGGACTAAAAAAAAGTTGTAATTGATCCAAGTATATATACAATTTAATCCATTATAGGATAATAAACTTATCTTATTATTCCCGCTCGTTATAAAGTATAAAATACTGTTACTTATATTACCTTAAAAATCCAAAATAAAAACACGCTATAAAATGCCTTCATAATAGTTATCGTAATTTCCCTCATAAACATATAAAATCTCTTAGCTCATTCGGCACCTTTTGGTAAGAATTTGGCGAGGAAAGAGATATAGCTACAAACACACTTATTATACAGCTCTAGCACGACACCTTCGAACAATCAACCAACATTATAAATTAAAAATTTTTGGCTCATTTGGCGCGTTTAGGTAAGAATTTGGCGAGTTCGGCAATGTATTTGGCGAAATAATGAAAACGTTAAACCCTAAATGCAGCTCTAGTACGTTAGGCTTTGAACATCAATCATAGTTATAATTCACGGAAATAACTTCAATATGCATATATGTGTGCAAACAACAGAACAATCCATAAAAAAATCATTATCTAAACCCACAATAAAATCCTAGCAAGGAGACTAAACGGAATTACGGCACTTGAAACATGTCAATTATTTTTCAAATAATGAATTTAGTTTCTGAAGGTATTGGCAATATAATAAAATAACATTTTTAATTTTAATTATTTTCCATAGATATCATAATTAAAGTATTAGATTGGCTGATCACGTGACCTCCAATGCTAACGACGGGACGCGCATGGAGGCTTTTTTGGGGGGCATAATGGCCAGTGTTGCTGCCACTTTAAGGAGAAAAATACTACGAAATAATACCATTTATTTCTAAAATTACAAAAAAAGTACTATAAAGGATTTAAAGTAACTTAAAAATATTCCAAAATGCAGCTTGTATTTTTACGATATTTTTTTGTAATTTTAGAATAATTCTAAAATGAATTCTAAAATTAAGTTAAAAGTTTAGTTATAAAGTTTAAAGAGTATATTTTATTTTAGAATAATTCTAAAATTACAAAAAAAATATCGTAAAAATACTAGCTGCATTTTGGAATATTTTTAGTTACTTTAAATCCTTTATAGTACTTTTTTTGTAATTTTAGAAATAAATGGTATTATTTCCTTGTATTTTTCTCCTTAAAGTGGCAGCAACACTGGCCATTATGCCCCCCAAAAAAGCCTCCATGCGCGTCCCGTCGTTAGCATTGGAGGTCACGTGATCAGCCAATCTAATACTTTAATTATGATATCTATGTTATTTTCCTAAAAGTTTTATTTAATTTCTTCTGCCGAATGGCATCACGAAAGGAAAAAATGATCGGATTTGAACAAAAGTGGTGTATTTTTTCAGAATATTCGAATTTTCTCTAAAAATAGAACATTTTGAGCTCTGAAAGTTCAAAATCTGTAACTTAAGTATGAACTACACATTTGTGCCAAGTTACGAGTCAAACAGATACCTAGTTTATGAGTCTGTAAGGAACACACCCACAAACAAACACAACTTCATTTAGCTTCCACACTACGTTTATAACGTAAAAAGTGGAAGGTATTATAATCGTTCAGTCCGTCCGTCTGTCACCCACTTTCACAGAAAAAACCACAAGTCCCACAGACAAGTGAGATACGTCATTTTGAAGCAAAAAATCAGATTAGGCTACATTCCAAATTTCATTAAAAAAATTTTAATTAGAAGTTTATTTAAAATTTAAATAACTAGTTTTTTTTTATCTACATTAAAATAACATGCAAATTCCATTTTTATTCATATTTTCACTGTTGCCATCCACAAGTCCCACAGACAAGTGGGATACGTCATTTTGAAGCAAAAAATCAGATTAGGCTACATTCCAAATTTCATTAAAATTTTTTAATCAGATGTTTATTTAAAATTTAAATAACTAAAAATCTAATCTACATTGAAATAACATGCAAATTCCATTTTTATTCAATATTTTCACTGTTGCCATTTCGTTAAACGTACGAGAAACTTTATTTAAAATAAAAATAAACACTTTTGAAAGAATATTTATTTATGCGATATAATCATAGTTATCATAATTAAAGTATTAGATTGGCTGATCACGTGACCTCCAATGCTAACGACGAGACGCGTATGGAGGCTTTTTTGGTAGGCATAATGGCCAGTGTTGCTGCCACTTTAAGGAGAAAAATACTACGAAAAAATACTATTTAATTCTAAAATTACAAAAAAAATACTAGAAAAGGATTTAAAGTCACTATAAATATTCCAAAATGCAGCTAGTATTTTTACGATATTTTTTTGTAATTTTAGAATAATTCTAAAATAAATTCTAAAAGTTTAGTTATAAAGTTTAAAGAGCATATTAGTATTTTAGAATAATTCTAAAATTACAAAAAAATATCGTAACAATACAAGCTGCATTTTGGAATATTTATAGTGACTTTAAATCCTTTTCTAGTATTTTTTTCGTAGTATTTTACTCCTTAAAGTGGCAGCAACACTGGCCATTATGCCTACCAAAAAAGCCTCCATACGCGTCCCGCCGCCGTTAGCATTGGAGGTCACGTGATCAGCCAATCTAATACTTTAATTATGATATCTATGGATATAATTCAGTTTGGATTGTTGTAATATCACAATAGAGTTGTTTTGATGGTTTATTATATATGTATGAAGAAGGATGCATAGAGAATTCTAACTTGGCATAAAAAAATATGCAAAGTTTCGCTTTTTTTTAAAGCATCAATTGCACTAATTATATATTTTTCGAACTGTAAATTAATTTAGCAAATGATAAATGACTGAATTTTCAAAAGAAATGTAAAAGGTAAATTGTGGCGACACAAAGATATTTATTAAAAAAGATTACATTACTATTCTTCGAACTTAAAAAAAATTAAGCAAACGATAAAGTCTAATTATTAAATCTGAGAAAGAAAATTAATGAAAATAATTAATTTTATCGTTTAAATGTTTAATTGCAACTAGCTAAAGACTCTGTTTGGCGAATTTCTTTCTGAGGTGTATAATTAGTTTGTTTTCTGTTGAGCACAAATGTTGTGTGGAAGCGGTTTAAGTGACAGATTCTGTAACAAACCTACTTGTTTAGCTTCCACACTACGTTTATAACGTAAAAAGTGGAAGGTTTTATAATCGTTTAGTCGTCTGTCTGTCACCCACTTTCATAGCTCAAACTACAAATGCTACAGGCAAGTGTGATATGTCAAAAAACTTAGCGCATCGAAATTAGAAGACATTGAAAATCTCAGAAAAAAAATTCTAATTCGAAGTACTTTAATTATTTAAAAAAATGCAAAATTTAATGCTCATTTAAAAAGCATAAGAAGCAATTTTCATTAGATTTAAATCACCATTGCCATTCTCAACAATCACTCGAGAAACTGTAATTCTTTTAAATAATAAATTAAAAGAAATATATTTTTGCGACATTAATCAGTTTGAAATGACGTCATATATATTTCCCTAAGAGATTCTTTGTATGTTGATATGAAATGTTTTGGTTCTATTTAAAAAAAAAGGAATATTACATATTTATTCTTTGAAATATAAACTAATTTTTATTATTCAAGAAATACTTTTTGAATTTTCGAAATAAAATAAATGAAACTAGTTACATTTAGCGTGTAAATGTTTAATATAGAATAAATACTGTGTTTGGCGCGTTTTTCAATGTGTTCATCACTTAAATGTTGTGTGGAAGCGGGTTAAGTGACAGATTCTGTTACAAGCCTACTTGTTTTCTTATTATAGATAATACGATAAAAAGTTGACGATTAAGGAATATTTTTTTCTTAAGTGTGTTCATAAAAATTAAATCTCTGTGTGTTACTTTATATTTAGTTGATTTTGGACACCATACTGATTTGTATACAAGCCAAATTTCTCTTTTCAAACCTTTTGAAAATAAATATTTTAATTTCCAATATCTGTTAAATATAATTTTATGGTTAAGAAGTAGTGTGAAATACGAAAGAAAGAACGTTCCATTTGTCGACATCGACGAAATACGATTGATAAAGTTTTCGATCTATAGCGATACGATATCAAGATTAATACGATTTCAACTTTGGGTTAATTTATGAAATAATTTCCTAATATTAAACTGATTTTTTAATAAAATATCTTGATTTCGTTTCGTTAATGATCTAAAACTTTAAAAATCGTATTTCGTTGATGTCGACACGATACATGAAACGTTTCGCACGAAGGAGC
Source organism: Oedothorax gibbosus (assembly GCA_019343175.1). NCBI lineage: Eukaryota > Metazoa > Arthropoda > Arachnida > Araneae > Linyphiidae > Oedothorax > Oedothorax gibbosus. The sequence goes on from CM033271.1 coordinate 33,457,938, forward strand.
TTTATCTTTAAATAATATGGGGTCTGAACAATCGTTTCCAAATCCTTTTTCTTACGATTATATACCACATAAAATTTTCCTGACCGTTAGCATAAAATACTTCAGCGATTCTTTCAAGTTCATGCTAACGTGTTTACAAAAGTGTAAAAAAGAAAGTTTCACTTAAAAATGAAACAAGAAAAGTTTATTATTAATGTTTGCAAATTTTGCGCTACAATGCATAACGTTGAACAATTTTGTTTTTTGAAACAGGGTACAGTTATAATAGATTTTATATATGATCTTTTTGTTTTCGTTTCATAGATGTAATTAAATTTGTTGGAAATTGTTCGAATACTACATTTGCCTAAGGTTCTGTCTTTACTTAGGAATCAAACAATACAATAGAAGTATACTTTTCTTTAAAATGAAACGCAGGATTGAAATACATTCATAAATTCGGAATCACTGGAAGGCTTTTAAACGGAAGATGCTTACAACTACTAAAATTTATTAGACTAAAATGCGATTTTCTCTTATTTTGTTTGTTAACATTGATATTATATTTTGAACTATGTAAAATTTATCGCCTGTAGTTAAATGAAGCAATAGTTTCTAAATATGAGTTTTTTAACACACTTAACAGACATTTGTATTGTGGAATTTCGGTATCAAAATACGTTCGGCTGAAAGTTATGACATTTAACTAAATGTCCCTTAGTTGAAAACAGTCTAATAGATAGTAATCACACTAACTAAATGCTTCATTTATAATAGAAAATATACTTTTTGTGATCGTGCAATGTTATATAAATATGAAAATGTGAATATTCTGTAAACTTTTTTATACTTCTATGAACATTTGGAATAACTAAGATATGCATCGATATATTTTAAACCACCATGTATTTTACTATTAAACCCTTAAACATAAAGCTGTTTTTTTGGTTATTCAAGCAATCTAATTTACCCTCAAAAGGCAAAAATCTCTTCCTCCTTTTTACGACGTTAGATTTTAACATTTTTATGGGTAAAACTTTCGAGTTATTCCCAAAGTAATGTCGGGAATTTTCCTCTCGGAATAACCCTAGAAACTTTTTAGGGAGAGAAATAACCAAAAATAACACGAATATGCAGGAATCGGTAATTTACTATCAAGGAAGAACTAGTTTGGAAAGGGAGTTTCATTGTTGAAAAATATTTTTTCTCACTAATGTTACAAACACAAACTGAATTATTAAGATTAAGAAAAAGCAAAAAAGAGCGAGGAATAATATTTTATGCAAAGTTTTTTTAGAATATCAAATACTAATTAATAGTTTATTAGTTATTTTATGCTTGCGGACTAGGATTAACACACATTGTTGGGAATGTGATGATATTGACTTTGTGAGCGCTAATAGTTTAGTTTGAATTATCGTCGCACTAGAGCTACACGAGGGCTATTGGCGACGTATTTTAGAACCTCAGTCAAGTGACGAGCCGACACCTAAGTAGGCACCCAACGCAACCGTTAAGGGCGACATCGTACGCAGCATTGGGACTTTGGAGGATATTTAACGTGCACTCCCTCTACACGGGGTATTATTTGTCGGACATTTTTGGCTGCACTGGCCGTTTATAGGTCGGCAGTTATTTTGGCGATGCCCGGACCCGAACCTGGGACCTTTCGCATGCTAGGCGGACGCCTAACCGACTGGGCTCCCCAGCCCCCTGTGAGCGCTAATAATAAATATAGAAACTTCATACAAATTAGATGTTGCATTGAACTTGTTTGTGAAAATTAGTTGAATGTATTTCAACACATATTATGTGTCAAGGAAGTGTTACACTAAAACTTGCAAATACACGATAAATCGTAAAAATATGAAAAAAAATTGGAGCAATTTGGATTTTTACAGGTATCTGGGAAATTACGTGTAGAGATTTTAATAAAACGGATATTTCTTATAAGAAATCTACTTTGATTTTGTGAAAATGGTTTTCTTAAAACAATTTAAAATATTTTGTTAATAATAAGAGATTTATATCGATTCCTAAGAATTGCACAGATATACCTCCTAAATCCATACCATTCATAACATCTCTTACTCTCCTTCAGATATTACTAAAGCATCTTCAACACCTCATATTGGCGAACTATTGTATCTACCTTTCCGGTCACGAATTACGGAAGTATCACGGAATGAGTTGGAGTATATCGATTTTGTTGGGTCTTATACAATTAATATTGACCTATCATAACATAGCACAGACAGTTTTTCTGGTTGCTAAGGAATTTATGTTTATTGGGAAGCTTAGGGTGGAAAATAAAGAAACTGCATGCACTTTGTATAAAACAACAGAAAGAAGTATAATGCTCATCAAATTATTAAGCATACAAGTAAGGATGATATAGAAGTTCTGTACTAATTAATAACTCATGTAATTAATATGAATAAAAATCTGTACCTTACTTTTTCTTATTAGATATCTTCCTTGACCATCTGTCGGTACTTTCTGACTGGCATCTTTTTACCTTTATTGTGGCAAAGAAAAACCAATGTCAAAAACACAAATTAAATTTAAAACGTCTTGTGTGATTAAAAAGTTTTTATGACGTGTATAGCTAGTTCGCAAATTTTGTATATCTTTAACTTGTCTAGGAAAAGTGTTTACACGTTTCCGTGTATCAATATTATCATTATTATTATAGTTTTAAAAAAAGTAGGTTTGTAACAGAATCTGTCACTTAACCAGCTTCCACACAACAGTTATATTTAACAGGCGCCAAACACAGCATTAATTCTATATTAAACATTTACACGCTAAATTTGGCTAGTTTCTTTTATTTTATTTCGAAAATTCAATAATTATTACTTATCGTTTGCAAAAATTAATTTATATTTCAAAGAATAAATATGTAATATTCATCGCTTTTAAATAGAATAAAAACATTTCATATCAACATACAAAGAATCTCGTAGTGAAATATATTTGACGTCATTTCAAACTGATCGATGTCGCAAAAATAAATTTATTTTAATTTATTGTCTAAAAGAATTAAAGTTTCTCGAGCGATTGTTGCGAAAGGCAATGGTGATTTAATTCTAATAAAAATGGCTTCTTGTGCTTTTTAAATGAGCATTAAATTTTGCAGTTTTTTTTTAATAATTGAAGTACTTCGAATTTGAATTCTTCCCTGAAATTTTCAATGTATACTAATTTCGATGCGCTGAATGTTTTGACGTATCACACTTGTCCGTAGCATTTGTAGTTTGGACTATGAAAGTGGGTGACGGACAGACAGGCAAACGGACTGAACGATTATAATACCTTCCACTTTTTACGTTATAAACGTAGTGTGGAAGCTAATATTGAAAATATTTTAATATTAAACAGGGATCTAAAATTTAAAATATTTTAATAATAAACAGGGTTTTATATTGATCCCGAAGTAATGCAGAGATGTACGTCTTAAATCCATACCATTCATAAAATCTCTTACTCTCCTTCAGATATTACTAAAGCATCTTCAACACCTCATATTGGCGAACTATTGTATCTACCTTTCCGGTCTCGAATTACGGAAGTATCACGAAATGAGTTGGAGTATATCGATTTTGTTGGGTCCTATACAATTAATATTAACCTATCATAACATAGCACAGACAGTTTTTCTGGTTGATATAAGGAATATATGTTTATTATTATTAAGGTTAGGGTGGAAAATGAGGAAACTGCATGCGCTTTGTGTACAACTACAGAAAGAAGTATTTAAAGCTCATTTAATTATTAAGCATAGAAGTAAGGATGCTATAGAAGTTTTGTACAGAGGCTTATTACTAGCTCATGAAATTACTATGAATAAAAATCTGTACCTTATTTTTTCTACTTAGATATCTTCTTTGACCACCTGTCTGTACTTTCTGACGCTAACTTTATTGTACAAAGAAAAACCAATGTCAAAAACGCAAATAAAATTCAAAAGGTCTTGTATGATTAAAAAGATTTTATGACGCGTATAGCTTGTTCACACATTTTGTTTTCATTTAACTTGTCTATTAAAAGTGTTTGTACGTTTTCGTGTATCAATATGATAATTCATTCGAAAGTAGGTATGTTACATGCTTGGAGGATGCCCGTCTGTACCATAGATATCATAGTTAAAGTATTAGATTGGCAGATCACGTGACCTGCAATGCTAACGACAGGACGCGCATGGAGGCCAAATAAGAGGGCAAAATGGCCAGTGTTTCTGCCACTTTAAGGAGAAAAATACTACGAAAAAATACCATCTAATTCTAAAATTACAAAAAATATCGAAAAAATACTAGCTGCATTTTGGAATCTTTTTAGTGACTTTAAATCCTTTTCTAGTATTTTTTTGGTAATTTTAGAATTGGATGGTATTTTTACGTAGTATTTTTCTCCTTAAAGTGGCAGCAACACTGGCCATTTTGCCCTCTTATTTGGCCTCCATGCGCGTCCCGTCGTTAGCATTGGAGGTCACGTGATCTGCCAATCTAATACTTTAACTATGATATCTATGGTCTGTACCCTTCTTCCAAAATCGGTGCCATCCGTCTGATCTTAAAAATTATTTTTTTAGAAAGGTAATGATATTCGAGTCACTTTTTTATACTTTATGACCGTGTGTCTGTATGTTCTGATGGACTTCTTTCTACCTGTTTATCGCCGAACTACCCATTTAATTAGTATTGAAACTTATTATTTAGTCATTGTAATTGCTGTTCCTATGTCACAAGAAGTAGCATAAGAAACTTTATTTATTTATATTTGGATGAAAATTTATGTTTGCTATATAAATCAATCTGGGATGACGTCTTAAAAGGTAGCACAATGTGATTATTTGATTGTTCATAATTTTTAGCCTACTTTTCTTTTTTTAATTCAAAGAATTAAAAAAATGAAAATGTAGGTATTGACATGCGGTCGATGTCCGTCTGTCTGTCTGTCTGTCCGTACCCCCCTTCCAAAATCGGTTCTATCCATCGGATCTTAAAAATTCTTTTTCTGTTAGAAAGCTATGTCCTCAGATACTCAACTTTCATACTTTTTGTCCGTCTGTTTGTACGTCGAGACGGACATGAATCTACTATCTGTCGGCGAATTTCCCATTGAATTAGCATTGAAATTCAATTTTGAGTCATTTAAATCACTGTAGGTATTGAAATGCGGTTGATGTCCATCTGTTTGTCTGTTCGTATGTCTGTCTGTCTGTCCGTCTGTCCGTATCCCTCTTCCAAAATCGGTTCTATCCCTTGGATCTTAAAAATTCTTTTTTTTGTTAGAAAGCTATGACCTCAGATACCCAACTTTCATACTTTTTGTCCGTCTGTCTGTACGTCCGGACGGACATAAATCTACTATCTTTCGGCGAATTTCCCATTGAATTAGCATTGAAATTCAATTTTGAGTCATTTAAATCACTGTTGCCAAATCAACAATGGCATGAGAAACTTTATTTATTTAAACATATTTGAAGCAAAATAATATTTTCATGAATCAGTTTGGAATGACATCATAAAATGTAGCACAATTTGATTCTTTGATTATTCATTAATTATCTACCAAGAAAGCGGCAAGGCATACTTTTGCATGCAATTATGCTTAGTTTTAATTTACATTTCTTATTTTTTAATGCAGTTCGGAGTAGTTTCATTACTTTTGTTATTAATAAATATTTAATTATTCTTCGAACTACAAATAAATCGAGCAGACGATAAATAATATTAACTTAATTTGCGAAAGAATATTAAGGAAAATAGTTGATTTTGGCTTTTAGAAGTTTAAATTATAGCTGGATGCTGTGTTTCGATTTTTTTTCTAATGTTTATAAATCTAGTGTAGAAACGGTTGTTGATGATATTTACTGTTAGGAACCTAGTTTTTTCCCGATTAGAACTTCAGTAAGTATTTAAGTAACAGGAAAGTAGGCTATTTTAGTTCTTTATGAACTTCTTGTTTTACTAAGACAGTGACAAAGTGTTTAATTTTTTTTGCATAAAAATATGATTAGTTTCAATTTACATTTCTCCATTTCGTAATGCAAATTGGAGTTGTTTCATAATTTTTACTGCTAATTAGTTGAAAAGTATCAGGTTTTTACAAATTTGATGTTGATACTTATTAAAAGATAAGGTTGTGACATTTAATTCGTTGAATTTAAATTACAACTAACCGCTCTGCTTGGCGATTTTTTTTAGGGTGTATAAATTTTGGGTACAAGCGGGTCTAGGTGACAATTATTGTTACAAATGTACTCGTTTTTTTAATAATAATTTCAGTGAGTATTTAAGTAGCAGAAAAGTAGGTATTTTAATTCTTTTATAACTTCTTATTTACTTTAATATTAGGAAGGAGCTAAGGAGGTTCCATAAACATTGTTTACCGATATTATAGATATTGGTAACATAATACTATAAAATAGAGATTTTCTTATGCAAAAACTACTTTGATTTTGTGACAATAGCCAAACTTTAAAAAAATATTGAAATTTTTTTTAATAATAAACTAGGATTTTTATTAATTCCGAAGTGTTGCAGATATGTACCTCTTTGATACATACCATTCATAACATCTCTTACTATCCTTCAGATATTACTAAAGCATCTGCAACACCTCATATTGGCGAACTGTTGTACCTAATTCTCCGGTCTCGAATTACGGAAGTAACACAGAATTGGTTGGATTATATCGATTTTGTTGGGTCCTACGACTCCTATGGACCTATCGTAACATAGTACCGACAGTTTTTCTGGTTGATAAGGAATGTATGTTTATTGGGAAGGTTAGGGTAGGGAAATAAAGAAACTTCACGCACTTTGTATAAAACAATAGAAAAAGTATTGAGATCGTTAATGATTAATAGAAATATTCTATTGAAGTATCATACAAGGGCTAATTAAATAACTCATGTGATTAATATGAATAAAACTTCTAAGAAAACACAAACAAAATATAAAGAAAAAACTATGTCATAAACGCAAATAAAATTTAACAGATCTTAAACATGTTTACTGTATAGATATTTTACGAATTGCGTTTTCATTTAACTTGTCAATGAAAAGTTTTTGCACGTCTTCATATAACAATATTATCATTTTTAGTACAGTTTTAATAGGTTTAAATAACCAGTATTATTTTTTACTTTAACAATAGGGAGGGACTAACTTTGATATACAACTAACATTGTTTGTGACATTTAACTTATCAAGGAAAAGTTTTTGCACGTCTTCTTATAACAATATTATCATTATTAGTACAGTTTTACTAGGTTTAAATAGCCAGTATTATTTTTTACTTCAATTATAGGAAGGGACTAACTTTGATATCCAAATAACATTGTTTACTGACATTATAGATATTGGGAATATAACACAAATATCCACCTTTAGTGAAAGCATAATAATATGGATCCAGTAAGGGATGCCATTCATCAATCCGCATTCTGTTGGTTCGCTATTGAGTATGCTGGATTGGTTCGGTATTGGTCTTAGGGATAACAGTGACGCGAAACGTATTGCGTGTGGAGTGATTTGTCGTTACAGTGATTATTGAGTGTTAGGAATGCTTAGCTGTTTGTTGGACATCATCTGAAACATTCCCATCGGAAAGGTGCTATTTGCCTGAATAACGAATGGATTCTTGATACCCTGGTTAAACCAAATAAATAATGCCCCCCCCCCCCCTAAACGTGCCCTCAGAATATATATTTTTTATTTTTTGCAATCAGGGTTTTAAAGCGTAAACTTGTTTTCACTGCATAATGCTAAAAATAAAAACTTAAGCTATAAATTTAATTTTTAAATTTTTTTAAATTTTGTACTTCAGTAGCAGAAGAGTACTACGGATCCTCTATACTTTAAATTTTAAATTTTACGAATTTTAAAAAAAAATATTCGTGCTGTTGGAAAACCTAACAGTCAGTTGATGGGTTTATACTTCTGTATTCGTCAGAGGGTTAAATTCTCTCTCTCTTGAATAATTTTACACGTCTAATAAATTTTATATTTTTATTTACAATGCACGAAGAATCGATGTTGACTTTCAATTTAATTTTAGACAAGATTCGATACATTTTGATTTTATTTATTATAAAAATAGTTAACGTAGCTTTATACTTTAACTGTGGTTGAAGAAGATAAAATATAATTATTTATGTGTTTTTGAATGACTGTAAAGTTAATAGACCATATTTGTTAGGAGCTATGCATTATGCTGTTATTAAGAGCCTTTTGGGTCTATCTTCTATTTTATTGCCAAATTCGTTATTAATCTATCCAAACTATTACCACATTAAGGGACGAAAAGCACAAAAGTAGTTTTTTTACCCCATAATTGAATTTTGACTTAAAATAACACTATTATAGAATTATGTTTTAACTGGGATTTATGCGGGAAATTAGGATAAGTGTAAGTTCATATTAAGGACAATTTCTGTTGCATGAGAGTGTGAATTTTCTAGCATATTTTGGATTTTGAAATTATAAGTTAATCAAAGTAACGGGACATAATACTTTAGAAGGGATGGAACCATAAGATAAGCTTATTACCCTACAGCAGATTAAACGTTACGTATACTTTGACCGATTTGATATATATATATATATATTAAAGTCTGTGTAAAGAAGGGTATTTATTTGCTCTTATACATCTATTTGCTCTACCTCATTTCAAAAGCTTTTCTGTTTGTTCTTTCGTAAACAGAACCGAGAATGATGAACTGTGAATAATAGGAAGGAGAATTGACAATACATGTTTTGAAACATCTTTTGTCATACTCGTTTAATACAAAATATTCTGAGGCTTGCATGAAATGACTTTTTCCTTTTGTAATTCTACTATTTCCGAAACATTGAGAATATCTGGATTTTATAATGATACGAAAAGATTTCTTTTGTCTCAAGTATTTGAAACTAAATAGCTATGTATTACCATTGTTTTTAGTATTGCAATGCTTTAAAATTGCATCTGTTCAGAACGGTTCTGCTTTAAGTTAGTCGCTTAAAAATTTAGGAAATTTTTGACATGCATTTTAAAATTTATGCAACTAACATAAAAAACATTTTAACAATCGAAATTCACGAGAATAATTTGAAAATAGTAATTTACCTTTTTTTTGTGTTTTGTGTGTGTGTGTGTAGGGGGGGGGGGGGTTAGAAGCATTTAAGGGATACATTTACTTTCCTGTGTTACTATTGCTAAATATACAGAATTAAAAAGCTTTCCTTGTTTCTCTTTTCCTATGAACCTAAAAGTGTTGCACCCAATGTAATGAATTCCTCAGTGGTTGAAATATAAAGGTAAAAGTCAAAGCTGAATAAGAATCTAAGAAATTACTTAGAAGTTTAGTTGAATCATAAAAAACAACGGTGGACTAAACTAGAAGCACAAGTTGTAATAGATAATTCCCCAAATAAGTATTTAATCATAGGTTTTTGTAATAAAATATACCAAATCTCGATAACCTTCATAAATTCTTTTGGAACGACTCAAACTCATATTTTTACTCTAATGCAACTTATCTTAAAATTTAACCTGCCATAATATAAATTGCCACAAAAAATAGGCCTGATATCTAAAACGATCTTGAAAAAGATTCCGTTGAAGTAGGAACTAAAACAATCGTTCCGTGCTTTGATGACTTAAAATGAATTGCTTAAGTAAAATGGGTTCAAGTCTTCAGAGCGATTTCCGTACACTCTTCTTCTTGTATTAAATTAATAAAAAAGAGGCTAGTGGGAAATTCTCTTAAGTATATTGCCGTATTTTTACAGTCAGCGATTCAAATAAAAGTGTAGAAAAAATCCTCCCAATCGGTTTTAACGAACGTGAAAGTTCTAAATGAAAATAGGGGCTAGAGGGTTCACTAATACCTCGGAAGTGCCATTACGATTCTATTGAGAGAGAAACCTTTATCAGGAAAAAAACTCATTACTGCCCTCTAAATGGTTATTTCCTGGATTGTATTCTGTTTTTTTCCTTATGAGTTAAAAGTTTAGGTTTAGTTCGATTAGTTTTAAAGCTTACTTTACTTTTTTTTTTACACAACTGGCAGTTTTGAGCATTTAAATAAATAACTGTCGCAGTTATTGCCGTTTCCAGAATTGTAACGTTTGTCCATGACTTTAATTTGTAAGTTTATTTACATTTGTTAAAGTCTTACATTTAAGTTTGGTTAGAATCACTTGCCTTCAGAAAATTTTCCAATCTATCAACAAACAGAAAGGTTCTAAATGCACGCGGTTCACGAATTCCTCGGAAGTAGCATTATGCTTTTATAATGCGAGCCAATCTTTTATGCGGAGAAAAACATCAGAATAACTTTCTAAATGTCGATAGTAGTTTTCCTTATTTCCGGAAATGTGTTCTACACCCCTTCCCATTTCACAGTTGTTTAGGTTTAGTACGACTTGTTGTAAAGCTTACAGTTTTTTTTTACTCAACTGCCAGTTTTGAACTTTTTTTGGGGTTGTTTTTTTATTTGTCTAGAATTCTGTTGTATATTCCGGTGCTTAAAGTTTAGGTTTGTGCAAAATTGATTTAAAATTTAATTTTGTATTTACTTACATGTCAGTCATAAATCTTTTTAATCGTTTTTGACGACCGCAAAGGAGATACCTGAGGGTCGAAGGCTCTGAAGAACCATTACTATTCCATTAGAAGATAATCCTTTACCAGGGGAAAAACTCATTGGTTCAATTTCTCATTAAAGTCCCTCATTAATGCCAAATAAATGGCTATTGTAATTTGCTTATTTATAGGTTTATGTTCTGTGAGTTTAAAGTTAAGGTTTAGTTTAATTTGTTTTTAATTTTGGTTAAGGTTTTATATAACTGTCAGTTTTTAATGTATAAACGACAGTAGTAGTTTTCCTCTATCTATAGAACTGTATCTTATTTTTCAGGGTTCAAAGCTTAAATTTAAGTTAATTTTTTTATGTTTAGTTTCTCCTCACCACGCACCACGCTAGTTGAGCTACGACAAAAGTTCTATTTTAGCCATTTACTTATGTTTAATAAAGGGCAATTTAATTTTTCTTTTGCATAGATTTTTTATAGTACCGTGTTTGTAATTACTCAATATAAATGTACTCATTCTGTTAACTCAATAAAATTAAAAAAAAATGGAGAACAAAGAAACAAACAAAAACCCCTAAAAGACAAAGCCACTTGCAATAAAAATCCCAATGCAGCACACACACAATAATAAGCGAAAAAATATTGAACAACAATTACAGATTGTAAGGATCAAGTGAAACGTAACCAAAAAGTAAAAAAAAAAATATCTAACACGACTAAGACAAAACTGCCTAATGGATATCCCATACAATATCGGTATCAACGTAATTAGTTTTCGATTGCCTGCGAGTAAACAAAGTGTGGAATCGGGAATAGATATTAGTTCGTTATGTGAGTTTAATTATCTTTGCCTGGCAATTATGATAGTTTAGAGAAGAGCTGTTGCAAGTTCACAACTGGTGCATGGATCTAATAAACATGTGTTTTGTCTTCAATTTTGTAAATTGGGTTTTGTATTTCTAAGAATTTTTATTGTACGTTCTTATACAGATGTTAATGGGATATTAATATTTAATGCTTATTTTGAAGAATTAATAAAAAGTCTGTTATAATTGCCTGTGTTTAAAACTCTTAATGATGCACAGTTTTTATGTACCAAACAGATTTTATTTTTTAGGTAATATTTTGGTAATTATGAAACAAACTTTTCTTTGTCATTATGTATTTGAATACTATGTCCGTTTCTGTCTAACTTATTATAGAATAATTTTTATACTATTTGTATCAAGAAAAAATGACACGAAGTGTTTGCAAGTATGCCATCGTTTTGCAGTTAAAATATTTTTTATAACAACGTGCTAAAAAGTTCACTTTTTTATCATATTCATTCATAAATCGTTGCGAAAATGACACTTTACGTGCTTACGTCACAGACAGTGCCGAAAGTACTACTTTCGGCACTAGTGCGGTAAAGTAAATAAGAGTATCTGATTGGTAGAAAAACAAAATGATGTCATGAATATCTCCATGGAAACTAAATGATGTCATGAAACTCACTTATTTCTATTGGTTCATTACTTTTGCATTTTCTAACATCTCCATGGAAACTACAAGTACTACAAAAATTATTAAAGGAAATTTAATAAGACAAAAGTAAGAACACAAATTTCACTCCAAACAATACTTTTATTTAACATGCATATTTATAGTAACATTTGATCGAATATCGCCATGGAAACTAAATGATGTCATGAAAATCACTCATTGGTAGAAATACTTTTTTGCACGTTATTATAAAAAATATTGTAAGCAAGCACGTGCCAAATAATACTTTATTAAGCTCTTGTCATTATTTCACTCGACCTACGGTCTCGTGAAATAAAAGCCACTCGCTTAATAAAGTATTATTTTCGGCACTAGTTGCTTAAATAACTATTTTGAAATAATTGACGCTGAATCATGTTTTTTTCTAAATGTTAAATGTATTGTATTCATTAGCAAACACTAAAAGTATTTAGAGGAAATGTAAAATCTTATAAAAAGGGTACATACAAAATCCAACGTACTAATGCGTATCCTTAAATTCTCTGAACTTTGATCTCTAACAGAAGCTATTCTCAAAATGAAATATTTTTTTCACAGGTACGTTGAATTTATTTTATTGCTGCTTTAAATTGGTTTGATTTTGACTTTTATCTCATACATTGTATAAATACATTATTCATAACACGTTTCAGAAAATAGTCTGCAAATGGCTTTGGAAAAGAAAGTGGCTATAAAAAGAGGCTTTTCTCTGATAACCATTGTTGAAAATGTCATAAACTTGTGAACGCATTTTAGTTGTAGAATATGGTTAGCATTAGAAGTTTTGGTTTACTAATTGAAGTATGAACTAGTAGAACTAAATTAGTTTCTTTTCGACTCTTTTCATACATAGTTTTTTTTAAATAGACTTCTTCGGAATGATTATCACAATTTTTTAAAATTTTTATAACTGATAAAATAATTATGTGTAACTCTAAGTAATACATTTTTAAACAAAATAACAAATAGTAGGTAAACTTAAAAAAGTAATTAACAAAAGTAATAAAAAATCAAAATTATATAAAATGTATTATATTTCTTATTATCAAAGAAGTAAATATCTTTATCATATTATGTTACTACTGTTACTATTACTGAGTTACTATTATTAAATATAGACGTCATTGAACCTTTTAGGGTACATTGTTTTCTTTAAAATTAAAAAAAAAACTCTTACTGCAATTCTTGTACAATTTCTTGTATTCTAGAGGAAAAAAAGTAAGAAAAGGTCACTACATAATGTTTCATAAATATTCAAGAGAACAGCGTTTTTTAAGATTTTTTTGTAAAAAAATAGTATTATCTTTTAGATTTTTTTTTTGAGAATTATTCAGTTACTTGCAAATAACTTGCTTTTTTTGTTGCGTACTTGTATTTTTAAAAAAAAAATGTGTTTCAAGGAATTCCGTTGTGTTTTACAAACTCTTGTTAAAAACTCGTTTCAGTTTTTTGCTAAAAAAAGTTTTAATGTTAAGGTGTGATGCGATAATGATGCCTCATGTTTAATTCATATTTTGAAGATGCATGATGTTAAAAATAAGAAATACTTTAAACTAAGCACAGTGGCATATTGCTAAATAGAGGGCTTAGGACGTTTGTGTCTATTTAAGATTGCGAGACCAATTGCAATAGTATGCATTGCACTGTAGATTTTACAGTCATTTGTTCAGACTGTACCTCCCCAGTGTTTAGTTACCAAGATAGCTTGATCTTTTTATCGATTCTCTGAAGGGATGAAAGGCTAAGTTAAGCTGGTTCAGTCTGGGGTTCAAATCTCTACCACTCAGCCACTGGACCTTAGAAACGTTATAGAAAAAGATGTCTTAACCTTTTCCGTCAAAAGACATTTTAATACAAAACGTAGTAGAAAGAGACTGTTTTTTCTCTTTAGAAAAATGGTTTCGATTAGAATTTTTTTCAACGAGGCTGCTTTATTGGCGGCTAAGCCTTTGCAGACTCAACATATTCCCCAGAACTGAGAGCCGTTATTTTGTGGCACTATCTAGGCGACCCTCATTACCAATTTTGACGCTCAGATTACAATGAATCTGACCTCTCTGTGGATGTTAAAGTAAGTCGAGATTTAATTTTTCCGAGAGAACCCAAGCCAAATGGGTACTCAACGGATCTTTTACATGCTACATAATCATATGACATGTATGCCCACGATTTTTCCCATCCAGAAAATTTGACGTCTCAGCCGGGGATTGAACCCGCAAACTTGGGCTTATTATTCGGACACGTACTACCTCTCAGTCACTGAGCTGCTGATTAGAAAATCGTTTCGAAATACATTTTTAATAACATTATACAGGAAAATAATATGCTATTACGATTTAAAACATGATATAAAAAAAGTTGCAATTAAAAAGTAATTTTATTTTAGCTTCCACACTACGTTTATAACGTAAAAAGTGGAAGGTTTTATAATCGTTCAGTCCGTCTGTCTGTCTGTCCGTCTGTCTGTCTGTCCGTCTGTCCGTCCGTCCGTCACCCACTTTCATAGAAAGAACCACAAGTCCCACCTACAAGTGGGATACGTCATTTTGAAGCAAAAAATCAGATTAGGCTACATTCCAAATTTCATTCAAAAATTTAAATTAGAAGTTTATTTAAAATGTAAATAACTAAATTTTTTATCTACATTGAAATAACATGCAAATTCCATTTTATTCATATTTTCACTGTTGCCATTCACAAGTCCCACAGACAAGTGGGATACGTCATTTTGAAGCAAAAAATCAGATTAGGCTACATTATAAATTTATTTAAAATTTTTTAATTAGAAGTTTATTTAAAGTTTAAATAACTAAAATTTAATCTACATTGAAATAACATACAAATTCCATTTTTTTTCAATATTTTCACTGTTGAAATTCGTTAAACGTACGAGAAACTTTATTTTAACTAATAAACTTAATTATTCAAGTAATAAAATAAACACTTTTAAAAGAATATTTATTTATGCGAAATAATTCAGTTTGGATTGTTGTAATATCACAATAGAGTTCTTTTGATGGTTTATTATATATATGTATGAAGAAAGATGCATAGAGAATTCTAACTTGGCATAAAAAATATGCAAAGTTTCGCTTTTATTTTTAAAGCATCAATTGCACTAATTATATATTTTTCGAACTGTAAATTAATTTAACAAACATAAATGACTGAATTTTCGAAAGAAATGTAAATGGTAATTGTGGCGACACAAAGATATCATTAAAAAAGATTACATTATTATTCTTCGAACTTCAAACAAATTTAGCAAACGATAAAGTCTAATTATTAAATTTGAGAAAGAAGATTAATGAAAATAGTTAATTTTGGCGTTTAAAAGTTTGAATTACAAATAGCTAACGGCCCTGTTTGTTATTAGAATTAAATCACCATTGCCATTCGCAACAATCGCCCGAGAAACTTAATTCTTTTAGACAATAAATTAAAATAAATATATTTTTACGACATCGATCAGTTTGAAATGACGTCAAATATATTTCACTACGAGATTCTTTGTATGTTGATATGAAATATTTTTATTCTATTTAAAAGCGATAAATATTACATATTTATTTTTTGAAATATAAATTAAATTTTGCAAACGATAAGTTATAATTATTGAATTTTCGAAATAAAATAAATAAAACTAGCCAAATTTAGCATGTAAATGTTTAATATAGAATTAATTCTGTGTTTGTCTCCTTTTTACCTGTTTAACACAAGTTTTGTGTGGAAGCGGGTTAAGTGACATATTCTGTTACAAACCTACTTGTTTTTATCTTAAAAATTATTTTTAATTGTATATTTTCTTTTCAATAGAAATATGTTACGCTTTGAATGTCAAAATTAGGATAACTCACTTGAGAAAAAAAAAGGTAAATTGTAATTATCAGATGAAATTAATGCGTTATTAAACAAATTTAATCTGAAACTTTTATCAATAAATGACTTGTTCAGTGGAAGTACGGATGTACAACAAAACAGTTCTTTTCACAGAAAAACAAATAATTAGCTTTATTTCTTTAAGATGGATGAAACAGCCGCCACAAAAAAAATACCGTTACACCAAAAACGTATAGCTACAAGCGAAATTCTAAAGATATTTTCTAAAACTTAAACTAAAGAATGTCGCGTGAGCGCGAAACGTGAAAAAACGAGACGATTTCTAAATGTACAAATCTAAGTCACGTGCACAAAATACACAATAAAATAATTAAATACAATATAATGCTGGTCTCCAACATTCAGTATAATAGTTTTGTTTTAAAAATCTTTTTTAAAGGAAATGTTATAAATTTTAATGAACCTTATTTTCTTAAAAAGTGTTATAAATTGTTGAATGCGTAATAAGAGAAGAATAATAGTATTATATTTAATGACATACTATTATATTTAATGACATACTATTAATATTTAATCTTTTAAAATATATCTTTTACCAACAAATAAAAGGTGTGAATAAATTCAAAAGAAAATTACCTTTGTTGAAAAAGAAGTTCAAGGAACTTAAACAATTCTTTTGAAGTTCTATGTATTTATTTTTCTTACCCAACTAATTTATTCTGCTTATACAAAAGACGGTAGTAAATATATGCAAATCCTTACATTGTATGTTTACTTTAGAAGATGGAATCCTACATCATCCGACGCAGACATGCTTATCTCTCACTTGTCTATGGGTTTTGGGATGAATTAATTATTAGGAAAAGATTGCTTAGATTAAATGTAAAGAATTGAAGAGCTTAGTGAAAGAACGTGCTAAGTGACAAAAAGATGAAACAGAGAAAATGAGCTTTAAAGTTTTTATTTTTCATTTAGATCGGTTAAAAACGGAATTTGCAAACGATAAAAAAATTACTTACTTACCTTAATTTTAATGATAAAAGAGAAATTTGTGATCTTTAAAGAAGTTAATAACGTGTTGATTGACACAAAAATCTAATTTTTTAAAAAAATGTCACTTAGCACGTTCTTCCACTAAGCTCTTTAATTTTTAAAGAGATATAAATTACGATAGTTTTCTACTGCACAAAGAATTCGAGACATTGGAGAGCATTGCCTAAGATTTTTATGGGAATCTATATTAGAATATTTTCCTTGAGATTTTTTTGTTGAAATTGATGATGCTTTCATTACCGATTTCGATATTTTTTGTCCTCGAGTGTTGAAATAAAGTCAAATTTTTGAATAATGTCATCTGTTGGGTTAAGGTTGAATAACTAAGATGGTGTGAGATGATTCACGAAGGAAACAACGTAGATTATTGGCGTAAATAGTTTATTTGTTGTTGGTACAAAACATGGTGCTGGTTGGTACATGTTTCGGCGAATATCAAAACGCTGCCGCAACATGTAAAATTTGTACCAACAAATAAACTATTTACGCCAATAATCTACATTGTTTCCTTCGTGAATCCTTTCATGTTTCATGCGCAAAGTTGAAGATATTTTCTGAATATAATTAAGATGGTGGTTTGGAATTTCTTGAAATTAGTGGTCACGATTCGAAGCTGACAAACTTCAAAGACTGGGAATACAAGGGTGTTTTGGGACCGATTTTTCAAAACCCTATGGTGGATTTAGCGCATATATATCATAGTTAAAGTATTAGTTTGGCAGATCACGTGATCTCCAATGCTAATGAAGAGGACGCGCATGGAGGACCAGAATAAGAGGGCAAATGGGCAGTGTTTCCACCACATTAGGGAGAAAATACTACGAAAAAATACCGTTTAATTCTAAAATTACAAAAAAATACCATAAAATTACTAAAAAAGCGTTTCACCTTTTTTTTAAAGTAACTAAAAAGATTCCAAAATGCAGCTAGTATTTTTATGGTATTTTTTTTGTAATTTTAGAATTAAACGGTATTTTTTCGTAGTATTTTTCTCATTAATGTGGTGGCAACACTGGCCCATTTCCCTCTCATTCTGGTCTCCATGCGCGTCCGGTCATTAGCATTGGAGGGCACGTGATCTGCCAATCTAATACTTTAACTATGATATCTATGATTTAGCGTAAGGTATTTGGATATCTCAGTGTTATATCGCTTAGAAAAATAAAAATGAATAACAATTGTGCAGTGTTTTTTTTTACTATAAATAAATTAACTATTACTCGTACCAATTATTGGCATTACTATTTTATTTTAAAATTGATAATTTTTATTTCTTTTTAAAATATATACATTTTTAAATATGTAAACTAATTAAGAAGGAAAAAGCTAGTTGAATTATCGTCTAGTAATTTTAACGACACCTGCCTCTTTTAACGTGCTGCCTCAACCAATATTCTATTTCAGTACTCATTTTAGTAAAAATAGTTCTGAATTATGTCAGCAAAGATGGATCCATAATCTGATTTCAAATAATTTATTTGGAGTGATGACAGAAAAATCAATAGTTTTCCCATACGAATCTCGAAAATTAAGGTTAAATTTTTGAAACCTGAATTTGTTGGAATGGATTGCTTTTGGCCATTAGTATATTGGATTGGTGTGATGGGATTGTATTTGTCTTGTATGGTTAACAAAACATTAAACGTAATACTTAAGAACGTTTATATAGTATTTTATATGTTTTAGTAAATATTGAAAATTATAAACAGTTATTTTGTGCAAAAAAATAACATTTAACTAACTAATTAACTTTGTATTTATTGATTTAGATTTTTTTCTAGAAATATATAATTTTAATAATTTTAAATTTTGCTGGGCCCGTGGCTCAGTGGTAGTGCTTTCCATTGCCGTGCCACAGGTCCGGGGCTCGAATCCCGAATTGGGCGAGGTTCACCACACCTTTCATCCCTCTATTGGGTAAAAAAAAAAGAGGACCAAGCATGCTTAGGAACTGAACACTGGGGGTACCGCGTGAGGACCCCTAACGGGACATTGCTAGCATCCAGGCCCTTGTCACGAAAGCGAATGGGCATGACTGCCTTGGCCCACTAATGGGCTGTTGTGCCGAGGAGATTTTTTACTTTATGGTTCGATTCGTTACTTATTATTTCAGTTGTAAAATTAAACAACTTATAATTGTACTCAAAATAAAAATTATAAAGAAACATTGGAAAACTTACAGGCATACCATTAAAGTATGTATGTGTATTATACTCAAGTAGTGTCTGTATGTACTAAAGTTAAACCTTTTTACAAAGGGCTGTTTGATTGGCTGATCATTTTAACTTGACCGATCATTTTGAATGGGAAGTCACTTTCAAAATGACGGGTAAATTTTGAAACAACCTGAAGGTACCTTAATTAAAACAAAAGACATTTTTTCAACCCAATACACATCCATTTTGAACAGTATGGTATTTAAATAGATTGGTTGTTGTTTTTCAACACTAAAAAAATCATTGTCTTTTTATATTTCTACACTAAACCATAAAAATTTTATTTGTAAATTTTTAGTTAATCATTGGATTTTGTGCATAATACAAAACAAACTATTGAAGTAAAAATCAACTTATTGAAATTTCTAAATTGGTTTTTATATAACTATACTTTTACTATACTATACTTTTATATAACTAATTTTAAGATCATAAATACCTCACAATAAAATACAAAATTATGTTTGAGCAGAAAGCTTGATTTAACAATTTTTTACTCCCTTTTAGTACTTTTACTAAAATTTTATTAAGTTTTTACTCAGTAAAAATAATTTTAAAATTTAAAACCCAGAAAAATTTAAACAGTCATAACTAAATTTTATAGTGATCCTTAAATCAAATCAAATCCCTATTTTCCTTAGAGCAGTAGGATTGGTATCAAATCCAATTTTTAATTCAGCCAAGAATTCCTCTGTAACAATTCTCCAAAGACAAAATATTCTCTTATGGTTGAAATGCGATTATCACCCCCAACATATTTAATCAAGATCTCTTACACAAATCCTAATTTTTATCCATCCGATCTTTTCTCCTTTTGACAACAAATCCCTTAACACGTCTGAACGCGATCGACGACAAACTAATTTAATACATGGCCATGTCAGTATGACTTCGATGTAACTCAGAATTATCAAAAAAAGGAAAATGTGTTATTTTACCTTTTAACCGTTACAAACGTAAAACTGCATATTTTCATTAGCACTTCTCAGCAATTCATATGTTTTAAAAGTTTTTACTTATGATTTTAAATTAAAAAAAAATAATTTTTTTGTTCGTATTCTGCTTATTCAATTAACATAACTAATAGAGCCGCGGTAGCTCAGTCGTGTGAAGCGTCGTGCTCGCATCGGAAGGGCTGTGGGTTCTGTGCCTCCCTTGTGGCGCTCAATAAAAAAAAACGGAAGCCGCCCCACTTCGCCTTAAAATCGGGTAGTTCTCTACTCCGGGCCTGGTTACCGAGTGGCATTAGAAACAACAACAACAACAACATAACTAATAAGAAGTTCCGACAGAATTAAAATCGGCAAGTTTCTTGTTAATTTAGTGCTACAGAAATTCTTTTAGCAAGGGAGACTGGCGCCTTATCTTTGATATCTTATCTCATGTGCTTAGATTTAAACATTTGATGTTGAAAACTATATTTAAAATAATTGTACTATATATAAAAAATATAAGAACTACTATTATATCATGTTCTTATCAAAATAGTAGATAAAATTAAAGAATATATGCGCAAAATGAAAAAGCTGGAAAGCTAGCCTCGGTTACCCCTACGGAGAGACAGACCAAAAAGGCAAAAATGTTTTTAAAAAGTACCATATATCTGTTGTCATATATTTCAAACGAAAAAAGAAAAAAAAATGATAGCCAGACTGGCAGTTGAAAGGAACATATGAACAGACGGAAATCACCACCATGTCAATACCCTATTTTTTAAAAAAATTCTTTTGTATTTAAATAAGGAAAGTAGTTTGAAAATAAAGATTTGAAAATAATATTATAAAACCATTTTTTTATATTTCTAAAATTCGCAAAGCTAACTTTAATAATGTTATGCCTTCAATAGACTTACAGCATAATGCTATTTCGACAAAAGAACTACAGCAAACTATATTTTCACCAATATACCTACGTTTTCATGGCTTCCCGAGTATAATATTATTTAATGAATAAAAGACCTACAGTATAATTATTATTATTTTCAAATCCATTTCACACAAAAGTCTTCTGTCAATTACAACTTCATTAAACTAATATTGGTCGATGTCACGGATACCGCCCCAAATCCCAAAGCAAGTCACTATTGATTTTCGCCGGTAACCAGACCTCCTTTTGTTATAAAGATAAGATTTTTATCATATCTATACTTCTGAACGAAACGTGAGTAAATCCTACAAAAATGTATACCTTAGAACCAGAATGATGTAACTTTAAAAAAAAAAATTAAGCATTTTTGAAAGTTTGTTGTATATCGGTTTTTGCATTTAGCCAACTAAGGAACACTTGGAAAGTTAAGTGTTTATAGGCTACTTTATGTGTTAATAATATGTGTTAGAAATCTGATTAAATCATAGATGATGCTTTGCAGAGCTATAGAAATTTAGTGGTAAAATCTGATTAGAACCAGGAACAAAAGCACACTTTTTTAATTTATAAGAAATGGCTTGTAAGTGAATTCGAAATAAATGTTGATTGACAATATTTGTTGTTTTGATTATATCGTGTTTATTGTTATAAATGTGCAGTTACTCTTCTTCAGGTAAATCTAACGATTGTTAACTTATACAATATGTCATGTATAACACAGCATATCCTTTCACAAACATCATTTCTTCTAGCTTAGTTTAGTTTAAATTATCATTACACTAGAGCTACATGAGGGCTATTGGCGACGGGCATCATATTTTAGAACCACAGTCAGGTGATGAGCCGACACCTGAGTAGGCACCCAACGCAACCGTTAAGGGCAACATCTTACGCAGCGTTAGGACGTTGAAGGATATTTAACGTGCACTCCCTCTACACGGGGTATTATTCGTCGGACATTTTTGGCTGCACGGGCCGTTTATAGGTCGGCAGTTATTTTGGCGATGCTCGAACCTGGGACCATCCGCTTGCTAGGCGAACGCCTAACTGACTGGGATCGCCCCTTCTTCAAGCTTAAACTTTTAAGTTTTTTTTAAAACTATTCCGCATTAACCATTTGCCTGTTTTGCATGCACGAAGCGTGTTAAATTAGTTCGATTCACGCCTTCGCCCTGGGTGTACTTCCTTTCTCTGTGACAGTAAAAATTCTTTCTGTGTCTGTCTTACTTGACGAAGGCTTATAAGCGGGTCTCTTGTCAAGCACACAAGCAGGAATATATATGTACCTACCCTACCCGTGTTCAATTACTTAATAGTTCCCATCGCTTGTAGAGTGTTTTTTTATGTAGTTTCTTGTTAACTTATGACAGTTACGTGCATTAAATCGTTTTTTTCCGAGTCTTTTTTTTACGATATAAAGCAATCAGCTGAAACCTAAATTCATTCAGTCTTCGTTTCGATTTCCTTATGATTGCTTTAATGATAGTGAACACAAATGAAACTTTTGATCGATTAAAGCAAGTTTGTGTTACTCATTCCATTTTGTATCTCATGTAATGGCATTTTTTTGGTGTTCCACATTCCTCTGCGATTTGTTCGGAAAGCAAATTAAGTTCCACGTTTGATGAGATTGGATCCTCCTCTCTAGCTTCATTATCTTCGAATGGATGTTCTTCTTAATATTCAGAATATTCTCTTGCCACATGAATAGACGGGAGAGAATTGTAAAATGTCATTGTTTGTAAGGTTTGTTCTTTTTGATTATTATTTCTGAATAGGCTGTTTTGGAAATGAGGTTGGACTGGTCGTTTTGATGTTGTTTTTTATCTTTTAAAAATAAATTACGAGGACAAATTTTTTATTGTTTCGAACTTGTGTTTTGAATTAAAAAAATAATAAATTGAAGTATTTGAAACATTTGCTTACGAATATTTAAATTAGTGCGCCTATTAAGTAAAAATTCTTTGTCTTGTTTTGTCGAGATGAATATTATTTCTCGCTTTATTTAAATGAAGTTAAGAGGAAAATGTCTACTTGGTTCAGCAAAATATCAAATTAAATAATGATGGGTTTGAATCAGCAGTTCAAAAAAGAAGTAAATCGAAAAACGTCGTTTTTTTGCAAAAAAAATCAGCAATATTTTTGCTGACAATGAAAATCTTTCGAGATCGAAATGCTTCAATTATTAAAAACAACATTTATTACTTATTTAAAAAAATATAAGAGCTTTTATGATTAAATCAAGCTTACAGTAGTTAAGTAATGGTTATAAACATGTTTTAATTTATGCAAATAGCTTTACGATTGTGCTCACATCAGAACCTTAACAGTGCTTGAACAGTTCATTACGAGTCTTTAAATTGAGATTAATAATAACATGCATATATTAAAAAGTCTTTATAAGCAAAGATAAGATTACTGGATTTAGTCTCTCACATTCAAACTGGCAAATATTCCCTTGAACATTATACCCATTAGGCTGATCTTTAGTTTGAAGTTACTTTACATAACTTAGTGTAAAAGAAAAAGAGACAAACTACAACCGATATGATTGTGCTACATTCCGTTGTTCCGAATTAGGGAAATTACATGAATAATTTAACAATTTGCCCAATTTTTTCAAAAGGTATTTATTTAGCTTTGTTAAAATACTTTGACAAAAGATTAAAACACCAATTCTACCAAACTTAATAAGGATGAAATTGAGAAAAAGATTTCAAATATCATACGAACTCTTGAATTTAATCAAATTTCTAGAGATAAATATACTGTAAAAAGAAACATAAATTGCTTTGCAATTATTAATAATAAATTTATTATGCATATTTCATTCATTAAACATGTATTCTATTTTGCTTTAACGTAAAGGAAATTTGAATTTAATTTTAGAGATTAATATTGTTTTTAAAAAATACTTTCGCAAAAGAAATATAGATTTAAACATTGAAATATTTATAGTTAAACCTATAGTTTCCTTGCACAGAAGCCACGACTATGGCGCTTTTTATAGCTCCGCCCGTGGCCGTGGCTTCCGTGCAAGGAAACTATGAGTTCAACTATAGGCATTTTGTTTTTTCAAGAGTAATGTATTTCAAACGAATAAACTATAAAAGAGTGTCGATCAATATTTTGCTACGTATTTTATTCAATGGATTAAATTCGAACAGATTTTTACACATTTAAAACCATGTATGTTTCATTTCGGGTATTTTTAACCTGTAAAAACAAAATATTAATTATTAGCATATTAATAAATAGATATTCAAAATAACAATGAGAGCCATTCTTTTTTTCAAAAAAAGAAAAACATAACATCATAATAAAATATGTTTGTATGTATATATTTTTACAATTTTTATGGTAGGGGAGAGAGGAGTAAATGTTACTACATCAAACATATATTAATGCTTTAGTTTCATGTAGTAACATTTTATGTATACTGGTTCATTTAAATGTAAGTTTTTAGTGATGCAAAATAAAAGGTGTGTTTATTTGCACTTAAATGAGAAAAAAACTACTAAATTATTACTTCCATAAACTAATAATTATAGTACAAACATTTAACAGTCCATTTTAATTTTTTTTCTTCATTTCATATGTTTCTCGAAGTCTTCTAGAAAAATAAAACGAAATTTTTTCGTGACATCAACAACTCACGCAACAAAATCCGTCGACTATTACTTCCAATAAAACCCCACCAAACGATAAAACGGTTTAAAACGTCCTGAAATCGCATTACTCGGAATCGTTTTACCCTAACCGATTGGAAGAAATAAAAATTGCATTCCTTGAAGTGAAGGGAAGTGATCGGACAAGACCACGCCTACGGCTATTTCATTGTCCAATTACTTTTTCTTAACCTTTCCTTTCTACTAAAGACTGAAGTTACGTAGTTTTCTTTCCGTTGGATTCTCTGGATCTGTTAAATCGTTTTAAGTGAGTTTCAACAGATAAAATGGTGCACATATGTTTATTTATTTGTTAAATTATTCATATTAGTTAATATCTTTTTTAATAGTTTATATATACAATAAAAGCACACTTCAAAACGTAGACACAAATAGTTTACTTTTCGAACATTTTTTTAAACTTCACAAACAGAAATGTTAAACTTTTGTATATCATTTGTCATATGCTTTACAGTTATATGACAGTAAACTTTAAGCACTAAAGGTTCATTTAATTTTTTATTTACAACAAAGTTAAAATTTGAATCAAGAATTTCTTTAAAGTTTATATGAACGAAAACTAATAAACAAATACAAATAATACAAATACAAATACAAAAATTGTCGACCAACAACAGGCCAGAGGACCAGCAAGGTTGGTCCAAAATAAATCTAATACATTACCAGTTTCCAATGTCCGTCAAGTTTCTTCTTAAAATCTTCTACTCTCTTCGAATGCACAACATAATCTGGTAAAGCATTCCACTCATTGACAACTCCTATTGTAAAAATAAGGTTTTCTTACCTCCCTTCTAAAGCTCGATTTATTCAATTTCTGATCATGACCTCTGGTCCGGCTATTTAAAGTAAAATCTAATCTCTCTTATTGTTTTGTTTTAACATTACTGCTTATACATTAAAATAAAATATGAATGTCTTATACCCATATAAAAAAAGTAACCTCAAGTGAAAAGAGTTATTTTCCCATATTTAATAATTTCTTGCTACCAAGCTAACTCTTGCGCAGAAAATATATCTTGAATAAAACTTACGTAGCAAAGTTAGAAAAAAAAGTTGCTTAAATAACATTAGGGACGATTTCTACTTTCTGTTTCTTTTAATTACGAGTTAATCTCATTTCTGAAGCTCTGGAAAAAGAAAATTTAATTTGCGGTATAAAACAGAACAATTTTCTTTTAATTACTTTACTACTGGTATGTTCTTTTAGGAGGAAATTGGTTGAGAATAAGTCTGTTAATCACCTGAATTGAGGTGATAATGCGACATCCTATGCAGTACACTCATTGAGCTTAAGTTATGGAAATTTATTTGTAATGCATTTACATTCTGGGAAGGGTCGATGAAATAATTCTAAAGAATATTTTATCTTCATTTGCACAGAGTTGAAATGAAACTTTATACGTCACTATTTTTTCTATTCATGCCTATTAGATAATAACCATATGAGTCCCCATTTAAACTTTTGTAAAAAAGTGTCGAAAAGGTTCATTGTTATTAAAAGAAAAAAGTGCAAAAAGTACGAAATTTTAAAGTGACAAAGTCTAAAAATTTTAAAGTTACAAAAGTCTAAAATTTTTTCACATTTTTGTTTTACTTTTATATAAAGTTCTTATTCATATTCTTCTTAAAATAAAAAGTTTTTTTTGCTACAGTTAATAAAAGTACCGTAAAATACACGCTTGTCAAACACCACCTCAACGTTCTTCAGGAGATGCCAATTTTGGAATAGTTGTTATTTTAAGAGATGTTCTAACTTCAACTCGATACAAATATAGAATCATTACTTCTTGGGTGTTGGAATTTATGCTGCATGCAGTTCATACACATGTTAACAATTTATCTTAATGGAATATAAACTTATGACATTTTTTTAAAAATAATATTTTTACAATAGACACTATAAAAAACACAATACATTTTAAAATTCAACCTTGATATTTAAAAAAAAAATTAAATTAAAATTTACTGACAGAAATTCTGTAACGACAATTAATTCTTTATAGTATTAATACTAAATAAACGAGAAACGTTTAACTATTAAAACATACTTAGCTATTTATAAAAGCAAACTTTAATTAATGTCAATCACTGTTTTTTTAAACATAAAACAAAATCTTAATAGAAATTCTGACTATTTAATCCTTTTACTTAATCTCCTTTGGGTGCTCTTATTTTAACCGCGGTAAGACGATTTCTCAAACTGAACGAAGTGAACTGAAATAGCGTTTAGAAGCAGGGATATGAAATAAACTTGGAGGATTATTTTTTTTTGTTCACCTGTTCTTTGAAACAAGTGGCAAATGAATATTTTCTTTTGTATATAAAAAGTAGTTATAATATAGCAAAAACTTTACTTAGGAGTATAATTATGTAAAAAAAATTACCGTACTTTGATTTAATTAACTACCTACATCAGAAATACATGTATAAACACTGATTTTTTAAAATTGTTACATAATATTAGATACCACTCTCTAATGACTTTCTACTAGATTTTGTTATTCGAAAGTCATAAAAATGCACTGGTATGCGCTTATTTTCTCTTTTTCACCTTTTTGTTACATAGCTTGTTATTCTACTCTGATCTTCAATTGCTATAGAAATAAACCCCAGCCACATGCCTTTTGGTCTCAAGGCCTTAATTTTTACATTATGTTTCTACGTTTTTGATGATTTTTCGTATTTTTGGTTTTTTTATTAACCATTTTTTGGAGTGTAAGTTTGTGTTTTCAGCTTGATTTGTAGCATTTTCTACTCCTGTCTACCTATACCAAGAATGCAATTTTTATGGGTTTCAAGATAGTTAGTTTCCGTTGACAAGAATATGTGTTTGATATGTATTGATTAACAACTTGATAGTGATGCACCACGTACTTTCAATCCCATTTTCATTTTATTCTTTTCGAGTGTCAACTGTAATTTTTTTTTTTTATATAACATTGGTTTTATAATTACGAGTTTATGGTCATGTGTCTCCTTCTCCGTTACCAGTAATTAAAAAAAAAACTGAAATTTTTCAAACTCTTTCTTGAAAACTTTCTCTCTTACAACAATTCCTTCAATATGACTTCAATTGTGTCTGGAATAAGAAATAATAAAATATAACTAAGATAATGCAGCTCATTTGTTTAAAATGTTTATACTAACCTGTTTGAACCATTCAAAATTTTCTTATGTTTGTTTCGCATCGTTAAAAATGCGCATAAGAATCGGGATATTCCTGAGACCACAGTTATTTCTTTTCTAAAAATTCAATGTCATTTAAAAATTCCTTTTTTTGTTACAAAATTCAAATTTTTCCACTTTTGGTTGTGTTTCTATCAAGTTCCGCAAATTTTTCAGCTCCTGAAATCATCTATTTCTTTTTTTTAAAATAAAAATTAAGGCTTACAAAAATAAGTGCTGAGTAAAGCATTTAAATCGGTTCATGTGCCCAAAGGAGTTCTTATCAGGCAAGAACGCATCGCCTCAAAATAACGTTTTTCTCAACGTTTAAAGAAACAAATCGTTCGGTTTGATCGATGACCATACTGTGACGTCATAGGTCAGCCGGATAGTGTTGGTCGGGGCCAATGACATTCCATCTCACCTGCCGGATTGACACTGTTCATCCGAATATAAAAAAGTGTCCGGTATTTTAGTAAATTGCAAGTTGTAGTTAGTTTCTGGGTTATCATGTTCGTTAGGTTACTCGTTAGGGGGGGGGGGGGGGTAGGGGTAGGGTACATATATATTCCGGCTTGTGTGCTTGATCAGAGACCCGCTTATAAGCCTTCGTCAAGTAGACAGACATAGAAAGAGTTTTTACTGTCACAGAGAAGGGAAGTACACCCAGGGCGAAGGCGGGAATCGAACCCGCACCCGTTACAGCGCGCAGACTGCTAGCTTAATGATCCAAACCACGGTTACTCGTTAATTTGAATAGTGTTTTTAAAGGATGAAAAATACCGAAAAATTATGTGAAATGTTTGTATGTTTTGTTTTTTCACGCTTTCTTAATAATTAATAACTAATTATTGTTACTCCACTTTACGACAGTGCTCAAATTACCGAAGAAATAGAAGTATGTAGAACATTAAAAAACATGTTTTTTTTCCCATAAAAAACTACTTGGGTATTTTGAAGGGAAAGTAAAAAGGGGAAATGAAATATTTCCCATTAAATCACGATGTTTTTTTTCACTGTTTGGGTACACTCTGGTGAGGTAGTGGTACCTTTATTTTTATTTAAATTTATATCATTTTCTACAATTTGTAAAATATTTATTTAAAGTTTAAAATAACTTAAGGATCTATTTCTCAAGATAAACCTTATACAAAATGTTTAAATATCATAATCCTTTTTAAGTTCAAATATAACTGGCTTTAATTTAAAATTTTTTTAATACTTCATGAACATTATCCTTTTTACCAAAATCAAACTTCAATATTTGTTATGAAAATATAAGTTTTTTTGGTGATACTCAGGTTGTGCTTTTGTATTAAAAATGTAATTTTGTATTAAGTCAAAAAATTCTGCGAGAGACTAACCCCTAATTATATTTGTTTAAAAATGTAAGGTATCTTTATTATAAATGGATATTTTTATGTTTTAAAATTATGATATAATTTATATATTTCTTAAACCTAATTTTAATCATTGGTTCGCATGATAAAAAATTATGGTTTTTTTGTGAAATATATAACTTAAAATTGCCGATATGTTGTGAAGATACTAAGTTTGTCAGGTAAATTAATATGTCTTCATAAAGTAATATTTTAAGAAGGTTAAAGAGAAATATTTAGTAAACGTACATAGAAAGAAATTGTTACAGAAACAAAAAAAACAAAATAAAAATTCTAAAGACTGTCCATATGTACAGCATCTAACAGGTTTTTTTAAAAAAATATTCTACATGATAATCAATAACATTTTGTATAATGTAAAACGTTACCCGGATTCCTTTATTTTTAGTGATTTGTTATTGTATTTAGAAGCTTTTAGATTACCAAGTTAGAATAACATCTACTATAATTAGTTACCTAAAGAAACAACTAAATTACTAATTCGATTAAATATTTTAATTTTGAAGTGATCCTGAAAATTCTGAAATTTAAATTTAATTTTTGTTTTCAGAGTCGAAGAGCTGATAAGTGATTAACATCTTGTTCTGGCAAGAAGCGTTTGAATGGTAAGTGCTGAGATTCTATCCATTCCTTTTATGTAGAGAACTGTCAGCACTAAAAATAAAGATACAAAAATACACTTGACTTACCCTGCATTGAAAAAAAAAGAATCCTGTTATGTTACTGAAAATTTCTGGTAGCAAAGTCGCCAAAAAGTATTCGTAATACTACTAAAAAAATATGTTGACAGTATTTTCTCATAACAAAGAGCAATATAGAAAATATTCGTGCATAACAGATATATTCTGCAGACAGATTTTTTTAAAAAAAAGGCCAGGATCAATCCGTATGCGAGCCCTGATTAAAGGCATAGAATAGCTTACGTTTAAATAAAAAATATTCGAAAAAAGATTCTGTTTTAGAATTTTCAAACTCACAGAAAACACCAAGCACCATCATAAAAAATGGTGTTATTCTAAAGGTTCTAATTAATAAAGATTAAAAAATTATATTCCAATATATTTTATGATTTGAGAAAGTTTAAGTTATGCATGCAAATACATATTCTGTATTTTTTTGAATAAAATAATGAATTATTTATTATGAAGCTTGAATATTAAAATCTATGTTAAAAAATACAATAATGAATAAGTTAATATTTTGTATAGTTAATTTAAAATTTGACTAGTTTATTAAAATTCAGAATAGTTCAAGTGTACTGTGATTTAAATTAACTTTTCATTATGTTTTATTTAAATAATAGCAAAAAATAAACGTTCTTCGTACGGACTAAAAAAATATCAAATCGAACCAAGTGTACGTACAGCTTAATCCGCTATAGGATAACAAGCTTATGTTATTGTTCCCACCCGTCATAAAGTATAAAATCCCGTTACTTATATTACCTTAAATTCCAAAGTAAAAAAGACACTAGAAATTGCACACCCTCATAACACAAGAATCGTGTTCAATATGAACCTACTGTTATCGGGATTTCCCTCATTAATACAAAATAACCATAATTGAATTATAATATTATCTCATGTTAAAATTACGTCACGTCACGATTACGTGGTTCGTGCCACTATTACGATTATTATATTAAAATAAGATGCTGTCTTATTAAATAAAAAGCAGTTATTATGACCAGTTACTTTACTAAATTAAATTATTTTGGTTATTATTTTAATGTATAAGTTCATGATAAACAGAAAATTCAGCAATAAAAAATTACTTTAAACTTAAGAAAGACAGTTTTATTGGTCGATTGGGCGTCTCAGTGGTTACAGTCTACCTTCTTTCTTTTATATGAAAAATTTTCATAACGATGAGCCCACCACCAACCTCTAACTCCATGAAACAAACTTCTTGATAGTAGAGCAAGTACTAACGTTTTCTTTTGGATTCCTCGTATACTACCTTCTTTCTTTTATATGAAGACTTTTCATAATGATGTGCCCGCCACCAACCCCTTACTCCACCAACCAAACTTCTTGATAGTAGAGCAAGTACTAACGTTTTCTTTTGGATTCCTGGTAGAATGTGGTATACTACCTTCTTTCTTTTATATGAAGACTTTTCATAACGATGAGCCCGCCATCAACCCCTTACTCCACCAAACAGACTTCTTGATAGTAGAGCAAGTACTAACGTTTTCTTTTGTATTCCTGGTAGAATCTGGTATACTACCTTCTTTCTTTTATATGAAGACTTTTCATAACGATGAGCCCGCCACCAACCCATTACTCCACCAAACACACTTCTTGATAGTAGAGCAAGTACTAACGTTTTCTTTTGGATTCCTGGTAGAATCTGGAATACTATCTTCTTTCTTTTATATGAAGACTTTTCATAATGATGTGCCCGCCACCAACCCCTTACTCCACCAACCAAACTTCTTGATAGTAGAGCAAGTACTAACGTTTTCTTTTGGATTCCTGGTAGAGTGTGGTATACTACCTTCTTTCTTTTATATGAAGACTTTTCATAACGATAAGCCCGCCACCAACCCCTTACTCCACTAAACAGACTTCTTGATAGTAGAGCAAGTACTAACGTTTTCTTTTGGATTCCTGGTAGAATCTGGTATACTACCTTCTTTCTTTTATATGAAGACTTTTCATAACGATGATCCCGCCACCAACCCCTTACTCCACCAAACACACATCTTGATAGTAGAGCAAGTACTAACGTTTTCTTTTGTATTCCTGGTAGAATCTGGTATACTACCTTCTTTCTTTTATATGAAGACTTTTCATAACGATGAGCCCGCCACCAACCCCTTACTCCACCAAACACACTTCTTGATAGTAGAGCAAGTACTAACGTTTTCTTTTGGATTCCTGGTAGAATCTGGTATACTACCTTCTTTCTTTTATATGAAGACTTTTCATAACGATGATCCCGCCACCAACCCCTTACTCCACCAAACACACTTCTTGATAGTAGAGCAAGTACTAACGTTTTCTTTTGTATTCCTAGTAGAATCTGGTATACTACCTTCTTTCTTTTATATGAAGACTTTTCATAACCGATGAGCCCGCCACCAACCCCTTACTCCACCAAACTTATTTCACCTGAAGCAGAAATTTCTCACTCAGACACTGTACAAAACCAAAATAATACAAATTTACTAAGACTTCAATTAAAAACAAGAAGTTCATAAAGAACTAAAATAGCCTACTTTCCTTTTACTTAAATACTTACTGAAGTTCTAATCGGGAAAAAACTAGGTTTCTAACAGTAAATATCATCAACAGCCGTTTCTACACTAGATTTATACATATTAGAAAAAAAATCGAAACACAGCATCCAGCTAATAATTTAAACTTCTAAAAGCCAAAATCAACTATTTTCCTTAATATTATTTCGCAAATCAATGAAACATTATTTATCGTCTGCTCGCGATTTATTTGTAGTTCGAGGAATAATTAAATATTTATTAATAACAAAAGTAATGAAACTCCAAACTGCATTAAAAAATAAGAAATGTAAATTAAAACTTAGCATAATTGTATGCAAAAGTATGCCTTGCCGCTTTCTTGTTAGATAATTAATGAATAATCAAGGAATCAAATTGTGCTACATTTTATGACGTCATTCCAAACTGATTCATGAAAATATTATTTTGCTTCAAATATGTTTAAATAAATAAAGTTTCTCATGCCATTGTTGATTTGGCAACAGTGATTTAAATGACTCAAAATTGAATTTCAATGCTAATTCAATGGGAAATTCGCCGACAGATAGTAGATTTATGTCCGTCCGGACGTACAGACAGACAGACGGACAAAAAGTATGAAAGTTGGGTATCTGAGGTCATAGCTTTCTAACAAAAAAAGAATTTTTAAGATCCGATGGATAGAACCGATTTTGGAAGGGGGGTACGGACAGACAGACAGACGGACAGACAGACAGACGGACAGACAGACAGACGGAAAGACAGACAGACATAAGAACAGACAGACAGATGGACATCAACCGCATTTCAATACCTACAGTGATTTGGTTTTTATTGTTGTGAAAAAAACTAACAAAGTAACCAATCACCTAATGAATCAACAAATAAATTTTTTTACCATTTTAGACATATTTTATAGGATCATTGTTTCAATTTTAATGCTTAGACTAAGCTATTAAATAAAGTTATAAATAACTTTGAGAGAGTAATACTTTAGAAACCATTTCCTTATTAAAGATTTAAATAAGGACAAGCGTGCCGAATGTTTATTTTTTAAATAATGTACAATGCAATTAATATTAAAAACTTTTTTTTTCAATTCATTCGTTAGTAAAAGATTTATGAATATAAAATTCAAATAATTTTAAAATCAAATTTTATACAGGATTAAAAAAATATCCAGCGCTGTAAGTCACATTTCTTACAGCTTTCTATCTTTTGCACTCGGATACAGTCTAACATAAACTCAATGGTAGAATATCCTAAGTAATCTTAAATAATAATAAAAAAAAATATAACAGCATTTTTTTGTTCAATGTAAAATGGAACAGGTTAGTAAGAATATGCAATTGAAAACAACATACTTTAGATGAAATTTAAACTATATAAAAGTTTCAGTTTTTATCTATTGTTGATTTTCAAAATGTAAGATAAATATAATATTTTGATAAATGTTACGTCAATAAGCCTAAGGGGGAATTTAGTTCTTTTAACGTTTCATTAAACGTTTAATATTTAAGCACATAAGTTCAGATTAACATTTACAATTTTTGGGGAAGCTATTGTAAAAAATAATCAAATAACAATCTTACCGTTTGAAGAATCTTTTAAGTTCACAATAACTTTTTCAAAGGCCATTTTTCTTTTAATTTTATTTTCACTTGGCAAGTTACTAAGTTCAAACTTAGTTGGTGAAAGCTAAATTTGAAATGGCGAAATCTGATAAACAGTTTATTTGTCATTATTGCTTTTTATTGTTGTGCAAGAAAATATTTCAAAACACATTTTTCCCCAAAAATATCTTTTTTTAAAGCATTGTTTAAATTTCAATACTAAAAGAAAATCTTACCAAACAATGTTACAAATAGGTTTGTGCCAAGAACCTTCTCCTAGAGCAGCTAGCACGAACGCTTATCTCGAGTCATTGAAAATATTTGCTCGAGTTAAATTTAAATAAATACATGGTTGCCAAATTGTACACTTGAATTTAATTTTCGGATTCGATACATTTTTGTAGAATTGTTTGCGAAACTTATTCAGTAGTTTAAACTTAGTTAATTCAAAAGTTTAAATTAGTACTAGCTAAAGGCCCTGTTTGGTGAATTTCTTTCTGAGGTGTATAAGGGTGAATACTCTGAAAACAAACCATTTGACGCAAAAAATTGCAAAAAAAAAGATATTGATGAAAGTTTTTAAACTTTGGATTTGAGTTACACTTATATACTACATTAGAAATACAGCATCGGTCCAGATCATACAATTAATATTAATTATTCTGATAGTAAGTCTTAATTTAATAATGTTTCATTTAGAAAAGTTTAAAACCCCATAATTAACATAAAAATATTTCATTAATGTGTTACACCTAAATAAAATTTCAACTTTACTTTATTATATTAGTTCACGGCAAAATATAGTGTTGTTATAATGCACTTCACTTATATTTAATCAATTTATTCTTATATAATTAAAACGGCATGCCGGTGGACACAAAAATCATGTCGGTGGGCCAAAAAAACCACGGACGTGACGTCCACAGACGTGACAAATTACATGTTTTATCCTTGTAAAACATGGTACGTTCATATTTGAAACATGAGTTTAAAAAATTAAGCTCTTTGTATCTAATGCTAACACATGATTAAGTAAGAATATACATTTGATTAGCTTACCCTAGTTTTTTCTTAGCCACAGACATGATGCACCCATCTTGACCTTTCACTAAATCTTAAGTTTTATGAACAAAAAATGACTTAAAGCTAAAAACAAACAGATATTTTAATTTTGCTATATAATATGGCTGCAAATGAAGCTAAAATGACATAGACACTGCGTTATACTGCCACCTAATGAATTCAATACAAGTTTTTGTTCATGTCTACGGACGTGACAGCAATCATTTGGGACAAGCATTTAATTTTCTGTAAAGTAAATACAAATTAAAAAATAAACATAAAACTGCATTAATATATTCCCAAAATGTTTTTTCTTCAATTCTCCAATTTAAAATTTAAAAAGCGATTTCATATCTTATAAGTTAGATATAAACTGCCAAACTCCACGGACGTGACGCTGAGACACACCACGGACATGACATATCACGCTCTGTGGACTAAAAAAAACTATAATAAAATAGGAAATCTTGTATAATTCTTTCTGCCCTATACTCTATAAACTGCATTATCATTTTTCCCTAAGTTAATTAGCTTTTAAGAGCCTATATTACTTTTAAAACTGGCAGGGACAAGAATGGTTCGTTTTCAGAGTATTCACCCATAAATAGTGTTTTTTTTTTTAGCCCAAGTGTTGTGTGGAAGCGGTTTAAGTGACATATTCTGTTTCAAACCTACTTGTTGTTATTATTATACAAGATAGTTTAAACCAGTAACCTGAGCCTGTTCAATTATAAGATCCAATCGGATATCCATTTCTTTAAAAAATTAATTCTAACATTAGCCAATTGGGTTGGAGGAAGGGTGATTATAATATTCTGATGGGGGTGCTAACCAGTGGGGATGGGGATTATTTGGAATTAAATGGAAGTTTACATCATATATAAATCGGCCGTATCAAGGGTACACCTAGTGTTTTAGAATAATTATTTTAGCATAAATTTTATGGAAAAAGCTTTAAAATAGAAAACAATACATATTATAATATATAACAAGTTTAAAATGTGGTTTTTAAGTAAACTTTAATACCTTTACTCTTTAAGTTTTAAGAAGACGAATTTCAGTGTAATTTAAATTGTCCTTTTTGATAATGTTACAGTAAGCTATTAAACAAATAAGTAAATATGTGGTTTTTAGAAACATATTTCAAATATTCAATATCATAAGTAAAATCTTTATTAAAAGCTAAGTAATATAATGCTAGCATTTTTATGAAACTTTTTTTTATCATCATGCATCATAAAACTCTATTATGCATTATTTAACTGAGTGCGAAACACGTAATTCACATAAAATTACATTTTAGTTACAATTTAAATTACACTGAATTTTAAAAAAAACTTATTTGTTTGTATGTAGTTTCGCTTAGATATAATAATTAATTTACTGCGATATTACTTTTATAATTGATTTGCTTAAATATTATTGCAAATTTATCTAAATTAAAAATATGAATGAGAAAGAAAACACCGAATTTCGAAATCATATATGCATAACAATTACACAATATCAAAATGTAATCTGGCAATACCATTTATTTACACAAATAATACTTTTATACCATCATATTAAATAAATTTAAATGCATTACATAAGTATTTTAATTATTGAACATAGTAAACACTAAAATACATTTTATTTTCTAAACAAGAATTAAATTTTTGAAAACCATCATAACGGAAACTAGGTTTTTTTGAATTGATGAAATCTATACTCTTTTGAAAAATACTAGACTTCCCAAAATCAAGCACACACACTAAAATTCTACATTTTTACCTTCCCACAAACTTATTCAAATATAAATTTTCAACTTAAAACCTCTTATTTCACTAAGAATCTTGCTTAAAGATTTCGTCACCGAAAGAGTATCTTCCACCATTTCCATTAACAAGCAAGAATTGTAATTCAATCTCTCTATTCATTTAAAACTTAGGTGACATTCCAACAAGGATTAACGAAACCTCTGGAGTAATTATTTATGCGGACGCTCTTCTCACAAACTAAGCTATTTTCCTCATATTATTCGGAAATCCAAGGATGCCTAGAAAGGCGACAAACATGTCTTATTTCAGAGCAGATAGTCTCAAATTATGTAGTTTAGTTTAATCAAAGATGTTACGAAATATATTAAAGCTTCTTTATTGCTGATTTTTTTATTCGGCTCTTTTAAAAGTACGCAATGTTTAGCAATTTAACTATTCAGAGGCTCTAAAACATTTTAATGACTAAAGAAATGAAAATAATGTTGTGAGTTTAAAGTTAGTAAAATAATATTTTTAATTATTATACATGAACTGTCTTTTTGAAAACAAAACCGAGAATATTAATTAAAATTAAGTTGTTTATTACTTTTAAAGTTGGTCAAGTGCTAAATTGAAAAGTTCAACAATTTCAAAACTAACCTGTTAATTGAAAGAATAAAGCAATGTGTTAAAACTATATCCTTGATACCATTGTGCACACTCGAATATCTGAGTATTATGTGATATCTTTACAATATCAATTTAGTTAAAACAATATCAATCTGACATTGGGATATCGACTCAACAATGTGATATTGATTAAACATTGTGGTGTGATTGTACGATATCGTTTACTATTCTTGAGCATTTTATGCTGTAAAATTTATGGTAAAAAAATGACATATTTCATAATAAACAATGAGCTGTTATCAATTAGAAATTTTTTAATATACAGAGTTAATTTTTCAGTTTCATATATTTCCACCGCATACTAGTTAATGCATCATTTAACACACCGAAAACTCAAGCTATAAAGCAATGTTTCAAAGGTTTTTGTTTAGAAGCTTAAATAATCAACTCAAGTTTAAACCATCTACCCAATCGTCATTTCCTTTAGTTGATTGATTGAAAATAGATCAAACTGCAACATTAATGTAATTTGTGATACATATGATGCTTTCAATATGTACAAGCTAACTTTAGCAGATGGTAACCAAAATAAAATAAAAATAAGACCAAAAAAAGGCCATTAGGTTCTAAATACTTTATAAATTAACTAAATACTAATATATAAAACATGTCCAACAGTTTTGTAATGTTTTTAAAACTCTTTCAGACACAGTCTCCAGTATACAGGATACATTTTTTTACTGTTTTCACAATCGAAATATTTTGTTAGTTTAAGATTTTATCATGAATATTTATTTCGTTATTTAATTATTAGTCTCATGAAATAAATTGCTATTCTTCAAGGTAGAACCGGTTACAAAAGTTTTCATTTGCAATTATCTTATGCTTTAGAACAGTAGTGATAATACTCCGTGAAATACAGTAACGGAATTTATCATAAAATTGGCTTTAACTTTGAGCTTGAACGTGAGTGTGATAAATAGCAAATTTGAATTAAAATAACACGGGAACAAAAACTGGCGCTTATTTCCAAAATATTTTTACGACAGCACTCTCTCTCTACAAGCGATAAAGGCTTTAGTATAGTTAATCTTAAAGCAGTGAGATTCTCGAAAGGCGCAAGACTTCTCAACCTTAGGAGGTTTACATAAGATGGAGGTGTACTGCTGGATTAAATTCAATGCGAGAATAGATTTGCCAAGATAAGCTATAGTTGCTCCCGTTATGCACCCAAAACAGTGGTTGGCGAATTATTTGGCGCTATTCTAATGAGGAGATTCGTCTGATTTTTGTTTAATTTGGTTTTCTTTTGCACTACAGATAATAATACTAAAGGATTTAGGATTCTCTTTTTGGAGTAATCCGCTTTTTTACTCTATTTTCATGTGGTTCTAAAATACGACCCCCGTCGCCAATAGCCCTCGTGTAGCTCTAGTGCGACGATAATTCAAACTAAACTACTTTATTTTCAAAAACA
The DNA here is from genome assembly GCA_019343175.1 of Oedothorax gibbosus. NCBI lineage: Eukaryota > Metazoa > Arthropoda > Arachnida > Araneae > Linyphiidae > Oedothorax > Oedothorax gibbosus. The sequence continues at coordinate 33,496,997 of CM033271.1, forward strand.
TATTTTTGAAATTGTCCTGTATTTTACTATTTGTTATTGCAATAATAATATCCTATTTTAGGTAGCATTTCTTAAAATCCTTGAATGAAAAACATCGATTCTTAGGGAATAAATTTTATTCGATTTGCGTTGAAATTTTATCTATAAAAGGTTTGTTTTAGTTTAATAAAGCATTGATTGTTGTGCTAGGTCTGTTACTCCCATCATTACTACCACTCCCATCGTTATAGCTGTTCGAATGGATTATTAAAGTGAGTTGACAAATTTCGGATGGCTTCATATTTTCCCCTCGCCAAGAACCTCCACCTTACTCCTAACTTCACGCCTCAACACAACATACTCCTTATTTCCCACTTTCTCCCCGTTGCCAGATACACGGGTAGCGAGAGTTGCAGACGAAAATGCTTTTGTTTTTCGAGCGTTGTGTCCGTTGAATTGAGTATTTAGATTGACGGGTGAAGTTAAGAAGGTTGGTGATTGTAATGTTTGTCTTGCACTGTTTTAATTTTTGCCCATACCTATATTTGGGGTTAGGTTTCCACACTACGTTTATAACGTAAAAATTTGGAAGGTGTTATGTCCTTCCGTACATCTTTCTGTCTTCCACTTTCACAGCCTGAACCACATATGTCACAGACAATTGAAATATGTCAAATTGAATAAAAAAAATCAGGCTAGGCAACATCCCAGCATTTCTTCAAAAATGTCCCATTAAAAAGCACATTTAAAAATTTAAAAGTAAAAGAAAATAATTCTCCTTCAAATAGCATAGAAATTATTCATTTATTTTTGTCGATTTAATTTTCTCTGATAAATTATCTATGCCAAAATCCTAACAACTCTCATCAGTTCAAAAATTGCGTTATCGATATTACGTTTTGCCAAAACAGCTGGGGTCAATCGAGCAGAGGGGAGGGTGGGGGGGGGCATAGCCTTGAATAGTTGATCAAAAAACTTAAAAATCACTTATTCTAGTTAAAAGTTTACACAGAACAATAAAAATATTAATGTTCCACTTAATAGAACTCATTTAATAATGTGTATGTAACATTTTTTTCCCAACGGGGCTGCTTTATGGACGGCATATTCCCCAGAACTGAGAGCCATTTTTTGTGGCACCATCTAGGTGACTCTCGCTACCGATTTTGACGCTCAGATTACAATGAATCTGAGCTCTCTGTGGTTGTTAAAGTATGCCTATATTTAATTTTACCGAGATGTTCCAAGCCAAATGGGTACTTAAGGGATCTTTTACATGACACAGAATCATATGACATGCGTGCCCACAATTGCCCCATCCTGAAAATCTGCCGTCTCAGCCGGGGCTCGAATACGCAAACATAGGCTTATGAGGCGAACACTTACTACCTCTCAGTCACTGAGATCCTGATTAGAAAATAGTTCCGATATTTGTTAACATTCGTATGTAACTTAAAACGTATTTAAACAATTATTTCATGATTTTACTTCGCAAATAAAATGTTTAATCCAAATATTTATTGTAAGTCATCTGACGATTAATAGTTTTCAGAATCTTAGAAACTGCCAACTTCTAAAGAAAAATTTAAAAAAAATAATAATAATAAAACACCCATCAAACTATAGGCAACGAACAAATTCCACTAGTTGTAATACTTTATTTCCTAAGCAAATCGCTCGCCGTCTCAATTAGAAATTCATAAGTCAGTTTTCCACTAACTGTGAAATATTTCCTCTGGGCGTTCTAGTTCTCAAAGAAAAACAAACTTGTCACTCTTTCCTCTCATACTATTTTCAAAGATGTGTTTAAATTGAAATTTAGTACTTCTGAGTCAAATAAGTATACTTCAGAAATTCCACATTTTAGTTCATTACATTCTTGTAGCTTAAGTATGATGTTACATCTTGTTTACACTGTAAAATTTCGGTTTAACTTGGTATAACGTTACTCCATAAATCTTTCGTAATCTAGATTTATGGAAAGAGTTTCATACATTTTTTTGTATGATAAAAGAATAAATTCGAAATTATGTTCAATAGTGGGTTTAAAAATATCCATGTAACAACATTAACTACTTAAAATATCCTTTTATTAAAAGGTTTCTCGTACACACTGTAAAATTTTGGTTTAAAGTTACTCCATAAAACTGGTGGCAGCATATGCTTCTATGCTCCCTTTGAATAATTTGTATCAGAACATTTTTTACTCCTTAAATGTGAACTCTGTTAACATTTAAAACTACCGGATGTTAAAAGCTAGTTCAATGATACACAATAGTAATTAAAAAATTAAGAGGATTATGTTTTTTTTATTATTTGCTTTACAAAAAGCCTTATGTAGATTCAATACAGTCCCTGGACAAATTATTAGACGCACTGCAAGATTTCATGTAAAATATTAATTACCGGGTGATATTGTACCGTTTTATTATTTTAAAATGATTTGTTTTTTATTTTTATTTTATCCAATCAATTACCGATTTATTTGACATAAATAAAACAGCATTAATTTAGAAAAGCATAAGTTTATTAAGTTTTAAAGAAAAGTGAAATTAATGTTAGTAAAAGTCAATATTTAGTTGAGCCACCTTTAGCCGCTATCAAAGCTTTAATTCTGCGCGGCATGCTATCAATGCAATGCTGTACTATCTCCTGCATTTGAGGATGATGATTCCACACATAAATAATCTTTTCTAGGAGCTGATACGGGCTTGTACTTGTTTACGTTCATGTATCACTTAGTCAACACAGTGTTGCCATATGTTAAAAATAAATACAAATATGTAGTCTACAACAATTCTTTTAAATAAAAATCAATAATATTGTAGTTTAAATATACCATTCTTGCATAAAAACTCTTAAGAAACATAAAATTACTAAAAAAAATACAGTGCGTCTAATAATTTGTCCAGGGACTGTATGTCATTATTATTGCTAAATTAAAGCGATTTTTTTACTTCATTTAAAGTGGAAATTGGCTGGTAAAACCTAAACACTCTTGTGCAGTCATAACACACATTTTTCTAGGGCTTTAAACCCCAAATGCCATTAAATTGATATGACCCTCAAAAAGTAATAAACGATAGTTAAATAACATTCCTTGCAAGATATTTTTTTACGGGAATATTTATTTAAAAAACATGTTTGTAGCACTAAGATTATATGTGTACGATTTTTTTCGGGAGTGAAGGTGTTAAAGATAAAGTTAATTAAGTTTAGATAAAGCTACTAATTTGAATAGTTTATACAATAAATAAAATTTTAACTTTCGAATAATCAGGCAATATTTACCCATCTGGACTACTGGCTATTTACTCTTTCGAAATACGGCCAGAAGGACGGAAAAGCGTAAAGACATACGGACAGAAAGTATAAAAGATGGTTATCCGATGTCCTACATGTCAAACAAGAAGGTTTTTTTTTAAAAATCGGCCGCTTAGAACGGAAGGTGGAAGCGGGGTACAGATAGAGGGACGTGTATTGCCACGAGTCCAACAACTATTTACATTTTTTAAAAATTGTTCCGAATAAAAAAAATGAAAATAGGCCAAAAAAGGACCAGTGAAAAAATATAGTTTAAAAGTTTAAATTATTCAGAAATTTTGCCCTATCTGACTTACGGCAGTTTATCTCTGAAGCACAGAATATCGTTTTACGGTTTTGTCAATATTACTCCGGATCAATTGGAATCGCTGTCCATTTTCTTTGAGAATGAGAATTTCCTGGCTGACACATGAATCCTTGTTGCTAATAGATGTGTTGAAGTATGTAGCCAGGAATAAAAGTAATTTTGTTGCTTGCTCATTTTGACTGAATTTTTAATTTAAAGCGTATCACTGTTAAGGATTTATTCACGATGTAATGGTGTCTTTTGTGTAGCATTTGTTTTGTTGTAAAATATTGGTTTTAATTATGTGTAAGTAAAGACCTAAAACAATTTGTTTTTAAATTTGCTCAAATATCCATTTAAAAATTTATTTAATTTTGTGTAACCATCGTAACTATTATGATTTAACTAATTATTATTACTATAATTATTACCAATACAATCAGAAAAAAACGGCAGTCCCAAAACTAGTTTAGCACCACACAAAGCGAAATTTTCCAATTTAGTCGTCTAAATTATATATCTCTACTTAAACTCATTTAACAAGTTACGGTTCAGATAGTTTTTGGATAATTTTAACTTATGATGACAGATTCCATTTAATCGCTGTAGCAATGTTAAGCGAATGAGATCTTTCGCATGCGGAAGTAAGCGAAAACCTTATTTATGTTTTAACCTGCGGTTTTTAATCAAATAATGATAATGTTAAATGAATTAGAAGTGCGTAAAAATTGAAGCCATACATTGCCACTGCAGCAGCGTTCCATATTTTGAATACATGATTGAAAACCGCAGGTGAAACCTTAAGTAAGTTTTCTTTTCCATTGCATATAATAGATACCTTTGACTATGTATTTCCTTGCGTATTCAAGCGCCGTGAGTGCGGATAACGATACAAGAACCACAACAAGTAGGTTTGTAACAGAATCTGTCACTTAACCCGCTTTCACACAACAGTTGTATTTAACAGGTAGAAAGGCGACAAACACAGCATTAATAATCTATATTAAACATTTACATGCTAAATTTGGCTAGTTTCAATTATTTTATTTCGAAAATTCAATAATTATTACTTATCGTTTGCAAAAATTAATTTATATTTCAAAGAATAAATATGTAATATTCCTCGCTTTTAAATAGATTTAAAACATTTCATATCAACGTACAAAGAATATCATAGTGAAATATATTTGACGTCATTTCAAACTGATCGATGTTGCAAAAGTAAATTTATTTTAATTTATTGTCTAAAAGAATTATAATTTATCGAGCGATTGTTGCGAATAACAATGGTGATAAAATTCTAATAAAAATAGCTTCCTATGCTTTTTAAATGAGCATTAAATTTTGCAGTTTTTTAAATAATTAAAGTACTTCGAATTCGAATTTTTTTCTGAAATTTTCAATGTATTCTAATTTCGATGCGCTGAATTTTTGCCGTATCACATTTGTCCTTAGCATTTCTAGTTCGGGCTATAAAAGTGGGTGACAGACGGACTGAACGATTATAATACCTTCCACTTTTTACGTTATAAACGTAGTGTGGAAGCTAAAATGAGCTAAACAGTTTCCTCATTACACTGGAAAAAAAAGTTTCAGATTTTTTTGCCTTTACTTAAATGTTTCTGAAAATATTAGAGTCCTATCATTGATGGCCTGTTTTCTATCCGTTTATAAACGTTTCAATTATTTTCGAAGTTAAGAAGCTAAATGCCTCTGACATATTTGCAAATGATTCCATTCTACCTCAGTCCACACGACTAGAAGGAAAGAAGACGACATTATTGCCCGTTTGTGGCCTAGTGGTTAAGGCGTCTGCTTCAAGATTGAATCTTCTCAGGAGTGCGGGGAAGGAGTTCAAATCCCTACTTCTAGTCATCCTATAAATCCTATATGTCCTGGTATATATATTTGAAATAATTAAAAAAATAAAAAAATGTTTCGGAACATTAAGGAATGAGGTTCCCAAAATACTCGGAAACGTTTCTGAAAGCTATAGGCGTCTTAAGTCAATCGCGTAAACACTCTCCTCATTACACTGAACAAAAAAACGCTGTCTCTGGCCTACTAAACGTAGAAGGCTAGAGAAGCTCTTCCAACACGTTTGTGGACTAAATGTTTGACGTCACTTTTCCTAATGCCGAAGATGGCGAATCCTGTTCGGAACCACTCGGAACGTTAAAAATATGGTCGGCCGTGAACGAATGGTTCCGAACATGTTTCGAGATAGCGAGTCTTTATCTTTGGAAACGATACTCGGGACCAGTGAAGTCAAACTTCCCGTCCACGAACGTGTTTGGGAGGGCTTCTCTGGCCTTGTAAGATAAGTAGGCCATGCCCATCAGGCACCTTTTCACACACTTAAATCTCTCTTTCCCGTCCCTAGTAATGAAGATGCCGTTCAGTATCAAGCGCTTCACCATCCACCGCAGCTCCAGCCTTCCCACCCACGGCGGCTCCAAGAAGGAGGAACCCGCCTCCAAGCAGGCCTCCACCTCCTCTAAAAAAGGAGGCAATGGAGGCGACCCTTCTAAGAAGCCCTCTTCGCGGCCGCGAGGTCTGCCCGCCTCCCAGTCCGTGGACACGGCTGACCTCAGGAGGTACAACAGCAGCGGCCAAGAGGCGTCGGCTTCGATTCCTGAGGAGAGGGTGCCGCCACTGCCCCCGCATGACAGGTGAGGATATATTTACTTGAAAAATATGTATAAAGAATGTGCGTGAAGGATTTTTGCTCGAGAGTGAAGATATTAAAGATAATTATGCTGAGATAAAAGTACAATTTGAATAGTTTAAATAATTAATTAAATTTTAACTTTTGGGTGATTTTCCGAATTCTTAGAGTCCTTCTTAGCCTCTGTAAAAATGCGGCCTTAAGAACGGAATGTGAAATAGACCATCAAAAAGTGAGAGAGAGAGAAGAACGGAAAATCACAAAGAGATATGGACAAAAAGTATAAAAGATTGGCCGGTACAGACAAATGGACGGATAAAACAGAGGGATAATAAAATTAAACGAAAAATATCTGTCTTGAGAAAGCCGGTGCACGCTATATTTGTCATACTTTAATGACCTAGCACTGCATATTATGTTGTTTGCGCTGTGTACCTGCATATATAATATTATTTATCTGGGGAGATAAGATGGACAGTGAGCAAAATTCTTAGGCTACTATTTTTAAGGAGAGGGTGCTGCTACTGACCCCGTTTAATAGGTACAGATGTTTTCATAATAAATATATTCGAAAATAAAATACATATATGGTTAATTCCACGTAAATACATACCACAAGTGAATTTTAAAAATATTTTTTATTCCAGTTGAAACTTTTGTATGTGATTTAGAAAAGTTTGAACTATAAAAATTTTACATCAAAAACTATTATTGTTTTTATCTGTGGCAACACCAAAGTTTCAAAGTGGCTGCTTTTTTTTAAAGTATGTGTTATGGTTTTGCATCATTTTGAATATTTGAATTTTAAGTAAAGCATTATTTTTTATCAGATTTTTTGGTAAAATTATTAAAATAGACTATAATGACTATCTTGAAAACACTTTTTTATTCGGCATTTATAAATAAAAGTTACTTAATTAGAAAGATAAACATCCCCTGTTTTGGCTGTAGTGTAAGTCACGAAAAGATATAAAAATTTCTATAACTTTTTAAAGTAAGGCTTTGCTTCAAAATTTTTAAAAAATATTTTCTTTCTATATTAACCTCTGTGCAATTCCACACCTTTAAATTTTAAAATAAAAAGCATTTTCTCTATTTATAAAACATTTTAACTTTGTAGTGTAAGTCACAACGTAGTGTTAGTCACAGCTTCTGTTTGATTTATCTATTATAGATTAGCTATAATATTTGAAGATTTCGTATATTTTGATAATTTTGATTTAAGATGGCTAAATCAACAGCTAAAAGAAAAAAGAGAGCAAAGGGAAAGACTTTAAGCATGTGGAAAATTTCAAACCTTTAAAGAAAGTGAAAGCAAAAACCACTTTAAGGACAACACTTTAACTAAAAGTACACCATCTCTATTGCAATGTTCCAAACGTTAGACAACATTGAATGGCATTTCTCTGCCACCAATGTTGGTCATCTTTACCTTTAGTCATGAAAAAGGACTATTTGATGAACTTGGTGATACAGTGAGAGGGGGATAAAAGCAGCCATACATTCCAGGAAAATTGACCCACATTCTGCTAAAGATTTTTTCACTTTACATAAGAAATCTGCCCAAACATATCTGCCCTTTACACAGTTGTCAGAAATGTATAATATCACTATTATACATTTCTGACAACTGTGTAAAGGGCGAAATAGGTAGATTAAATGATATTTGCTCATCAAAGGAAAATAAGTATTTCCGATTCCTGACACTCAAAAATTGCCCTGCTTTTTAAAATTAAACAAATACTTACTTAAAACTGCCAATGTTTCATTGAATCCCCAAATGGAAATGTTGTAAAAGGAAATACCTCTCAACAAAGTTCTGAAAATGAATTTGATGCTGGAAGAAGAGCTTTAGTTCCTTTTGTAGGAAAATTATCGTTAAATATTTTGTGGGGCAAATGTTAAGTAACGATGCTTATTCAATAAAAACTGAAAGATCTGCAATGGTCAGTAAGTCTTTTTGCGTTACCTGAGAAGGAAGGTCTTTCAGACAATTCTATTGGGGAAAGAATTAAGAAATTACCAGAAACCAACTTTAGGGGACGTTGTGTAACTTTTTCTAACTATGATTTTACCATGTATGCAATTCTTAACTTACCATGCTCAAAATTATTTACATATGTTATGTTATTATTGCCTAAATTTCCATATCTGTGATTCAATTCACATGATGTAGTGTAAGTCACAAATTGAATGTAGTGTAAGTCACGCACAAAAATGTTAATAAATTATTTCCTATAATATTTCAACACTTTTTTGCAATTAAATTATTTAGCTTTAAACCTTATACTTAAATTAAGCACTGGTAGAATGTTGATTTACTCCACCATGAAGAAGAAATGAGAGTTTTAAATGATAACCAAAACTCGACTTCCTTTCATGTAGTGTAAGTCACATTATGACATTTTTATTAATGTTTAGTGAAAATACTAAATGAAAATGGTTTTTTATGATTTCTAAAAATAGTATGTGTTCAGGGGTAAACTGACATACAATATTTTTTTTTAATAAGAGTTGAAAATAATTATGAACTATGCAAACGAACTTTGTTAAATCGTCCGATGTAGTGTAAGTCACGCGTGGAAATGCCCATATATAGTTATAAAATTAAACATAAAATACGCTGTGCTAACCCTTTGGGGGATAAGCAAATTGGCTGAAGTGTAAATTTGTTGTCTTAAAATTTAAATTTTAAACTAAAAATTATTAAAATTAAATTTTTGTGTAAACGTTATATACTACACCTTCAAGCTTTAAATTGTAACATTTAATGAATCTGTAAAATTTATAAACTTTAAAAGATGTGTGTGCTGAAAAATATGGCAGTGAGGTGACGGGTTTATTCGTCTGTATCCATCAGAGAAATATTCAATGAATAAATCTTCATCTGTATGGGCTAAACCACATTATCACTTTTAATGATTTTCGTCAGTCGCAGGGAAAAACGCAATTGTTAAATTTGGCGCAATCTTTTAATCTATCGTAGATTTGATGTTTTACTGGTTTCCCGTCATGGTATACTTGTGAAATAGACGTAAGTTCAAAATTCATCGACCCGCCCGCCGACACGTTTGATAACCTGCCATGTTGGATAACCTGCCATGGTAGCAGTGTACAAACGTTGCCAATCAGGTACAATCCAAGAACGGTGCCACAGAACCGTACTTAGATTGTTTTTGAATCTCTTTATTTGCAGACGAATGCTTAGACTATTTATTTTGGCTCTTCATTGCATTCATAACAAGACAACAAATATATATTCAAACAATCCAAGAAAAAAAATCCATTCATAAAATTAAACAAAAAACTCCGTCTTTAGAACTCTGGTGAACACTAAATTTGTCGTGGTTTAATGACCTAGCTTTACGTACAATGTCGTTGGTTTTTGCTGTGTTGCCAGTAAAATACAGCTTTTACGACAAAGAATACTAAAAGTACACTCATGAAATAAAAGAAATACTTCGTCTAGAGACCATCAAGGACTGCCTATTCATAAAAATGCTTAGATACTCAAAGTAAAAAAATTGTAAATTTTTTTCTACATATATTTTTTACAATAAAGGTAAACAAAAAAAAACCTCAACTACAATCATTCAGATAATCTTACATGAGGAACAAAAGTAATCATTGATTTAAAAAAAAAGTGTTTAGTTTCTGTAAAACGAGATTTTTGTCGATTTGTGTTTTGATGCAAAAAAACCCTTGAAAACATTACTTTTAACGACCACTTCTGTCGAAGAAAGCTCGAAATAAAATTCTTTTTAAGTTTGTAGTAAAAACCCAATTTGGAAGTTGAATATATAGCATTTTAATTAAAAGCAATAGTTATTTAACTCTATTCACATTTGCAATGTATAAACTTTTAAAACATAAAAAAATACCTAACATAATACCCAACACAAGTAATACATTCACCATATGTTATTTTAAACCCAGTATTTCGTTTCTATGAAAATAGTTTTTCGGCTATCGCAGTTTTGATGCAGAGAAACTGAAAACATTTTCTAAACTGAAACGTTGTTCCAACAACAACAACAACAAAAATAGTGAATACGCATGCTTGCAACGAACTCACAAACTTTTGTTCCACTCTTTTATAATATTTTTGAAAACTAAAACTTATTTAGCATAACAAAGCGAGATTTTTTTACTGGGTACTTCAGGAAAGAAAAGTGATGCATTATATGAATAGCTCGTATGCAGTATATATTTTACGTAGCTAACGAGAGAAACTATCTTTTTAAGTGGAATCTTTTCTTTTTATCTCATCTAAATATTAATATTCTAAAATAATATAAATTACACTGTTACTTAAAAGCAAGGCGAATGTAATTCCATGTTGAAACTAGATTTATTCAGGCATAGTAATAAATTTATAACTAGGGTCAAGTGGGGTAAGTGTGATAGGGTTTCTGCATTTTTCCTTTAAAAAATTAGTTATCTGCTTCAAGTAAATTCCAAATCCTAAAATTGGTAGTGAATTATTATAAGAAACATACCTATGTAGGAAAAAATTTATATGTTTGAATTCCAAATTTAAGTGAATAAAATTTGCATTTCAAAATCCATTGCTGTTTTATCACACTTACCCCACATAGGGGTAAGTGTGATTTTGATGTGGGTAAGTGTGATTTCAGTTGCAATAAGTGTTTTCAAGCCATATAAATTACCTAGCATATATTTTTCTTAACAATTTAATATAAACATAAATTTATTAGCATTTACATCTTATTAGAAACATACGGATAAGGGAAAAAAATGAGAATTTTCGTTTTTGGTTCATGTTGAGATATAATAAACTTAAGCCAGGATGTAAAAGAAACAAACAATTTTAAAGTCAAAATACCTATGGTGCTATTCAATTTTTATTATTAGTTAGACTGCTTTTTTTTACAGATTATAATTTAAATTTTCAAAATCTTGCGAAACATACAGACGTTATCTTCGGTCCATATTTGGACATGGGAGGTTCAAAACAATATCGTCCTCATCAATTATACACACGTCATATATATTTGGCCATGGAAATATCTTTGTTATGCTATCATATTTAAGAAATTTTACAGTAATCTCTTCTCTATTCCCCTCATTTTCAGACTGAACTTGTCCCAAAAAGTGCTTTATCGTGCGTTTTTTAAAGGCAACAAGAATGTAGCATCCAGCAGAAAGTTCAGTTTTTGGTATTTCTAATTCAAAATCCTCTGGCATATTAGGAAATGATATACCATTTCCTTTTATTCATTTTTTTAAATAATTTATAATTTAATAATAATATAATACTTTTTTTATATTTAAGTATGTTTTGCACAAGGTAAATGGGGTGTTTCGGATTATCACACTTACCCCATGTCACTTATCACAGTTACCCACAACTGATATTTTGAGGGGTAACTGTGATTGTACTTCCATACTTCACAACATGTGAAATAATAAACCAAAACAGTTTTATATCTTTACTTTTATTCTTTTTACTAACAGAGAAAGAAAAAACAACATGATTTTTATAAAAATATGACACTTATGGAATTTGGAAGAAAACCTTTCGAATTTGAAAAAAACTAGAAAGTTGCCCTTAAATTCAAAAGCTCAAAACTATCTTTAAACTATTATTTAAAGTCAATATTTCTTTTTAGTTTAATTATAAGTGGTCTAATGTTATATATTGCAAACTTTCAGATTTTTAGAATGATTCCCAAAGTTACAAGAGCTGTTTATCACACTTACCCCCTATCACACTTACCCCACTTGACCCTATGTAAAAAGATTTTGAAATGCAAAGCTAGGTTGGAACCTTGACAAGCAATGCCTATAGAAGTTCATCTAAAAAAAGACGACAATATTTGAATCATTTAATGTATGAAGGGATCAAGTCCTTTGGAAAATTTCAAACTGTACTCAAAAACTTGTGTTGATTTTCAATACAATAAATTGTTTTACCCAGTTATTGCAAGTTAGTGTTGAACTAATAAAAATATTGTGCTGCGACAAAATAACAATGCATGGTGAGCACAAAGACTATTATTAGAATATTATTAGAATATTTTATTGAAACAATAAAAATATTGTGCTGCGACAAAATAACAATGCATGGTGAGCACAAAGACTATTATTAGAATATTATTAGAATATTTTATTGAAACAATAAAAATATTGTGTTGCGACAAAATAACAAAGCATGTTGAGCACAAAGACTATTATTAGAATATTTTATTAACACAATAAAAATATTGTGCTGCGACAAAATAACAATGCATGGTGAGTACAAAGACTATTATTAGAATATTTTATTGAAACAATAAAAATATTGCGCTGCGACAAAATAACAATGCATGGTGAGCACAAAGACTATTATTAGAATATTATTAGAATATTTTATTGAAACAATAAAAATATTGTGTTGCGACAAAATAACAAAGCATGTTGAGCACAAAGACTATTATTAGAATATTTTATTAACACAATAAAAATATTGTGCTGCGACAAAATAACAATGCATGGTGAGCACAAAGACTATTATTAGAATATTTTATTAAAACAATAAAAATATTGTGCTGCGACAAAATAACAATGCATGGTGAGCACAAAGACTATTGTATTAGAATATTATTAGAATATTTTATTGAAACAATAAAAAATATTGTGATGCGACAAAATAACAATGCATGGTGAGCACAAAGACTATTATTAGAATATTTTGTTGAAACAATAAAAAATATTGTGATGCGATAAAATAACAATGCATGGTGAGCACAAAGACTATTATTAGAATATTTTATTGAAACAATAAAAATATTGTGCTGTTACAAAATAACAATTCATGGTGAGCACAAAGACTGTGTTGAAGGGGCAGCGCGTATGTATTATTACGAAATATAGTCCAGCATCTACTCTTTAATGTTTCAGATAAAGATTTCTACTAAAGCTTAAAAACATACAGGATGTCCGTAAAAGAATGTCCGAGTTTCAAATTGTGACCTGAAATCACGCCTTGTGATTTCTTCTTTGGGGCTTCGTAAAGATCGGGTTTACGTTCCACCCCTACCCCACGATTTACCAACCTGGAATGGTAGAATTGCACTGGCTGTTGCTTCCATTACTCCGGATTTGCTGCAGACAGTATGGGAAGAATTGCATTTTCGTTTGGATGTGTGCCGTATCACTAAAGGCGCACACATTGAGCACTTATAGGAAAAACTAGGTTAGTTTTCCTTCAATGTCATGTATGATTTGTTATATTTAGTATAAAATAAACTCCTGTAATATACCATTAAAACTCGGACATTCTTTTACGGTACCTGTATATTACCTCACCCTGTATATTCGGTAATTTTAAAATGAATGTTATAATTTTGTTATGCATATTTTAGAAAACAATATAGTTTACACTTTTTGCCATTCGTGTAGAGATATAAAAATTCTCTTCTCTCTCGATCGTCAGTTGTGTTGGAACAACTCTAATTGGTGTTCATATGTATCAATAAAATTTTTTTATTGAAACAACACAAAATTCTAATATTTTTAAAGTCCTTAATTTTTTAATGCTATTGACAAATATAGTGCACAGTTGTACATTGTATAAAAGTACTCTTTTAGTAGTCTAAAATTACTCTTTTTGTAGGACAATATTTTGTATCTATGGCATCGTGATTGTAGAGATGTATTTTTTTTACAACTGCACAGAGCAGAATTGAAGAACTTAGTGGAAGAATGTGCTAAGTGACATTTAAAAAAAACCCTGAAAATATTGTTTCAATGAACAAGTTATTCTCTCCTTTAAATATAACAAGTTTCCCCCTTTTTCATAAACTTAAAGTTAAGTATATTTTTTAACTTTTGCATGTGCCGTTTGTAATAGATTTAGGTGCAAATTAAAAACTTTAAATCTCATTTTCTCTTTTTTCACCTTATTTTGTCACTTAGCACGTTCTTCCACTAAACTCTTCAATTGTAATTTAAATTTCTACAAAGGGAACGAGAAATTATTTTTTTGTGTCCTTTCTTCCAACAAAATTTTCATACAGATTTGTTTGCATTTTGTTTTTTACAACTATGAATATTAAAATTTAAATTACTGCCTGCACTTTTTATTAAAAGCCATATAAAGTGACCCAACTTTAACTTTTGGTGGCGTCATCTATCGAGTAAGTTTCTAAAGCTTAATGTTTTTGGCAAAATTTTTAATATGTGTAAAAGATTTACGATTTACGTATTGAAAATTGGCATAGCGATTTCAAAAATACGAAATATTTTCTGAAAATAGATTTTCATTTTAGTTTTTAATTTGGCAACCATTTTTAAGTTAATAATTAACAGAAATCGGGACAGTTTACTTTCGCAAATGTTATTGCTTTAAAGTATTTCTTAATGATATTTTTGATGTACAACATGAAGTCTCTAGCACTGACAATACATTAATGACATACATGATAAAAATTAGTTTAAAATATGTCGAAATGAAAAAAAAACAACAACTTAATTTGAGTTTGAGTGACTTCTGCTTATAAAGTTTTTTTTTTTCAAATTAAGGCACATTAAAATAACTCCGCCCCACGTACAACATGTCCAAAATAAAATGTTATTGCTTTGAAATTTCTTTTTATTTAAGATTTACTTTCAATTAAGGATCAAAATACAACAATAAAAAGTTTCAATTCTTCATTCCAATACTATAAGGGAGGATTTTTTCTTTTTGCGAATGTACCATAACGAACTTAGCTTATAACGATGTATTATTATCAAAAATTTAGTAAGTCGGAAGTTAAAAGTTTGTTAAAAGTTTAAAGTTAAAAGTTTTGTTAAAATTTGTAATTTAAAAACTTTTATTTTTTTTATTTTTTATTTTAAAACCTTTTAAAGTTTTCTTTTCAATAAAAAACTTATGAGTATATTGAATTGAAAAGTATAACAAAGGATTTAAAAAAACACTTAAAAAAAACCGCTATTTTATACACTCAAAAACAAAGGCTTTGAAGGAAGAAGTGTTTTATAGACTTAACTTGAGAAGTGATAGAAGAGCGTGAGATCTTAAGCGTTCCCATTAAAACAATTTTCGATAAAGTTTAACATGCAATACTTGCTGAAAGTTTTATTAAAATTATTTGAATGTCAATTACAATAAAAAAAACTAATTGTACATTCCCACTATTGGAGAGTTTAAAAAAATCAAAACTAAACTTTATTTAAATCCCTATTTTTCATATGGGTAATTCCATGCAAAATTATCCTGTCTGTAGTGTAAGTCACGTTTGTAAAAAGTGATTATCACTACAACTCTTAACATTATATGAAAAAAAATTGAGGAATAGTTGATCTACACTTATTATAACTAAATAATGTAATGTATTTTATTTAATTTGGTTATTTTTAGCCTACTTTTCTTTTTTTAATTCGAAAGAATTAAAAAAAATGAAAAAGTAGGTATTGACATGCGGTCGATGTCTGTCTGTCCGTCTGTCTGTCCGTACCCCCCTTCCAAAATCGGTTCTATCCATCGGATCTTAAAAATTCTTTTTTTGTTAGAAAGCTATGACCTCAGATACCCAACTTTCATACTTTTTGTCCGTCTGTCTGTACGTCCGGCCGGACATAAATCTACTATCTGTCGGCGAATTTCCCATTGAATTAGCATTGAATTTCAATTTTGAGTCATTTAAATCACTGTAGGAATTGAAATGCGGTTGATGTCCATCTGCCTGTCTGTTCGTATGTCTGTCTGTCTTTCCGTCTGTCTGTCTGTCCGTCTGTCCGTATCCCTCTTCCAAAATCGGTTCTATCCATCTCTCGGATCTTAAAATTCTTTTTTTTTTTAGAAAGCTATGACCTCAGATACCCAACTTTCATACTTTTTGTCCGTCTGTCTATACGTCCGGACGGACATAAATGTACTATCTTTCGGCGAATTTCCCATTGAATTAGCATTGAAATTCAATTTTGAGTCATTTAAATCACTGTTGCCAAATCAACGATGGCATGAGAAACTTTATTTATTTAAACATATTTGAAGCAAAATAATATTTTCATGAATCAGTTTGGAATGACGTCATAAAATGTAGCACAATTTGATTCTTTGATTATTCATTAATTATCTACAAAGAAAGCGGCAAGGCATACTTTTGCACGCAATTATGCTTAGTTTTAATTTACATTTCTTATTTTTTTAATGCAGTTCGGAGTAGTTTCATTACTTTTGTTATTAATAAATATTTAATTATTCTTCGAACTACAAATAAATCACGAGCAGATGATAAATAATATTTAATTAATTTGCGAAAGAATATTAAGGAAAATAGTTGATTTTGGCTTTTAGAAGTTTAAATTATAGCTGGGTGCTGTGTTTCGATTTTTTTTCTAATGTGTATAAATCTAGTGTAGAAACGGCCGTTGATGATATTTACTTTAGGAACCTAGTTTTTTTCCCGATTAGAACTTCAGTAAGTATTTAAGTAACAGGAAAGTAGGCTATTTTAGTTCTTTATGAACTTCTTGTTTTAATTTAAAAAGCTTTTAATCTCCTCTTAAATCGTGACTTACACTACAGTTACATGGAATTAGCCATATATAATAATAAGAACTACTAAGGTTTTTTTTTTAAAAATGTGATTGCAACTGTTTGAATGCGGCTGCATTCTACGAAGTTTCTATAAGCACTAAACACTTAAAAACAAAAGTTTGATTCGAAAAGATAACATTTCCATAGCTACATAGAAATTTGCGTTAAATTATATTAAGCCATTAGCTGAATTCACATCACAATTATCACTCATTAACATTACAAGTTACCGTAAGTGGATAAGGATTTTTTTATTTTGCTAATTTCATAAAATCGAAGAAATTTTGAAGAATACCATTATCCTTAAATGCGTATTTATTTCCGACAATTGCCTATTAGAACTTAAGTGTCTGTCATAAATCCGCTTAATTTTCTCTTCGATTTCCATTAATAAAGATTCAATTTTTTTTACCAAGCTCTGATTATATTAATTTCTCTTTTATATTAGGTTTTTAAATCACATTTCTTAAATATGGAGTTCGGTCAGTTTTTGATATAATATATTGTAATTCTTTTCTTATAAAACACTTAACTGCATGTGTATTACAAAATGCAATTAATAGGGGAGAGTGGGGGCTAATGGGACGCAGGGGTAATGGGACAAGGGGCCAAAAACGGAGAAAAATATACTTTTTTACAAATATTTCTACACTACAACATTGTAATAGTTAGACTTCACATTTTAACAACCAAAGATCAGCCAGTCAAAGCCATTTGCTCACACTCTTCTCTATTTTAAGTTAACACTACTTAAAAGTTCATTAAATTTCAAACACTGTATTTGAAACCATATTTTCAACAATTTATAGATTTGATGTAATAAAAAAATCAATTAAAATTAAAAAAAAATTAATATTACATTTTTTCAAGTAAAACTTTATTGAAACACTTAACACTTTAAAATAAACGTTTCGTACAAAAACATAACATTTTTTATTTTTACATATAAATTTGCTGCAATTTATTTTAAGTCATTTGTTAAATTGACAGAACAATTATAAACCAATAGCACTACAAGATCGCATAATTGGATAAGCCTTTTCATTTTACTAAGTTTATACTATCGAAGAAAAATTGATTTTTTCCAAACTTCGGTTGCATAAATTTCTCTTCGATATTGAGTTTTTAAATTGCATTTCTTAAATAAGAAGTTTGTTCAGGTTTTGAGAACATAAACACTAATCATTTTCTTATGAAACACTACTTACAAATGCATTACAAAACGTAATTAATACTTTAATTTGATTATAATCAAGAGTTTGCTAAAAATAAATTAAAATTTTAGAATATAAAATAAGTTCCAAAATATGCCATAAAAATATCTATTCTATCTATTCTAGAATAGTAAAAATTCATTTTATTTTAGAGCCTTTCAAAAGGAACACAGATGCTTCTCCAAACTTAAGTTTAGATTTCGTTTTTCTAGGGTTATTTTTATTTATTTTCTATTTTATTCGAATCGATTCCGGATATCGTTTGGTGTCAAAAGGTTTGCATATCTTCCTATATTTTCCTTCTGAATGGAAAATTTCTTTTTTTTTAAACTTTTAAATATAAAACAAAACTTCTTATAAACTAGTTGCTTGTTTATGTAAATATTTTAATGAATTGTGTTTTTAAAGAAATTTTTCAATGGGCAAAAGTACTGATCATAGCATATGATTAAGTTTAAATAATGAAACAGTTCAATGTGTATTAAACTTTAGAGTTAGTTTAAGGTATCCGATCACCTTTTTTCAGCAAAAATCGACTTAAATATCAAATTTTTGTTTTTTGCATTTTAATATAAAATGAACGTTTAGCTTTCTAATTCTGTTTCATTTTAGTTTCTAGTTTTAAGAGGGACTGTCAGTCCCATAGAGCTAATGCATTAGTTTTGTAATCATAACTTCCGCAGAAGTATTGCTTTGCCATGTTAGCCCTTTTCCCCCAGGTATAGGAATCAACATAACATCAAAATGAAACAAATTTGAAACGAAAATGTTATCTAGTTATTTAATTATATATTTTTGAAGTTTTAAAATGCCAAAAATTACAGCAGATGGCGACACTATTTTAAAGCTTTATTAATTAATAATTAAATAACCGGATGTTATTTTCTTTTTAATTTTGTTTTAAATGGATGTTATGATGATTCTTATACATGGTGAGACTGGGAAAACATGGCAAAGCAATACTTCTGCGGAAGTTATGATTACCAAACTAATGCATTAGCTCTATGGGACTGACAATCCCTCTTAATAGAACCGAAGTTATAGCACTTTAAAGCGAGCTCTCCCAAGAAATTGCGAAACCGGAAGTCACATTCTTTTAATAGAATTTCTGAGATTTTGAGTTTACGCAAAACATAAAAACTGAAGTTATTTATTATCAATTGCTTCCAAATTTTTACAGTAGTTTTATAATAGTATGAAGAAGGTTTTGAACTAGAATCGTGTAAAACTATTAGGAATTGGATATTTTAAAACTATTTATATGCTTGTTACTATCTTGTTTCGATGTGTTTTCGATATAATACTACAAACTTTTGCCTATAAATACATTTTAGGCTCTGATATCTTAATGATTTTAGTTCATGACCTAAATTTAATGTTTGTTAAGCATATTTAAATTTAAACGATGTAAAAAAATTAAAAATTTGTATGGATATCACGTTTTACGTAAACGTGATTTTTGAAACATATTTTACTATAATTTTCCACAAATTATGAATTTTTTTTTATAATTTACTTTCTTAAAACTATTTTTATATTCATAAGTAATAATAAAATCGCTCAACGTCATGGTTTAATAGAATTTTCAAAAATTTGATGTCAAAGGTGATCGGCCACCTTAAACAAATTTATCGTATTTTGACTATTTTTATTGTGAACTAGAGTATGTATAATCAATATCTTTGCTTAAAAAAAATTATTAAAAAATAATTTATCCCCCAGTTTAAAATATCCTCCTAAACGTCGTTTTAATAAAAGTTAATTCCATAATTTTTTTTTAAAATTTATATAATATAATTTTTATTTTATT
Organism: Oedothorax gibbosus; assembly: GCA_019343175.1. Classification (NCBI taxonomy): domain Eukaryota; kingdom Metazoa; phylum Arthropoda; class Arachnida; order Araneae; family Linyphiidae; genus Oedothorax; species Oedothorax gibbosus. The sequence continues at coordinate 33,516,827 of CM033271.1, forward strand.
TTCTATTGTATTGTAGTTAAAGTAATGTGTGATATAACAAAAACAAAACAGCACAAATAGTTTTTGAAATACTCCAACACTATATTTGGTCGTTTAAACTTTTATGTTTTAAAATAAAATAAAATGAAATATGACATAGAGGCATATTATATCAAAATATAATTATTTTATTTGATAAAAAAACAAATTAATAACTTATTTTTTGATTAAAAAAGATACTTACATAATTTGGTAAAATAATCTGGGCTATCTATTTTTAAAAGTTAAATACATTAAATACCTATTGTTAAAAAGTTAATACAAATTTCTAAAACCATTTTTCTATTTCATGAGGTAAGAAGAATTCCAAAACAAACCCATTAAACAAGAGGTTTTTTTAAACAAAATTTTTAAAAAGTTTCCTTATGAAAATTTGTAGAATAATTTTATAAGTAGTATGCTCATTAACCAATAAAATGTCAATATTTTCAATTTTATTGCAAAGCTTAAATTTAAGAATTTTAAATTATCTAATTTATTTTTAGTTGCACTCTTCTCAATTCTAATACAAAACATTTTGTATGTACCCAGTAAAAGAACTAGTAGAAGGGATAGGCTTGTTTTTTCTTTCTTACAAAAAAATAGAGAAATCGTGCTGTTTAAAGAAGGAAATTTGTTTTAGAAGTTTATGTAAAAGGAATTTCACCTTATCTTAAAAAAATGCATAATATCTTTTTACTCGTAACATTTTTTGTTTGCAAACTTGGATTTGAATGTTCCTATAAAGATAGATTTCTTTTAGGAATTTCACCTTATCTTAAAAAAATGCATAATATCTTTTTACTCGTAATATTTTTTGTTTGCAAACTTGGATTTGAATGTCCCTATAAAGATAGATTTATTTTATGGTTTTCGTGTTCAATATAATATATTATATTTAAAGTAAAATTATTTTTAATTATCTTTCAGTTTTTCTTTTACTATTTCAGTTTTTATTTTACTATTTTTTACTATTTAAAGCTTTAAAGTTGTTAATGTAAGTTGAACGCAATAAAATATACCGATTTCCACGAAAACATTTTAAATAATTACTGACATATAAGGTTGTTTAGAAAAAACAAAATCAATTTACGATTGTCTTTTTTTAAATCTTATAACGGATGAATAGAAAACTAATATTAATTATTTAATAACAAAATTATAGATTTTTCAATAAATACATGAAACTAAGAACAAAATGGTAATTTTTATAGAATTCTTTAAACGTTTGCTCATATTTTTTTACCCTTTGAATCAAAGAATGTATGTCAAGCTCCAATAGTTTATACTGACTTAAATTAGCACAAAACACTTTAGAAGAAAGTAAGCCACGAATTATTTCAAATATATCCATTGAATTAATTTACTGCTTTATCATTCTTACTGCAATTATTTTTCTTACAAAATAAAAGCATTGCTAAGTGTGGATACATATTAAAATGATAAATTAGTTTTTTTTAATTAAATCCAAAACCGATAAAGTATTACAAAATTAATGACTGTAATAAATGAAATAAATAAGCGACTCTCTTAAGCAAATTTTCCATTTCTTGCAAATAATAATTTTTTTGTAATAAATGGTGAATGATTTATGTATTAACTTTACCATGGGATAGGTTTATAAAGTGAATTTTTTAGATCTAAATTTCTTAATTAAAATGGATCATCTATTATTTTCTCATTGGAAAATTATTTAAAAAAATTAGATATCCTTTGTAAGACATAGAGAGAGAAAAAAAACGTTAAATACGCAAATGCAATTTTAAAAGATATAAAAGTGTATAGTAGATTTTAATAAAATACATAAAAGAGGCTCTGGTTATCAGTAATAAAAATACACGAGAAATGGTTTCAAATTTGGATTTTCAGGTTTTCCTCAGAAACCTAAGTAAAACCTTTTAACATACATCCTTTTAAACAATTAAATATAACTGCCATCACTGTAAACAAACAAGCAACAACAGCCGTGACGCGTTGCATGAAATTATGAAGGGGTTTAACTAATGGATCCAAAGTTTGGTGGGTCGAATCTGACAGATCCCACTCCAAGCAGCAAGTATATGAGGAAAAAAGTAAAAATAATAGCGATGCCATTCCGATTTTTTTAAAAAATCTAAATAGACATTTCCATGAAAGTTACTGGCTTTATGTGGGATTTCTCCTCATTTTGAAAGAAATTTATTAATACATTCTAGGAACATTACTGGTAAAAATTGGACAACCCAACTGTCCAAAATTTCCCACTACGTTCCTCAATTTCTTTTTACATTAAACAACTGAATTATAGATTATATTTCCTTTTTTCTAGATCTCGCCCATTCGACTACGACCCCCGGAAGTACGCCGGGCCCCCCGAAGAGCGGGGCCCTCGCTGGAGGAGCACCGGGAAAGAGAGGGGCCCCCGTCTCCCGGGCGATATGGGCCCCGAAGTACGCAGGGTCATGGTCCGGAGGAACGGAGTCCGCTTTCAAGGTGAGCTCACATGAATTATTTCTGCTTGTTTCACAGTCAAACACTCTGGTAAATTTTGCTGTAATTCAGGTGACACATGTTCCACTAAGACAATGTTGTTTTTACATTATTATTTATTATGTTTTTTTAACAGTTTGTTGACCATTTGTTTTTACATTGGTGTTTCACATGTTACGGGAAAACATATCGTATAAACGGTTTATCAATGAGTACATATTTAAGTGGTGAGAATTTTACGTGAAGCAAGAAGAACTTTTTAATTCAAGTCATTTTGAAACAATTTTAAGTGAATTAAGTAGTGACAATTTAAGTGAATTTAAGTGACTTTACAATACAAGTCAGTTACAATTTGAAGTTGACGCTATATTCATTGTTACAACAGCTATTTTTAACCATGTTATTGTTTTTGCCACTACCTGTTCGAATATCGTTGAAAAACTATAAGTGCGATATTTTTCCAAATTGTGTGAAAACGCCTATTAACAGTTTTACATGTTACGGGAAAAGATATCGTGTAAACGGTTTATCAATGAGTACATATTCAAGTGGTGAGAATTTTACGTGAAACAAGAAGAAATTAAATTCAAGTCATTTTAAAACAATTTTAAGTGAATGAAGTAGTGACAATTTAAGTGAATTTAAGGGGACTTTACAAACAAGTCAGTTACAATTTGAATTGACGCTAAATTCATTGTACAACAGCTATTTTAACCATGTTATTGTTTTTGCCACTACCTGATCGATATCGTCGAAAAACTATAAGTGCGAATTTTTCCAAATTGTGTGAAAACGCCTTTAACATAACATAGCTATTTTTAACTATGGAACATAAGTATGTTCAAAATGATCGAATTGTTTAGTGTATTAAAGTTTTTGTTAAAACACTTTTAACGGTCAATTTTTTTTTCTGTTTGTTAAGAATAGCAACGTCAATTTAGAAGTATAGATTTTTTTAATGCTTACTCTATTTAACATTCTGCAATTATTACATCAAAACAAAGTTTTTATATTATAAATGTTCTACAATCTCTTATAACTGTAGGGTGAAAGCTAAAAAATACTTATAAACATAAAATATCATATTTCTTTTCTTTTATCGTTTAAAAAAATGAAAGATTACGACTTGTTGAAACGTACTTAAAAACATCAAAATATTCTATATATGAGCTTAAAACGTGAAACACATTTAGTTTTTCCGACATTAACATTCCTGATGGTGCTTTATTCACTCCATTAGCTACAACATTTATATACATAATGAAATTTCAATTGCAATATCAATTTTTTCAAACCCTCCTCCATATTCTTTTTCGTCCATCTACATTTTTGAATCTCGCTGCAAATCGGTCGTGAAACCTCATTTTATGACGCGAAACTCTCAAGTTATTCCCCTTCTGGTATTTCTGATGCTTGCAACTTTTCTTCTTACAAGATACATAAATCTTCATCCGTGCGATCTTTTGTTTATAATCCTTTTACAAACAATTTAATTTTTCTTCCTTAGGAATAGCAAAGTCAATTGAGAAGTATCGATTTTTTTAATGTTTACACTATTTAACCTTCACCAATAATTACATCAAAACAATGTTTTTAGATTCGAACTGTAAGATAAAAGCTTTAAAATACTCATAATTTCTTTAAAAAATGCATAAATAATAAAATTTTTATATTTACTTTCATCGTTAAAAAGAACTAAGATACGACTTGTTGAAAGTATTTAAAAACGTCAAAACATTCCATATCTGAGTTAAAACGCAAAAATGTAGTTTCTCACGTTAACATTCTGCTGGTGCTTTATACACTCCTTACTCAACTTTTATATATAATGTATTTCAATTGCATATAATTTTTTCAAACCTTTCCTCCATATCTTTTTCATCATATACATTTCTATCTCGCAGCACAAGTCGTGAAACCTGAAGAGTTATCCCTTCTGGTATTTCTGATGCTTGCAACTTTTCTTCTTACAGATACTTTAATCTTCATCTGTGCGATCTTTTGTTTATAATCCTTTTACAAACAATTTAATTTTTCTTCCTTAGGAATAGCAACGTCAATTGAGAAGTATCGATTTTTTTAATGTTTACACTATTTAACCTTCACCAATAATTACATCAAAACAATGTTTTTAGATTCGAACTGTAAGATAAAAGCTTTAAAATACTCATAATTTCTTTAAAAAATGCATAAATAATAAAATTTTTATATTTCTTTCATCGTTAAAAAAACTAAACGATGACGATTTGTTGAAAAGTATTAAAAAACGTCAAAATATTCGATATCTGAGTTTAAAACGCAAAAAATGTAGTTTTCTCATCATTAACACTTCTGCTGGTGATTTATACACTCCCTTGCCTCCAACATCCATATATAATGGTATTTCAATTGCCATATCATTTTTTCAAACCCTCCTCCATACTCTTTTTTCATCCATCTATATTTTTCAATCTCGCTGCACATCAGTCGTGAAACCTCTTTTTATGACGCGAAACTCAAGTTATTCCCCCCTTCTGGTATTTCTGAAGCTTGCAACTTTTCTTCTTACTAAAATACATTAATCTTCATCCGTGCGATCAACAAATTCCCCTCAAAAGTATTGAATTCCTTCGGCGAGTAATCTGATTCAATGAGAAGCAACACCCTGGGGGGGATAGACCCACTTTAATAAGAAAAGTGGTGTTTCTACCAATGAGATGGGGGTCGGCGAGCCCAGTCGGTCTGCCTTGCATGCGGAAGGTCCCAGGTTCGGGTCCGGGCATCGCCAAAATAACTGTACCTGTAAATGGCTTTGCAGTCCAAAAATGTCCGATGAATAATACCCCGTGCAGGGGGAGTGCACTTAAAAATGGTCCAAAGTCCAAACGCTGTGTACGATGTCGCCCTTAACGGTTGCGTTGGGTGCCTACTCAGGTGTCGGCTTGTCACTTGACTGTGGTTCTAAATGATGACGCCCGTCGCCAATAGCCCTTGCGTAGTGCGACGATAGTTCAAACTAACCCAACCTAAGCCACATTACTCCTGCTGTATTGAATATTTTTACAAATGTTTTTTTAGATGATTGTAGCTGGCTTACAGGGTTCTTATAATCCCACTTTTTGAAATTGGCTCGAATGTTTTTTTAGTTTTCAATAAATAATTTTGCAACATAACATTGGAACCAATTTCAAAAAGTGGGATTATAGAGCCAGCTACATTTATCATACAAAAAAAAACCGTTTGTAAAATATCCTATACAGTCAGAGAAATGTGGCTTAGATAACTATTTTTTCGATTGGATTAACACAGAGACACTTCGGTTTGGAGACTCGTTCCCATTCCCGATTGCGGCACTTACGGTTTCACATGCAGTTTTTTAAGAAGAAGTGTCCATGGTAACCCATTATCGACGAATTTCTGAATTCCATTTATACCTTTTTGGAATAAAAAGGCTAACTTTTTGAGGCTAACTAAGTTTTTTTTTTAAATTCGTTTTACGGTTAACTTAATTTGTCCTTCACAAATTGTTCAGGACTATGTTCTTCATTTGTCTTATATTATATTTCGTTCATTTAGAAAAACTTAAGCAGGAAGATAATTCTTGGTGTGCAAATTTCTCGTTAATCGTCGTTTAATGGTTTTGAATGAATTTGACGTGCGTAACAATTTGCTGCAGTACATTGTCATTGCTTTCGTGAAAACCGTAAGTACAGGTTTCGCTTTCGTCGGTTGTAAAAGATCCAATTGACTTAACATATCCACTGCGATCATACTGCACCTTAAATACGGCGAAAATTACCGGAAACGCTGCATGTGAAGCGGGCCTTAGCATTTAACAGATACTTCACTATTCTGCTTACAATTCTATGTATGAAAGGGCACCTTTTCAAAGGATATGATATGAGAAACATGGGGAAGTAAAGGGGGTAGATGAAATTCATTTTTTACAGCCTTGGGATAAGTTTAAAGTTGTATAAATAGCTGTAGGGAGACGTTAAGCATTTAAAACCAATATTATGTAAAACAATTTTAATATAAGCGTTTAATTCTTTTTACTGAATTGTTGGGTGCAGAACTATTTATTGTGCTTACTCTGGTATTAGAAATAGAGTAGACAGAATTTTTTTTTGGTAATGAGAGATGTTTATTTTTATCAAAATCCGAACAATGTTTTGGTTGATTAGAATTTCAGAAAGTTTCAGGTTTTTCTTTTTATTATCTCAAGAAATCCCATTTGGTATTCTTATGAAGTTTTTTTGTATATTGTTTTAGATATTTAGATAACATAAATGAAGGGTGTAGTTGTGAAACTTGCATTTTCCAAATTACAACTAAGATATAGGGGCTGGTCCCTTCATTGGCGGCTTTTGATAATAGTAAACTAATTTTTAAGAAATCGCCAAGGAAGAGGCTGGTCTCTATATCTTAGTTATACTTTGGAAAATGTGAGTTTTGCAACTACATCCTTCAAATAATACAAAGGTGCATTGCACAAATTTTTATCTTAAAAAACTGGGCAGGTTTATACCTTAATTGTTATTAGAGTTTTCTGTATTGATTTATCATACCTTTTTTTTATTTTTTAGATAGTGATTGGGCTACGGAGGAGAGTCAGTCCACGAGCAGTAGTAGTGGTGGAGGGACAGCTAGAGGTAAGAATTCGCTAAGTTTCATTTAAAGTTTTTTTTATTGTTTAAAGTGTGAGCGTAGCTTATGAATATGTAGTGGTTAAAGATTTTCAAATATTAAAAGTTAAAGTATGTTCACACAAGTGACATAACTCTAAATTAATACAAAACTTATAATAAGTGTCAATTACCTACCTTATGATATCATGAGTTTATTGAGATTTGTATTTATTTAAATTTTAGCAAGTCATGTACATTATTGTAATAAAGGTGAGGGACCAATAATTATTAAACTTCATAAACATATAATTATTAAACCTCAAATAAACACAAACATACTTTGAATTTTATGTATTAAAAAACACTTTCTATTACCTTAACACTACTTTAAGCACTCATTTTAGTACCTTTTGACTATCTCTGAAATGCCCTAAAGCACGAATCGAGGTACCTCTCCACAATAGTCTTCTCTTTGTGTAAGTGCATCGTTAGAAGTCGCGATCCCATCTAAAAGATGGCTCATTAGGGTAGCGAAGCGGTCATAAAAACGCGCCATGTCTCGTCGAGGTAAGAATGGGATAGGTAATGCTTGGCGACAAAAAAAAAGTGAAGACTCTTGAAAGTCGCCAATACAAAATAATATTTTCAAACAAATGAGTCCACAGTATTATGTAAGTGCGAAATGTCTAGTTTTTTTTAATGGGTATGTTTCACGTCTAGAGTGGCAACATTTCAAAACATGAGTGAAAATAAAGGTTTCTATTAGTTAATCACTGTAGTAGTGGACGGAGATTACCGTGTCATACTACAAACGACAGAAACCACAATGAAAAAAAGCAAAGAAAGCAGGAATCACGGGAAACAAGGAAATTCCACGTAGGATACTTTTGGGGATTCTGTCCCCGCTTTAGCTGTAGTATGAAAAATCACAATGAAAACAAGTAGGTTTGTAACAGAATCTGTCACTTAACTCGCTTCCACATATTTGTGTTTAACAGGAAAAAAACGCGCCTAACACAACATTAATTCTATATTTAACATTTACAAGCTAAATTTGGCTAGTTTCATTTATTTTATTTCGAAAATTCAATAATTATTACTTATCGTTTGCAAAAATTAATTTATATTTTAAAGAATAAATATGTCATATTCCTCGCTTTTAAATAGAATGAAAACATTTCATATCACCATACAAGGATTCCGTAGTGAAATATATTTGACGTCATTTCAAACTGATCGATGTTGCAAAAATAAATTTATTTTAATTTATTGTCTAAAAGAATTAAAGTTTCTCGAGCGATTGTTGCGAATGGCAAATGTGATTTAATTCTAATAAAAACAGGGCCTTTAGCTATTTGTAATTCAAACTTTTAAACGCCAAAATTAACTATTTTCATTAATCTTCTTTCTCAGATTTAATAATTAGACTTTATCGTTTGCTAAATTTGTTTGAAGTTCGAAGAATAATGATGTAATCTTTTTTAATAAATATTTTTGTCGCCACAATTTCCCATTTACATTTCTTTCGAAAATTCACTTATTTATAATTTGTTAAATTAATTTACAGTTCAAAAAATTTATAATTTGTACAATTGATGCTTTAAAAATAAAAGCGAAACTTAGCATATTTTTTTTATGTTAAGTTAGAATTCTCTATGCATCTTTCTACATACATATATATAGAACCATTAAAAGAACTCTATTGTGATAATACAACAATCCAAACCGAATTATATCACATAAATAAATATTTTTTCAAAAGTGTATTTTTATTTTAACAAAAGTTTCTCGTACGTTTAACGAAATGGCAACAGTGAAAATATTGAATAAAAATGGAATTTGCATGTTATTTCAATGTAGATTAAATTTTTAGTTATTTAAATTTTAAATAAGCTTCTAGTTTAAATTTTTTTAAAGAAATTTGGCATGTAGCCTAATCTGATTTTTTGCTTCAAAATGACGTATCCTACTTGTCTGTGGGACTTGTGGATGACAACAGTGAAAATATGAATAAAAATAGAATTTGCATGTTATTTCAATGTAGATAAAAAAATTTAGTTATTTAAATTTTAAATAAACTTCTAATTTAAATTTTTTAATGAAATTTGGAATGTAGCCTAATCTGATTTTTTGCTTTAAAATGACGTATCCCACTTGTCTGTGGGATTTGTGGTTCTTTCTGTGAAAGTGGGTGACAGACAGACGGACGGACAGACAGACGGACTGAACGATTATAAAACCTTCCACTTTTTACGTTATAAACGTAGTGTGGAAGCTAAAAAATCCTGTCGATAAATAGCGTTTTGTATATGGTATGGGACTGTTGACGTTAAATATATCGTGGTCCAAAGTCCTGACACCACGTACAACGTTGATATAAGGTTCTGCCACCCGGGTGCTACTCCAGCTAACGGCCTTATCACTTGACTGTGGTTCTGTAATTCAAGAGGCTTGTCACCAATAGCACTCGTGTAGCTCAATTGCGATGTTATTTCAATTAAAACCAAAATATCCATTGGTCCTCTACGATTCTTGTCATAACCATTAAAAATATATATTAATCCTCGAAAATTTATTTTAATTATTTTTAAAATTCGGTGGTTAAAAATCAAAAAATTATAATTTTGGCAGTTGTAGGCCGAAGTACAAGATTTGAATTAATGAAGGACTAACATTTATTTTAGTAGGATTTTTTAAAATCAATTTAGATTTTAAGCACTCTTTCTTGGTGAATCACAGCTTGAACACACGTAAAATATATCGTAAAATCTTTTGAAATTGGGATCATTGCAAAAGCGATCAGTGGCTTCATTTGTTAACACCGTTTCAGTGTTGTTTTTGAGCCAACAGCACTTTCATCTTATTCCAACTCATGTAGCCATGTCCGGAACTTGAGAAGGAACAAAGAGCTTTCTGATTTTTATTTACTCATTTTGAGAGAAAGCCTAAGTAAACCTCGGGTCAAAAGAAACACTTTTCATGATTGGTAATTTGCTAATAAGCGTAGATGTGTTGTTTCTAAAAGACAGATTGTAAGATCGTTAGTTTGCTGATACATGAGCGGTTTAACTGTCGACTTCCATTTGTTGGTATCAAAATAAAAAAATATTGGTAACCAGTTTCCATTTTGTATTCTGTATATGTTCCTGGTTCTAAAAACGAAATTCATTTACAGCACTAACAGATTTGTTTTGTTCGCAGGAAATATATGTTTTACAGACGTTTTATTAACATGTTTAATAACCATTCAATGGTTATCAGATTTTAAGATATAAACAATAAAATCATGGAAGAAAGTATTGGGTACACTTCAGATAAAAAAAACAGCGCAGCAAAGTTGTAACTTCAAAGTTTGGACAGGGCACATCACCGAAATTTTCATTCTTTCTCATGCTACCAAATAAAATTCTTTCACTCAACAGTCGGTTTTGACTTTATATTTGCAAACAAATACATATTTTCTGTTTCATATACATAAAATACCTAAAGATATATAATGCAAAGGTACAAAAAGTATATTGGGACATAACAATTCAAATTGAAAGAGAATCACATACCAGTATTTACTGGGTGTCTGGGGTTTCAAAATGTTCGAGTAAAAATTAATAAACTAATTTCCATATAAAACTTCTAAGCATAAAACTTTATACTTGAACATAAAGAGCTATAACTAAACCTTATCCCCCGTACAATTTTTATTAGTCAAGTTAGTGTTGCTCCTGATTGAAAAATTAAAAATAATAATAATAATTTTAATGTATATGGGTCAAGGTGTTTCGCTGAAAAGTGTTGTGATCTAAGCTACCCATACGATTTCAAACTGCTCCAATCGAGCTATCAAATGCACCAGATTAAGGTGACAATTTATATAAAAGGGCATTTCCACGCGTCTTCCCACTACATCTGACGATTTAACAAATTTCGTTTGCATAGTTCATAATTATTTTCTATTTATTCAAAAATATTGTATATCAGTTTACCCTTGAACATAAAGTATTTTTAGCAATCATTAAAAACTTTTTTCACATTTAGTATTTTACTAAAAAATAATAAAATGACATGATGTGACTTACACTACATGAAAGGAAGTCGATTTTTGGTTATCACTTTAAGCTCCCATTTCTTCTTCATAGTGCAGTAAATCAACATTCTACCAGTGCTTATTTCAAACTTAAAATATAAAGCTAAAAAATTCATTTTAAACAAGTGTTGAAATATCATAGGAAATAATTTATTAAAATTTTTTGTGCGTGACTTACACTACATTCAATTTGTGACTTACACTACATCATGTCACACATATGAAAATTTAGGTGATAATAACATATCGCACCGCACGCGGAAAAGTGACCTACCGGCCGAAATTGACTTTTTGAGTTAACACTTCTATAGGATGCAAAATTCCGATATCTATCGATTGGTGCAATTGGCATAGCGATCCGAGAATTAGTTCGTCTGCAATTAATAGATAGGTATTTTTTCCGAATTCGTTTCCGGATGAAAATGAGCGGGAAAGAAAGACCTATTGCACCTGGCGATTTTTCGCTATGTGTTTGCACCTGTACGGCAATGAAGTTAAGTTGAAGTGCTTAAATGGAATGGTTGAAGTCGGAAATTAGTTTGTTTATTTGTTTCTTTATTTGAAATACTCTCATTTAAAAAAACACATTTCAAAAGCTCTGTTTTGTGGTATTTAGTACAATAAATATATACAAAAAAAATTCATGTAATATGCATAGATTGCAAAATGATATGTCTCTATATATATTTTTTCTCAAGTTAATATTTTAGCAAACGATAAATAGTTTTAAATCGTTTTCAACGTCGGTATTTTACTATAAATCTAAACTCAATTGCTACAACTTGACAGTTTGCGATGTAAAGTCAGTGAATTCAACTGTATACTAAAGGTATGAAGTATCCTTACAACTTACTTTAAAAATTTAAAACTTTTTTTTTATATTTTCATGAGTTTTAAAATGATTTTAAAATTTTAATAATGCTTCAAAAATTATTTTTGTTTTAATTTTAAACATGATACATAGTAAGAATTTAGATTAAAAGGTTTTTGTAGAAAAATGTGGATATCATTTCTTATATCTTGTAAGTCCTGATTTTGTAAAAGTGATTCGTTTCATAACACCTATTTTTTTATAAACAAACTATTATGATTTCAATCATTGAATATATTAAATTATAAAAACAAACATGACTATATCGTAATTACATGATAAGAGATAAACCTTATTACATAAACTTCATTAAATTGGTTAAACAAGGCTTTTTGTTAAATTTAATTTTAAAAAATATATTCTTATTGTTGATAAATATATTATTAGATTATAAAAATGTATTAAGTAAAAATGAGTATTCTTCATAAGTATGTTTTTTTTTAATATTTAGAATGAATTTAGCAGTAAACTTTTTAGGATCGGTCTTCATAAGAACCGTTTAAAGTTTTAGTAAAATTTCAAATTATCACAAAATCGTTCCAAATGAACATAGATAAAAAAATATTTGGCATGGATATCAGTTTTATGAGTACCAAAAGGTATGCATAGTCATTTTTTACTTTAAATTTGCCTTTGCTGAGATATTTTCAGATAGGTCTTTCTTTCGCGAACAAAATCGTTCAAATTTGTACGCGAAAGAAAGACCTATCTGAAAATATCTCAGCAAAGGCAAATTTAAAGTAAAAAAATGACTATGCATATCTTTTGATACTCATAAAACGGATATCCATGCCAAATATTTTTGATCTAGGTTCATTTGGAACGATTTTGTGATAATTTGAAATTTTACTAAAACTTTAAACGGCTCTCCTGAAGAATGGTCTTTTTCGCGATATCTTTTCCGCTTACGGTGCGATATGTCAATAATTTTTAACATGGTAAGTTAAGAATTGCATACATGGTAAAATCATAGTTAAGAAAAGTTACAAAACGTCTACCAAATTTGGTTTCTGGTAATGTCTTAATTCCTTCTTCAATAGCAATGTCTGAAAAATCTTCCTTCTCAGGCCACGCAAAAGACTTTTCGACCATTGCGGATGTTTCACTCTTATTGAGTAAGCATCTTTACTTAACGTTTGCCCCGAAAATATTTAATAATAACTTTTTTTACAAAAGGAACTAAAGCCCGATTTCTAGCATCTAATTCGTGTTCAAAATTTTGTTGGGAGTTATTTACTTTTACAATTGCCATTTATTAAATCAGTCGTGTAGTATTTTTGGGGATTTAATCAAACATTGGCAATTTTAAGTAAGTATTTGTTTAATTTTGAAAAAGAGTGCTATTATTGAATTTCAGGAATCGGAAATATTTATTTTCCTTTTAATGAGCAAATATCATTTAACCTACCTATTTCGCCCTTTTACACAGTTGTCAGAAAACTACAATAGTGTTATGTTGGGGCAGATTTCTTATGCAAAGGGAAGAAATCTTCAGCAGGATGTAGGTAAATTTTCCTGGAAAGTGTCACTTCTTTTATCTCCTCTTCATTGTATCAATAAGTCCATCAATTGGTCCTTTACCATGACTGAAGGCAAAGGTGGCTATGACTGGAGAATTACCACTCAATGTAACCAACACTCATTATCACCAACATGGTTGGAAGATTGTAATAGAGGTGGAATACTTTTAATTGAAGTGTTGTCCGTAAAGTGGTTTTTGCTTTCCTTTTCTTTAAAGTTTTGAAATTTACCACATCTTATAGTCTTTCTCTTTGCTCTCCCTTGCTTTCAGCTGTTGATTTAGCCATCTTAAATCAAATTTAACAAATTATAAGTAATCTACAAATATTGTAGCTTATATACAACAGTTAAATAAAACAGAAGTTGTGACCGACACTACAAAGTTAAAATGTTTTATAAATCAAGAAAATGCTTTTTATTTTAAATTTTAAAGATGTAGAATTACACAGAGGTAATTATATAAAAAGAAATTATCTTAAAATTTTTGAAGCAAAGCTTTATTTTACACTACAAGCAACAACTTTTAAGCTACACAAGCTTTACAACTTTTAAGCTACAGCCAAAACAGAGGATGTTTTTTTTCTTTCTAATTAAGTAACTTTTATTTATAAATGCCAACTAAAAATGTGTTTTCAAGATAGTTATTATAGTGTATTTTAATAATTTTAACAAAAAATCTGATAAAAAAATAATACTTAACTTAAACTTCAAGAATTCAAAATGATGAAAAACCTTAACCCATGCTGCTTTAAAAAAAGCAGCCACTTTGAAACTTCAGTGTTGCCACAGATAAAACAATAATAGTTTTTGATGAAAGATTTTTACAATTCAAACTTTTCTAAGTCACATATAAAAGTTTCAACTGGAATAAAAAATATTTTTAAAATTCACTTGTGGTATGTATTTACATGGAATTAACAAAAAATATAAAAGTTAGTTTCTTGTGTAATTATAAAGAATACTTAACAGAGATTACAATTTTGTTGCATAAATTTTAGTAAAGATCACTCAATATATTTATTTTTTATGCGTTATTTTTTATTAATTTTATCTACATCCAAAACTTTTGGCTATTTATTTTACGAGGAAAGTAGTTTTCAATGCCCCAAAGAACGAAAACTTTGTAGTATTGAACTAAAAACAAAATGTTATCAGTTTTCTTATTCAAAATGTATTTATTTTATTAGATTATTTGCAGATATCGATGAAATATTTATCAAATTATTATTCTTGAAAGTACAGAAGCACTTTAAGAGCAGACAGTGACTTCTTATTCCTTTCTCCAAATGAGCTACTTGATATTTCTTATGACTTGAAGTGAATCCCAGTCGTGAATATATTACCATTCGTTTTAGAAATTTTATTCAGCACTTTTTCATTTTCCTAAAAGTAGAATAGTGTCGGAAACGTTGATTGGCTCAAACTTGCAACTCTTTTGAAAAGTTTGGGCGGCTTAAGGGAAATAAATTTCAAGCGAACAATTCTTTCATTAGATTTAAGTTTTTACTTTATTTTTTTTTATAAAAGAGGAAAAAACAAGCAAATAACTGAGAAAGATTGGCAAATGAGATCAAAACCAGATATAGTTTAGAATTTGCATGCTACTTAAATTGCATTTTTCTGCGATACACAAAAATCGGAGATCGGAGATCGAATTAACAATACGAAGTATCGACGCGAAGCGTCCTTTCTTCTCCATCTAAGATACCCCAAAATGGGAGAATGGGAGAGCGTTTGTGATTTCTAAAAGTAAACTAAAAGTCCATATAAAAATAATGTGGAAAACCTATAGGAGAGACCCCAGGGCAAAGCGATAGGCTTATCTAATATAAAACAATGATGAAAATGAACACCAAAAAAGTGCAAAAAGGACAATGAACACATATCGTTAGGCACGACATAACAATGCTAGTCAAAGAGCAACTTGTCGTCAGGGTAAAAAAAATATTAGTTAAGGGAAAACTTAACTGTCATAACGGTATTACCAAGAAGGGTCGTGATGAACGGTGCATGAACGTTTGTATTTTTGTTTAACTATATGATCGTAAGAGATGTCTTTAAGGTTCTCATATGCAGATTTACCATAGTAGTCTGTATTCATGTGAAGTCAAAAAATATCAAATGTCAATAAATCTATATGAATTCTGTTCAGATTATATATGCACTAGAACCGAGAGATTGTAATTCTACAGTTTTATTTAGAAACTTTGTAGTTGGTATTGTATATAAAGAAAGAGGTGATTTTAAATTTATAATTTAATATTATTTTATCAGAGAATATTAAAAAAGTTGATGGAAATTAAAATAACACTTTGTCTGCATAATGGATCATCTGAACAAAAATATAAATTGAGTGAAATAATTTATATGAATTTCTTTTCAGTTTATATGATGAGCGCCTAGAACTCCACGAGGATTGCGTAAGTCATTTTATAGAAACTGCATAGGTAATGAGAGCGACACTGAGTAACAAAGAACGAAGGGCGAATCTACGCAAGCTTGGAACTTTGAAGATATTATAACTTTCAAAGGATATTATTTATTAGTTTTGTATTGGCAGTTTTAATTGCATATTTTGTGTGATAATCGTGAATTTCAACCTGAACTCCGAGTATGAAATAGTTTAACGTACTGAGTCTAGCTTTTATTACTGATCTCACATTAATCTACAAAATATGAAGGGTGGAGTTGCAAAATTGTTAGTCTCCAAAGTATAACTAAGTTATAGGGTCTGGCTGGTTCATTGGTGACTTTTGGCGATTGTTAATTCATTTTGAGAAAGTCTTTAATAAATGGATCGGACCCTATATCTTAGTTGTACTTTTGGAGAATGCGAGTTTTGCAACTACACCCTTCATATGACATTAATTTTACTTCTGCTAATAATAAAAATATAAAATGCATAAAATATGACAATTTGATTTCGAGCATATCATTATTTTATGAGAATTAATATAATTTTAAAATTATAGTTCCTCAACTCGCCAAATAGCGCATACTTAAGCTTAAAAAATTCTATGCTTTTGTAAAGTTTTGTGGTTTATAAGCTGTGGAGATTTTTTTCACTGCAATCAATTATACAAATGAAATTTTTAAATATCTTTTGTGAAATCTAATATATAAAAAATTCCAATTGGCATATTGTTGTGAAACAATAAAACAGCTATTTTAATAACTTTCATAGAGTTAAAAAAAATTCTGTCATTGACTGATGCATATTTGTTTTTTACGAAAATTTTCTTTCAAATAAGAACGTCGTTTACCTTTCACGTACAAAAAATAATTTTCCATCCCAGAAATTTTCTTTTCACTTTTGAGTTAAACTAGTAAAGAAAAGTGTCAAAGCACGTGAAATTTTCTTTCGCTGACTCCACCATCCGAATTCCTCACTTCCATTGATTTTTTGGTTACCATAGGAACCAAACCTGATCCCTACAACTTTTTTTCTTCGGTTTTATATACACCTCAGCATCCCAAGAGACCTGTGAACAAAAATAAAGAAGCTACGTTTAAGAAAATAAAAACATCCTTTAGAAAGCAATTTTAAATTTAGAAACTGATGAGTCGAAAAGTTTGGCGCTAATCTGTAAAAACGTCAAACGCCGTAATTTGGTCATTATTGCCACCTGGCTGCCCGACTTAAAAACATTTATTAGTTCAAGTTACAAAAAATTATGTCGTAGATATTTAGACAGCAATGGAGTAAGCGTTAATGCTTGGATCAAATTTGGGGTATAATGTTTCGTGTTATTAATAAATGAGATATAATATATTCATTTTTTCTTAAAATATTAGATATTTTATAAAATATTGGATATTTTTATGAAACTATGGGCACGCCCCCTGCTCGCTTACCTTACAAATTTTTATTTTTCAAAACACGAAATATTATAATATTTCGTGTTTTGAAAAATAAAAATTTGTAAGGTATATTAAATTTGTTAGATATTTAGAATATTAAAAGTGATTGTTTCAATAAAATATTGGGTAATTTTATGAAGTGTAGGATATTTTTAAAATAAAATATTGTGTACATTTATATAAAAAAAATTATTTCATAAATATAGGATGCTTTATTGAAATCCTAGATTTCACTGCAATTATTTTTTTAAATACTAAATGTTTACAAAAGTTATTCTATTTTTTTCAACGCTTTAACTTTTAATATCCCTTCATATTAGGATGGAAAAAATAATATACAGATAGTGTTAAATAAAAACGAAATAAATTAATAATTTCATTTTATCTCCCAACTCTGTTTACTACGCAAAAAAAAGTTCATACAAGTAGCACATTCGCCTACCTATGTGTCCGTTCATCTGAAACAAATTTTTTAACAGTTCGAAATAATTGTAAATCAAAGCTTTTTATCAAATTTTTCACTTATACTTATATTATTTTATAATAATTTCTATATTTTAAATAATATGTCAAACAAAATAATTGCTGTAACTACCTTCATTAAATTATAATGTTATTTCCATAAAACATTCATTACATCAACGAAATAAAATCGATTTCCTATATCACCCAAATAAATATATGAATACCAACAACTCAAAGTAATATTATTAAATGCCAAACAATTTTAAATATTTGCGTACATCGTTAAATAAACTCCCTTCCTCCCCGCCCTCCCGCCCTTTAGGCACAAATTTATAAAACTGTCACTTTATAGCAAACACGGAAAACCCATCTGTAATTGCGATCATGTTTCGATA
The DNA here is from genome assembly GCA_019343175.1 of Oedothorax gibbosus. Lineage (NCBI taxonomy): Eukaryota > Metazoa > Arthropoda > Arachnida > Araneae > Linyphiidae > Oedothorax > Oedothorax gibbosus. The sequence continues at coordinate 33,535,115 of CM033271.1, forward strand.
AGTAACTTAAACTTTCCGATTGACTCCCGTTTGCATCGTAATAAAATTCGAAATGTAACAGCATTTCCTTCGTTTCTCAATTTGGAGTTTAATCAATAATCAAATTAGACTTCAACGCATTCGTTTTAAAAGAAATTGAAATGTTGTAGATTAGTTGCAGATATTTTCGTTTTGAATAAAATTCTTCTATGAGTGCATACATCTCATTTCAAGATTTGAGATTACCATTAAAAAATCCTGTTTGGTTCAATGATTATTATGATAATTAGAATAAAAATTGATTACAATAAACATTCTCTAATTAACCATTAATTTGAATAATGGTAAATTTATTTGTTTAAAATTTTGGTAGCCATTCCTTCGATGAGGTGCATTAATATTTTGGATCAGAAAGCTATAAGAAGAAAGTAAATACTTTTGAAAGGGATAGTCTATAAGTTTTTACATCTTTTTATAAAATGCTTCAATCGACTAAGAGTTAAAGCATGAATTAGTAAAAAACTTTGTTATTAACTGTGAATCTCTAGTTTAGTTTAGTTTTAATTATCGCCGAACTAGAGCTACACGAGGGCTATTGGCTACGGGCGTCGTATTTTAGAACCACAGTAAAGTGAAGAGCCGACACCTGAATAGGCACCCAACGCAACCGTTAAGGGCGACATCGTACGCAGCGTTAGGACTTTGAAGGATATTTAACGTGCACTTCCTCTACACGGGGTATTATTCGTCGGACATTTTTGGCTGCGCGGGCCGTTTATAGGTCGGCAGTTATTTTTGGCAATGCCCGGACCCGAACATGGGACCTTTCGCATGCTAGGCGTGAATCTCTAGCATAACACAAGAGTACATCAAAAAGACGTTTACCATTTTTCATTTAAAACATTCAGATTATAATCCATTCCAGAGTATATTAAATGATAAGTGTTTTAAGGACAAAAATGGCCGTATAAATTTTTTACATACTGCCTACGGGCAAAAAGCATTACTATAAATTCATAACATTCAGAAATAATTATCTTAATATGGCTTTTGACTAATTTACATTTTGAAATTAAATTTAAACGACCTTGGACAAAATGAAAATAATAAGATATTTTGTTTAATAACGCAAATAATGACTGATAAGTTAAAGCAATACTACAATAAAAAAACAATTAAATGGCATTACGTTCCATCAAAAAAAACTTTTAAAATATGTATCGAGCTTCCAAATGTGAAATGACTGATTGGTAGAATTTTCTAAATCAACAATCCAATATAACCTGGCTTGTTTCACGCGTCACTGCAGCAAATTTTTCCGAACTTCAAATTCACTTAATATTTGCACTACTTGATTGAAAACAACAGGTAATACCATAAGTGCGGTTTACGCTACCATCGGCATGTGAAAGATCCCATTGACATCACATTGCCACTATTATCATCCAACATCGTAAATACGGCTAACAGAACCGGAACTGTCGGTTGTGAAACGAGCCTTACTAAAATATTCATCCGGTACATCGCACATAACAAAACTGTTAACATAACTTTGCACTAATCCTTAACTCGAAACTCTTCCTTCGAGGATCAAAGGAAGACTTATTCAAAATGTATCATTTGAAATTCTACACAACATCAGTCATAAGCTCAAATATCTGTACCTAAGGCAACCGTATGCATTTAATCATTAACCTACCTCAAACCCCTTATGACCTGTGGTCTCCAGTGTATTAGTTTAATTATTAACTATTCATTTGAACTGAGTTAATCAGTGCGATGTTAGCTTATACTATAATAATTGTATGTAACTAATGTACTCGCCTTTCACAACCGACTTTATTACATTTGTATCATAGACTTATTCCTCGACTTTATTAAATTTACATCTATAAAATTTTTCAATACGATAACATATATTACAGAAACTATAACATGTTTTCATTTCTTCTTATTTAGAAGAAAGTTTTAATATTTTTTTTTCATTTTTTTTTTCATTTTTATTGTTAGAATCTCTACATTACATTTTACCAATTTGATATTTAATCATTAGGTCTTATTATTTTATTCATTCATTTAATGATGCGTGTGTATCAGCAATACCATTCAGTTACTTGTGATTTTAAATAACTTTATTAATATATAATGAAATCACCTAGTTTGAAAATGATATTCGTATAGAAGTATAGTTTTGAAGTAAAAAAAAACAAAAAGTGACATAAACTCTAATTAGTACTTTTAGTTATTCTTGATTCTTTAGAGGATTGATGAAAAAATCAAATCAGAGACCAACAAAACTTCATATCAAATCGCAATTGCAGAGCAAAGTGGAAGAACGTGCTAATGCATTGAAAAAGTTGTGATTTTTGTGTCAATGAACATGTTATTTCCTTTTTAAAAGATAACAAGTTTCTCCCTTTTCATGAAATTAAAGTTAAGTATATTTTTTACCTTTTGTAAGTGCCGTTTTTAACGTATCTAAGTGCAAACGAAAAACTTAAAAGCCCATTTTCTCGTTTTTACCACTTTGTCACTTAGATCGTTCTTCCACTAAGCTCTCCAATTGTTACACAACTACAAAAAAACAGTATTCTTATATTGGTATATTTTCTCTTCTCTCATCCTAAAAACTTCCTATATAATCTTTAATGGAAATACACATCGTAGCAGGGCCGTCGCTAACAAAAATCGACTGGGGGGGGCGTTTAGCACACTTTTGCCGAATAAATATTAAATTAATTTTTTTTTAATTTTCGTAAATTTTAAAAATTAAAATTTAATTACTTTTAATTAAACTTTTAGTAATTAAAAATTATTAATTGCCTTTAATTAAAATTTTATAATTAAAACCTATTAACTACTTTTGATAAAAATGTAATTGCTTTTACAAAATTACGTATTTTTAATGCCTGCATTTTACATACTTCTTCATTCTACATAAAACTTATTTTACATCAATATGTGAATCAATTAGTTAATGTAATTCTATTATTAACTACTATTTTATGATTATTAATTAATAATGATATAATTTTTATTTAATATAAAAACTTTTTTTATTATTTACTGTGTGTGTAAATTAAATTGGTGATTATTTATTATAATTTATTTTTTAATATAAACTATGGGGATTTAGTGTTATAATATTATTTAAGTGTAATTAGTTAAATAAATAATTAATTGATATTTTATATATTTTTCAATAGAATTAATGAGAATATCTACAGAATTGTACACAACAAAAATTAATTGACTTCATTACTTCATGAAATTAAGGAAAAGTATCTTTGACACGCAATTTAGATGTAAAATTTACATTTGTCATTTTCTATTTATAATTATAAATTTATAGTTTTTTTTTATTAATTTAGATTATTTTAAAGTACAAGTACATTTTTTTAAATATGTAATTTAACTCCCATAAATGATACGTTTAATTAGATAAGTAACTTATAAAATAAATAATAGTAAATAAATAGTAATAAATAATATAAATAATCATAAAAATTAGTAATTTCAAACCTCATTTACAACGAACAATCCAAGTTTCCTTCTTGATATGCTTTGCTGGTTGAAGAAGCATTATTTTTTTCCGATTGCTCTTGTTCAATTTTTTTGTGTTAGCCGCAACATTCGTAAACTATAAATCAATAGTATTTGATTTTCTTTTAGTTCCAATTTCAGTTTTAGAAAACAAGTAAAAAAATAAAGGCAGCTGGAGTTGAGTGATTGTTTTGAATAATGATAATCATATGAGCAATCATCGAGTCGACGAAATAAAACAAAAACAGTGGACACGATGCGTCTTGTCTCTCAAACTCCGCTTAAAAAAGTAAGTTAACAAAAATAAAGGTACAAGATTTCTCGAGATCACGTGACCTCCGCAAGTGGCCTATGAAAGTATTGAAATTGAAGGACAAAATTAGCAAGCAGTTTAACAACAAAAGGCAACCACCCAATTGGACCCAATGTACGCCCCCTTATGTGACCCGACCCGTGTCGCCATGTGTGGTCATCAGCTCATCACTACTCTTATCGCTAAGTAAAAATCACACGTCTGCATGGACGTCTGCGTAAACTTATCCAACAAAAGGCTGAGATGTTGAGATTCCGACAAAAGTAAAGATCTTGAAAGCCTCGTCTACGATCTGCGGTTTCTTGAAAGTCCTTTTACTTTCCCTTTTCGGAACAATAAATAGAAAATTTCTTGAGAAACTATACGAATTGATGATACATTGGATCTTTTCCCACAGAAAAGAACAATTGTAGTGTAACTCTAAGTAACGCTTGTCTAGACACCTTTTGTGTTTTGGGAAACACAACCCACAATCCCAATGAGGCTGTAAAGTCATTTAGATATCCTATATCAGACTTCAGAGTGGTGGGGACAAGTCTTCCCCGAAGCCTTATTCCTTCAGGGTCCTGGCCTAGGTACCCTTTGTAGAAATACGACGATGCATCTTTCAAGCTTTGGGGGAAGATGAAGGGGGGGGGGGGCAATTGTTGGACAATTGGACCACCCCCTACTCTGGAACAAGCGTTTCATGTCTTTTGTCTGAGTGGTGTAAGCTTTTTGGGTGTTCCAGGATAGATTTTTAAGTTTCTATCTGTGGACTAGGGTGTAACGTTGAATTGCCATTTGCTGATATGATAGCTGATATATTTATCTACTATTTCGGGGGCCTATGCGAAAGCTATCCCCAAAGATCATCATTTTTAATTAATCGTTAATGGATATTTTAGACTGTTAGTTCTCAATTTTTTGAAATTTTTAATTCCTGCTCCAATTTAATACTTATAAAATTAATATAATTAAATTTACCACTACATTATTCGATTCAATAAATTTAAATGGATATTAGATAAAATTATTAGTAATTGAATAACTAAATTAACAATACTTGTTAACGAGAACGTGAGAAAGATGCTTCTAGATACTGCTTGAGTGGTTGAGTAGAGTTATAACGTTATATCACTTTCAATATAGTTGCGTTTTTTTTTGTCACAGATCTCCAAATTGGTACATTTGACAAACTTTTAATAATATCCCCTATAAATCTGTTATGATTAATTATTCCCAATTATTTCATATAATTTTTACATTAGTGATGTTCATTACATATATTGTGAGTATTTTCATTTATATTCATTTATTTTTCATTTATATTTCATTTCTATTGATATTTTTAAACCATAGCGAGGAGAACCACTGATATAATGAGAACTTCGGCTCACTGAAGCAGAGAGCACCGAAGTCCAGATCAAGCCTTCAAATTACCTTATTATTGAAAAAAAAACTGGATTGAAATGAGCAGCAAACATTCAAATCCCAATATCTCCAACTTTGACTTAAGCCACTTTTATTTATATGGTTCGCGAAGCTAACTAAATCCTGTATGTTAAGGTTTGAGTGCAAAAGTGGCTTAGGTTAAAGTTTGAGATATTGGGTTTTAAAAGTTTGCCCTTCAAATATAAACCTCAATTATCAATACTTTTTATACAAAAAATATCATTTCCTTTAAAGTTTAATATTTTCAAACAAATTTATTTTCGGGGAAAAAAACGTTTTTATCTAGAATAAGTGTGAATCTCATGGGGATGGGGCTAAGGGGGCCATAAATCCGACTCTGGATATCCTCACATGAAATAATAAAATAAATAGAAGGCCATCTATTATTATCTGTAAGACGTGTAATTTAAATAACTTGAAAGCATTGTGAATATTAATAAACAAATATCAATAAGCATTTGTGCTATACTGTCTAAATTATCTATTAATGTCTTACTAATTATTATTAAAATATAAATGCCAGCTGCAAGCCATTTCTAAAATTTAACGAAAGACTTTATGGTTTGTCATTAGTTTTGCGAGTCGGCATTTGCGCTGTGTTCGGATTTTGATGTGTGCACACATTTCACTAAAAAAAATTCACAGTTTGGAATTAAAATAAAAATGACAAATGTTTATAAAATTTGCCGAATGACTTTATGGTTTGTCAAGAGTTTTGTAAGTCGGCATTTGCGTTGTGTTCGTATTTTAATTTGTTTCACTAAACAATTTCACAATTAGGTAATCTGTATTCAAATAAAAATGACAAATGTTTATAAAATTTGCCGAATGACTTTATGGTTTGACAGGAGTTTTGTGAGTCGGCATTTGCGTTAGGTCCCGATTTTAATCGGTGTACACATTCCACTAAATAATTTCACTGTTCGGAATTTAAATAAAAATGATAAACATTTCAATTTGCCAATTGACTTTATGGTTTGTCAGTAGTTTTGTGAGTCGGCATTTGCGTTGTGTCCGGATTTTGATCTGAGCACACATTTCACTAAAAACTTTCGCAGTTCGGAATTAAAATAAAAATGACAAATGTTTATAAAATTTGCCGAATGACTGTTTTGTCAGAAGTTTTGTGAGTCGGCAGTTGCGTTGTGTCCGGATTTTGGTCTGTGTGCACATTTCACTAAAACTTTCACACTTCGGTATCAAAATAAAAATGACAAACATTTCTAAAATTTGCCGAATGACCATTTGGGAAAAAAAATTGGGGGGGCGAGACGCCCCCTTCGCCCCCCCCCCCGCTCGCGACGGCCCTGCATCGTAGCAACACTCCATCGGTATACTTATACAAAAACTCCCAAAAGCTGCACCGACATTCCAATATAACAAATAAATACCCAACAATCCAACCAATAGTACAACCAGGGAATTCTATCCCTTCCCCTCTCTTCAATTTCAAGCCTTTTTTTCCGAAACTTTACGCCCAATCCCAATTCCCCAACACATGCCATCACATGCCCCTCAAAGAAATACGCGTACGTTCATTGAAAGTGATCAGAGATTCTAGATAAGAATATACTGTACATTGGCAAACCTTAAAATTGACCAACATGACTACCCATGCCACGTGGTGCTTGGCGCAAAGATTTGAGGATTTTCAGGACTGGAGTAGATATTAATGATCCTTCGTTTGAGTTAAATTAACGTCGCGCTAGTGATAAACGAGGAATATTGACGACGGGCGTCATGATTGAGAACTGCGTTTAAGTGAAGAGGCCGACATCTGAGCTGGACCTCACGGAAACGTTTAGAGTGTAACGGTTCCTTCAACTTAACGATTAATTCACCTTTCAAGTATTCTAAAAGTTCTGTAACCAATTTACAAAGATTGGCGAAAAAATAAGCCACGTGAAAATTAGCTTTCTTCTTAAGTTTATATGAATGAAAATATATGTAAGCCAAAGAAGACCATAGTCTTAAACAATTTATATAGGATAACTTAAGTTTGGCAAAGAAATAATTTAAAAACCTAAAGTTAAAATTTTTACTCGGAAATTAAGGCTTAAATAGCATTCACAAAATTGTCTTTTATGAATTTTAAGAAATCAAAATTATGTATCAAACGCAAGCATTACTAATCTACAACAAAAAGATGCTTCAAAATTAATTTAGTTTCTTTCTTCAACCAACAATAGAAACTCTTCGCCAATAGTAGCAATCTTTCACTCCAATTCATTTCGGTCCCCACTCCAACTTTCCCTTTTACAATTACATACTACCGTCTCCTTTATTCGCGTCGTTTAAAGTGATGCCAGAGATCGATGCCTGGGAGTTCCCGATCCCGCCCCTAGATGGCGCCTAACGTTTTCCGGCCACCCCCGCCGAATGGAACCGCGTCGTCCGCAGCCGGACCGCATCGTTACGAGCGGCCGGATCCCTCGGTCCGGTTTTCTCCCGGATTCTCCGGTACACAAAGTCCGGCTCCCGCAAGTTTTGTTGTCTTCAGGCCGGAGAGAGGTGTTTAGGGAAGGGGGGCGAGCCATGGCCCGCCGTCATGGAGAATGATCTACCGCTACATGTTCTACATGAAATTTGGTCAAGATAACACGAAAGGGAAAAGTAAGATTATCTCACAATATCCTACTGTAGATCACTTGTTGTAGAGATATTCCCATATTTTATACAGTTCATGTTTATGTTAACCCGTTAAATACGACTTTGCACAATATCATGCTGTAGATCACTTCTTACTTGTAGAGATATTCCCATATTTTATGCAGTTAATGTTTACATGAACCTATTAAAGACCACTTTGGACAATATCATAATGTAGATCACTTCTTAAGTGTAGAGATATTCCCATATTTTATACAGTTCATGTTTATATTAACACATTAAAGACGACTTCGCACAATATCATGCTGTAGTTCACTTCTTACTTGTAGATATATTCCCATATTTTATACAGTTCATGTTTATATTAAAATCCATTAACGACGACTTCGTGAACACCATTAACACCGTCATTTCCGAATAAAAACGTTAACATTCAGTTTTTTATATTAGGGTTTTCGTAAAACTTAATTTGTCTCACATAAATTGTTCAGGAATATAGTATTCATTTGCCTTAAATTTTTCTTATTTAGATAAGCTTAAGTAGAAAGCTAAATTTTTATCTGGTAAATTTTCTTGCCAATCGTCGTTATTAGGTTAAGGGGATACGGTACCTAAAAAATTGGTCAAAATATCGATATTTAAGTTTTTACTTCTTATTATTCACAATATCTTTCTGAACATTTACTGAAAGTTTCATAATGATATCTTTTGTAGAAAAAAAGTTATTAAATATTTTCTGGAGTCATTCCTATAAGTTTGAATACGTATTTCGTCTGCTTTCAACCGGTTTTCTCTGTTTCGCGTTTTTCAATTCTTGTGTTTAATAAATCCCTAGGGTTTTTTTGCCAATTAAGCTAGAGTTTTGAAATTTTTAACCTGTGTTCGTATATAAATGGTGCACAAACTGGTGCACGGAATAAGGTCTACTATGTATAGTTTGAGTTTTAAAAAATGTAGAATTCAATAATTTGTAATTTTTTTGTGATTTTCAGTATAAATGCATGTTACTTTTTAACTGTAGCTCACATTTTAAAATTCATGCACAGTTCTTGAACAAATAGTTCTAAAAGCAAAATATAAAAGTTTGGTGGAGTTATTCTCAAAATTGAAAGAGGAGTAGCGTTTTAAAAAAGTTCAAAATTTTGACTTTTTTTAAATAAATGAAAAACTACTTGTAAATATTTGTTTTTGTTGCTAGAAAATGTTTACTTAGAGTGAACATTATATAAAAACACTATAATTTACAAGTTTAAGTTATTATTTCTAGAAATAATGTTTAGGGTACCGTATCCCTTTAACTGAAATAATTTATTCTACCTATTGGAAAGGTGTGAAAAAATGAAACTCTATTTAAACGCCTCTTATTTAGTTTACTAAAATTCCAAGCCAACCCTTAGTATATAAATCACTTCAATATTTTTCAAAGTTGATATTTATATAAATTGATTCATAATATTATTTTTGTTTTAAATTAATGGATATTATTTTGGAAAGGTGTTATTATTCTTTTGGCGATTAAAAAAAACTATAGATTTCTTAAAACTATAGAAATTTTTCTAAATTAAACATAATCATTTGGGTCATTATCAATCATAATCTTATTGTTATTGCGGTTATAAATTTTGTAACATCCTGCAGTTGAAAAGTTCAAATCGTTTGGTTTGCATTATAATGCCTCTCTTTATCAGTCCAGCATGTGTCACACTTGAATCGTATTCCACTATCCAAACGATCCTTATTTTATTTAAAGAAATTATTCCACTCTAATGAGCTGTCGGTTAATATTATTCAATTTTAAAAAAATTGTACACACACTCTTTCTGACTAATTGTCACAATATGGTAAATTTGGCCTATTGAAATGTCAAAATAATAATTTAAAATAGAACATTGTAACAGTTTAATGTGCATTTTGAGTAAAAGAATTTGTTATGTCTGTTAGAAAGGTTCGATTATAAAAATTTTTGATTTCTCAAACTTCTCTTAAATTTTATAATATTGAAACTCGCAGCTATTTTTTAGTGGTGCGTCACCTTTGTCTGTTTATTTTTTTTATTATACAGTTGGCTCCAAAATCTGTTTAGTATTGTGATGGAAACTAAAATAGTATTATTTTAAAAATATGAAGTTCTTTTGATTTAAGCTCTCATCAGAGTTTACAATCCAGTTTTATATCCGTGTATTTTAGTGTTTTTTATTTTAGATTAAGTTACTATAATTTATATTTTTGTTTAATTATTGAAATATTTTATAATATATTTATTTTAGGATTTATTAAAATTCTTAACACATTTTTCATACCTTAACTTGTGGTTTATTTTTTAAAAAAAAATGATTGTATTGCTTTTTATTTATGCAAAAGTCTAACTAGATACATTTGTCATTCATCTAGTTTGTCACTTAAATTAAGTCTATGTAATTATAAGAATGATATAACCCTGAATTTCAGTACATTTCACTCTGCTTCAGTTATTATTGTTTTCTGTTTTTAAAGTAAACGTGTTCATTGGTTATCATTTTACTAAATACTTATACAGTCCATGGACAAATTATTAGACGCACTGTATTTTTTAAAAGTAATTTTATGTTTCTTAAAAGTTTTTTTATGCAATAATGGTATATTTAAACTACAATATTATTGATTTTTATTTAAAAGAATTGTCGTAGACTACATATTTGTATTTATTTTTAACATATAGCAACATTGTGATTACAAAGTGATACATGAACGTAAACAAGTACAAACCTATATCACCTCCTAGAAAAGATTATTTATGTGTGGAATCATCATCCTCAAATGCGGGAGACAGTACAGTCTTGCATTGATAGCATGCCGCGCAGAATTAAAGCTTTGATAGCGGCTAAAGGTGGCTCAACAAAATATTGACTTTTACTAACATTAATTTTACTTTTCATTAAAACTTAATAAACTTATGCTTTTCAAATTTAATGCTGTTTTATTTATGTCAAATAAATCGGTAATTCATTGGATAATATAAAAATAAAAAAAATCAATTTAAAATAATAAAACGGTACAATATCACCCGGTAATTAATATTTTACATGAAATCTTGCAGTGCGTCTAATAATTTGTCCAGGGACTGTATGTAGCTCTTTTGAATTGCTTAGTCTTCATAAGAAAAATGTTATTTTAATTTATTTTTCTTCAAAAAGATTAAATATTCAACCAGTTTTTGTCTAGTAGTTCTACGAAAAAAGCTTTATTCAATTTATATTTGTAATTATTTTCAAAATATTTAATTTGGTTTAATGTCCCGAAAAAACTTTGCCTTCATTGGACCCAAACTATTAGTAATAGTAAACCAAAATCTCCCTCTTTAATATTGAATGAATAGTTTTGCTTAATAAATAACATCATTAGTTATATTATGATTTTTTTAAAATCATCAAAACTGTAACAAAGTTAAATTATAAATATGATAGCTGATAAGAGAAAAAAACAGCTTCACATTCAGCCATTTATTCACAGGAAATCATTTTCTTTACAATTTATACTTTCGTTGCGTTTCTGTTTACTTTCGTCACTTTTGAAAAAGTTAATTTTCTCACAATTTTAATAACAATTTTAACTATCAGCCAATCAGTAATATACTTGTATTTTTAGATTAAAACACAAGATATTTGCTTTCTCATGCGAATTGGTATAACCTTTTATAATAAAACTGAATATAGCTTTTGGAATGATTTTGGCTAGACATTTTTAGATATGATATTAATTTATTAGTTTTTTTAATTTTCTTAAAAATGAAAGCTATATTTTACTTAAAATTTATTACATTTAACAAATTAATAAAAAAAAATTCTGAACATAATTGTTTCTTATTTAAAAAAAATTAGAAATATTCTGTGCTCTAAGTGTATATTCTATTCATAATTAATATTGATTAATTAAAAAACATTTGAAATGTTTCTTGATTATATTTTCCATCTCTTAAGAAAAAAAAAACGTACAAATTCAAATTTTATTACTTAGTTAACTTATATTCAAAACGATAAAAAAATGCCGTTTTTGTTGTAGTTCTTACATGAAAAAACTTTTTTGCAATTATAACAAAGTAATTGCTGTGATCCTAATTCTTTATAATTGTTTCAAATTTATGAAAATTCTATAAAACAAATTGCTTTGATAAACATAAAATATACATATAAATAGGCATTACGGTATTTAATTTTGCAGTAATTGTTATTTACGTGCTGCAGTGGATTTCATGTATTTGGCAAATGTCCAACACTGAAAATACTAAATGTATTCATAAGGTAAAGAAGCGAAGATTTAGCATTAGTTTGTAAATTACAAAACCCCATATCTCTTCTCCCACACTTTGTTTCAAAAACGATTATGGATATTTTTATTTGGTTACTTTTTAAACAAAATGCTGAGGGACTTCCATTTTTCAAACAAAAATATTATTTTAAGACAGTAGAACTGTACTTGTTGGTAAAATGTACCATGATTTTAATTGTGTTCTATTTTTAAAGGAAAAAGAGTAAAAACCTTGACAATTTAAATTATTCAAGAAAAATATGCTTCACATAACTAAACATAAAAAACAACACATGACTTTAAAATAAAACGAAAATACGAATTTCACTACAACGTTTAAGACTTTAAATTAACTGACAAATTGTGACAAGTGGATATTTATAGAGTTCTAAAGTCTCAATTTTATGTATTTACTGATAAAAACGAAGTCTAAATCCAAAGTGTCAGAACAAAATCCTTTTTATCGTCAAAATTTTTTTAATATTCAAGGAAATCGTATGTAACTTAACATTTGAAAAAATTATTATCGTTTCATGAGTAGTATATTATTGTGTCTTTTCTTTGAGGAAATATTCACCTCGAAAAACACATTTAAACGCGCTTTTTTTTAAATCTGAAAAGTATAAAAAAATTGCGACGAAAATACACACCTATTAAAAAAAATTTAACACAATTTCACCAACTCCATATGGTGAAAACATTCAATCTTTCAAAGTATATTTATCAGGAAAAAAATATTTTTAGCATACGCATATTAAGCTTTGTTTATTAACATACAATTCAGGAATAAATGCAAAAATCTTTTTATTGTATTTTATCGCATTTTTCAAACTGTTTTCAGATTATAGGACATTCGAAGTAAGTTTTTTTTGCTAAAGGAAAATTTCCCTTCTGCCAAATTAATGAGATAAAAATTTTAATTCCCAATGTTAAAATGTGTTATTGATGATGTTAAAATTATGTGAGTCCTGTGACAATGCATTTAAACTAAACTCCTCGGCGCAACAGCTCATTACTGGGCCAAGGCCTGCCGTGCCCATTTAAGCTTTCGTGACCTAGTGCTCTGGGGTGTTAGGCATATGTCCCGGTAAGGTGGTCAGCCTCACAAGGAACCCCCAGTGTTTAGTTCCCAAGCATGCTTGGTACCCATGACAATGCATTTAATTTTTGAAAATACTTAGATGTTCATTTATATTACAAATCGCTTTAAAATTATATTTTTGAAGACTACAGAAGCGTTGAAGACTACTACTCATCGAATCGGGACTACAATAGGACTAAATGTGTTGAGTAAGCAATGATGAATTGGTTGCTTTCTGTCGTTAAAAATAAAAGCTGTTTTAGATTCATAAATCTCACTTTAAGAAAGCGACGGGATCAGATAATTGGTTATTTTAAACAAAACAGACAGAGACACCGACTTCTATATTTCTCAAATTGAATTTCGTTTCTGTTTAATGGAAATTTTGTAAATAAATATTAAATTAAAAGTCAGATTTAAGACTGTACAAAAATAAATATTGCAAATAATAGATTTAGATAACAAGTTATGAAATGGTAACATAAGTAAAAAATTCGCCCGTTCTGTATATCACTATCGAGATACTTTCTAAGAATTCTGATTATTTAACAAATATATACCAAATTACAAAACAAAATTAATATGATATAAAACTGATATATACAATCGCAAACATACTTGTATAAATTTGTTGTGTATCATATTTGATAGGCATTAAACATTTTTCATAGCAAATTTTAAAATTGTACCAAAACTTAAATGCTATTTATATTATTATTGACAAAAAAAAGGTGTGATACGGATTGTCAAGATTTTGCATGTTGTCATTGTTAGTAAATAATCAAGAAAATAAATAAGATGATTTATTTGATTCCGTTTAAGTTATTTGCAAAATTGTAAAGTATTCAATCTATGTTTCGTTATAATTCATTATATTTCTTATTCATTTATTAAATTATCAGTTATCAGACGTTCAAGTTATTTTCTTATAAAAGAATTATTTCTAAATGAAAATTTAAAATAATTTATGTAAAACATAAATATACAAATTGCATACAAACGTGAAAAAAATATATAAATATTCTTTAAAAATATAGATATGTTTAAAAAATTAATCAAACACATATGTTTTGCTCAAAAGTTTGTTGAACAAAATTAACTTTTTTAATTCTCGTAAAAACTATCTGTTGTCCATAATATTACCGATATTATTGTTTTCAACAGAATACAGAAAATATTCGGGTTTATTTTTAAAATATTTATCTCAGTAGTTATTAAAAAATATTCAGGGACATCAATAAATTATAAAGCACTGGCAAACTTCCATGAATAATTTGTTAGTTTTCACTTAAATTTTGGCCTGGATATTCCGGATGCTTTTTATAATAGTTTTTAAAAGAAGTATTTTATGATTCTTTTCTGTTTTAGTTTTCTAGAGTTTTATCTTTCGTAGAGGTTTCACGTTCTGAATAAAATGTTACTCAGGAATTGATTTTCCATTTCAACTTTTACCGTTTTCTAGATTTGAGGTCTGACGGTAGTTTGTTTCTTTGATTAGAAATTTTGATGTCATTTTTAAAAAAAATATTTTAAATTAAGTTTTTCTTTTGTTTTATAAGAAAATTTATTGGAAGTTTCAATACAGTATGTAAATGATATCGCTTTTATATAAAAATGGTTTCGCTGTTTTTGTTTTTACAGAATAACGATAAAATAATTTTTCTTTGTGATTTAAGTTCTTAGAAGTTTTTAAACTGACAATTGTCATGCATTTTAATGTTGAAATATGTCATTCCTAATATATGCAACAAATATGGGATTATTTCCAAGTATTTTTCAACAAAAAATTACGTCTCTATGCCTATGTCATTGAACTAAAATATAATGAATGCAACCTCTTTTCAAATTAAAAAAGAGTAAAACTCGATAAAAAAGATTAATCTCGTAAAATAAAGTCATTTCTACGAGTACTATTAACGAATAAAAGTAAAAACAAAGTAGACGAATAATGGGTGCGGAGCATTAGATGAAATTGATACGTTTGTTGTTTATCAAAATAAAAGTTAGTACCCCTGTGGAAAGAGGCTGTAGATTATAAGAATCATTGCAGAACGAAACGGTGTTTGAAACTAGTATTGTAATGAAATTAGGATTGATAGTGATATATTAGATTTTTTCTTAGTGTACTCTTTGTATTATCAGTTTTTCTTTTGTAATACGTTTAAACACGAACCAAGTTCAATAGTTTTAGTTAGGTTGTTAAAGACCTACCTCACCTACAATGTTTTGTAAAAAAAAACCCCAATTAATTCCTAGAACTCGTAGTGTAAGCGGGAATATTCCACTTCAACTGAAATAATAAGCTAAAAATTAGTTTAAAGTTGTTTTGATATGAAAAGTTATTTGCGTTCAAAATATGCAAGGATGAGTTTACCGTGGAAAGTATTGATTTTATAAACGTGTAAATTGAGTTTAAATTTATCATTATTCATTTTGAAATTCATGCCACGTTGTATGAGAACAGTTGACTAGAAAAACAATTTTTTAAACAGAATTCCGCTTACTTAACAACTTTCTTTTTTTTTGCATTTAATTTCTGGTGAAATAACGGATCTGCTAACTGTAGACGACGGTTGTATCATTTTCTTCAAAAATTTATCAATTAATAGATACCTAGAAGTTTTTTATATTTTTGAACTTGTTATAGATAGGGGAAGATAGGTCAAGTTGACGAACTTGGAAACGATGACGAAAATGAAATTTCTCCTCATTCATAGACGATACTGGAAAGTTAACAATTACACAAATTAACAATCCACAAATGTTTACTAATTATAAGTATCAAAATCCCAAATACTTGGTATTTTGGAAGAAGTACTCGATGGAATCACCAACTCAATATACCGAGGAAACGGCAGACGGCCCTTTCACGGTTTTTAAGTGGTATGGGCCACCCGCAATAGTAATCGAATGAGAATTTTTTTGTCATAGAGACTGCACATGCAAATAGATTTGACCTAATAATTAATACAAAGTATATTCCTATTTCTTTCGTGCTTTTTAAGTGGCCATATTAAATCTCTATTTTTCCAACAGAGCGAAAAACAGTTCTTGGAGTTTCATTGGTGCAGGGTCGACCAGGCCTCCCTTGAGCAGTGAGCATATCCCTAAATGCTTGAATTTTTACATTTCCGAGATTCAAAGCAACTCTTATTTGTTCCTGGACTTCCTGGAGATGTTCGGTTTCATGGAGGTGGTGTAGCTGAGCTACACCACCTGGGGTTACTAACAGCAACAAAAGCTCTACAAATGATTCCAAAAAATGACTTTTTAACAGCAATAGAATGAAAATATCGCTTTATATATCTTCTCTAGTAATTTTTGGACTTCGTGGCGTAAGGAATTGCGCGACTGGATTAATGTTGTTTTAATGTTTCATACAACATTTTTAAAGTGCAACTTGTAATCTATCAAAAATGTGCGATGTATGTTGTTGACGTTTAAAAATGGTAATGATAAATTGGTATAAAACCAAAAACGGATTCACCGCGTAAGATGACAAATTACACCGTAGGTAAAAGGACGACCACTATTTTTAGCTTCCACACTACGTTCATAACGTAAATAGTGGAAGGTATTATAATCGTTCAGTCCGTCTATCTGTCCGTCGCCCACTTTCATAGCCCAAACTACAAATGTTACGGACTAGTATGATACGTGAAAAAAATTCAGCGCATCAAAATTAGAATACTTCAGAATATAAATTTCAGAAAAGAATTCGAATTCGAAGTACTTTAATTATTTAAAAAAACTGCACAAATTAATGCTCATTTAAAAGCATACGAAGCCATTTTTATTAGAATTAAATCACCATTGCCATTCGCCAAAATCGCTCGAGAAACTTTTCTTCTTCTTTAAAATTCTTTTAAACAATAAATTAAAATAAATTTATTTTTGCGTTATAAATCAGTTTAAAATGACGTCACATATATTTCACAATGAGATTCTTTGATTGTATGTTGATATAAAATGTTTTCTTTCTATTTAAAAGCGATGAATAAAACATTTATATTCTTTGAAAATTATTTTAGCAAACGATAACAAATAATTATTGAATTTTCGAAAGAAAACAAATGAAAGTAGCCAAATTTAGCGTGAGAATGTTTAATCTAGAATTATAGATGTGTTTGCGCATTTTTTCCTGTTAAACACTTGTTGTTGGAATGTTGTGTGGAAACGAGTTAAGTGACAGATTCTGTTACAAACCTACTTGTTTATTTTTATTTCACTTTTCACTATTAAACCCCTTGAATCCCAATGATTCCATCTGGAATCATCAGCTTGAGATTTTTTTCTCGCTAAGTTCAACTCGCACTTATTTAAAATAAATTTTTACAGCAATTAATTTTGAAGCTGGTAACAAATTTATGTTAAAATTAACTTCTATATTTGCCAATTCTAGCTTCATATTCAAATGTGTATTATATCTCTTTTCATAAAGGTATAATTTAGTAATTAAAAGTTGAAAATGAAAATTTTATCCTTGAAGTGTCGTTCCCCGTTACATTCACCCTCCGATCGTTAAACCCGGCTTTTTCCTTATTTTGTACATCAGTTTTTCCTTCAATAATCCTAAATTTTAAAATTTTATAATTTATAAATTTTTATTAATACTATACTTTTTTCGTCTGGAAATGTTTTTAAGATAATATCTTTAAAAATAAACCTGATTTTAATTTTAAAAATAATATTTTATTTAAAATAAATTTAGTTTAAATTTTATGCAGTGAAAACAACCATACATATTTGTTTATTTCCTGTCCGTTCAGGAGGTTAAAATATCGAAACTAAGATAAAAAATAAAAATAGATCACCACGACTGGATTTAAGTGTAGTTTAAGTCCTATATCTTCACATCCCCACTTGGTAGTCGAACCCTGGCTAAGATAAATTAAATATGTCCTAACGCCGCTTATACACGGTTAAAAACTTCCACCCGGTTTCTCTTAATACAGCAACAAATCTCTCCCATTCATCATTTACCACCCCTTTATCACTAGTCAGGGGGCGTCACGGAAAGAGGGCACTATCCTGGCTTGGGGCCAAGAAGTTCACGAGATAGCAAACGAAAAAGGGGTCGATGTTTTCGTCTGCAATCGATACCCCCTTTAATGGAATGTTGACGACTGCTCATTATAAAAATGTTTATGTGACTGTATGTTAGAGTTCGAAAGATGTAGGTTATAAATCAATAACTTTAATGCTATTGTTAACTTTCCCTTGGTCCGTAAAATGAACTAAAGTTATTAAAAAAAATGCAATGAAATAAACTTTGAAGGTATCACGGGATCGAGCTGAGCCGGCAGATTTTCAGGATGTGAAAAACATTGGTCTAATAGGATGTTGACGACTGCTCATTACATATGTTTATGTGACTGTATGCTAGAGTCGGAAAGATGTAAAGGGTATTCGACACGTTAACTTTCCATTGGTCCGTTAAAGAATGAATTAAAATTATACAATAAAATGCAATAAAATAAGTTTTAAAGGGATCGCGGGTTCGAACTGAGTTCTAATATTTTCAAGATGGGAAAATAGTCGGTTTCAGGATATGAAATCATTGTCATATGATTATGTGGCATCTAAAAGATCCCTTGAGTATCCGCGTGAGTTGGCTTGGGTTATCTCAGCAAAATTACATCTCGAAATAGTTTAAAAACCACAGAGAAATTATACTCATTGTAATCTGAGCGACAAAATTGCTAGCAAGATCTGCCTAGATGATGCCACAAAAATGACTCTCAGTTGAGAGGAATATAACGAGTCTGCAAAAGGCTTGAACCACCAAAAAATCAGCCTTATTTAGAAAAAAAAAACCTTTGAAGGTATTTGAAATTGATAGAAACGAGCTTCAACAATTTATTAAATTTTTTTGGTCCACCCACTGACTTTCCCTTCACAAGTGATCATCAATATAGGCACAAAAGGAATATGGTTTTAAGGGGGAGGAGGGGTATTGGCGCGCTGGACTACGGGTCTCCAAAGCAAAGTGCATCAGTATTAATATAACGGAGAAAAAAAATTTCTCTGCCACATTTCTCCGGCTGAATTGAATATTTTTAAAAAATAATTTTTATGTGATAAATGTAGCTGGCTTACAGGTTCCGACAATCCCACTTTTTGAAATGGGTTCGAATTTTTTTTTTAATTTTCAATAAATAATTTTACGCAAAATATTCGAAGCAATTTCAAAAAGTGGGAAGATAGAGACCTGTAAGTTATCTACATTTATTATTAAAAAAACTCGTTAGTAAAACTATTCAATACAGCTGGAGAAATGTGGCAGAGGAAATAGTTTTTTTCCCATTGGATTAGCACTGAGGCACTTGAGTTTGGAGACCCGTGGTCCAGCGCACCCTTTCCCCCTTAAGCAAAATATTTTAAAAGTAAAGTTACAAATAGAGGTTTTTTTATAATTATTTTGGATTAGGGAAAGGCCTAATGAACACTACAAGGCCGGAGTTAATGATTTTAGTGGCCTTGTGATGTCATTGATCTTAAGATGATCTTGATTGTAATGTTTTGGTAACACTATATTCTTCTAAATTACTTTCCTCTTCTCCTCATTCACACCATCGGATTTACAATCAAATCACAGATCTTCTTTAAAACCCACCAAAGTTATGATTTAGTGGCCTTGTGATGTCATTGATCTTAAGATGATCTTGATTGTAATGTTTTAGTAACACTATATTCTTCTAAATTACTTTCCTCTTCTCCTCATTCACACCATCGGATTTTACAATCAAATCACAGATCTTCTTTTAAAACCACCAAACTATACTATATAACTATATAACTATAACTATACTATATAACTATACTATATAACTATAACTATACTACACTATATTCTTCTAAATTACTTTCCTCTTCTCCTCATTCACACCATCGGATTTTACAATCAAATCACAGATCTTCTTTTAAAACCCACCAAAGTTTGTCAAATAAATCCTACGCCACTAAATGGTAGAAAAATAAAATTAAACACTTTAATTTTACCATCAACAAATGAATTATAACAATACGATTTCGAGTAGTTTACTCATCACATTTTTGCATGATGAATTCAATTTAATTTAAGCCCCTCAAATAATATTTAGCAAATGATAGAACCCTTTTTAAGAGCTCTTCAAAATAAATGCACTGTTTACCTGGATATGACCAAAACATATAATTTCATTGTCCATGAATCTCTTTGTAATGTCGAAGTTTGGGGATTATACCATTATAGACTACAGGTAGCATAATGATTTTTTCAGACAGTATAGCAGCTCTCTTCAACACCTCTATAATTGGACTGCGGTTGGAGACCAGACTAGCATTTCCATTCTCCATAAACTTAAGCTTATTTTAGAGACAAATAATATTTTTCTACGGTGGATCCCATCCCATGTTGACATATGGAAACGAGCAGGCAGATTGTCTTGCCAAGGAGGGTTGTAGTCACTCCAATCCCTCCTCTTCAGCCCTTACCTTCTTAGAACACCAATCCATTGTCAACTGTGAAATTTCAAAGGAGTGGAGAATCCCTCCCAGTCATCACTGGTATGCGGGCAAGGAGCCGGGCTCTTCACTGGTTCTCAATTGTGACAGAGCCACTTGTACTGCGGTCGCCAGATTGGCAAGTGGCCACCTAAAATGTCTCTCGTTCTCGGAGGGCAGGAAGATTTTTGCAACTTGCTCTAAATGTCATGTTCAGCAGGCCTCTCCCGAACATATTTTGGACTGCGTCGGCCTTTCCAGAGAAGATGTTTTCCTATTCCCTCTTCTGGTGATCGACTTTCTTCGGGTCAAAGATCTTTTGTGACTTCGTCAGACCAAGGAAGATTAGTCACAACAACAACAACAAATATAATGTGCTATGAGCAATCCACTTAATGTGGTCATCGATAAAGGATTACAAACTGTTTACCTTGATGTCCCTTGTTTGGGCTTCTTATTAAAGGCGTTACGTATCGCATGATGATGAGGGTCATTTTTCCGTGGTTTCCGTGGTTGGGATTAACGGAAATTCCGTCTTTGTGGAAAAGTGATCATTCGAATAAAATATTGATTTCAGAAGGTTTTTTTTAAATAAAAATTGTATTTTATGAGAGTTAAAATTGTAAAAATATATCATTTGTTTTGTAAAATTATAGTAACAGCAACATTTCTAATTCAGAATATTGATTTTAATTTATTTAATTGTCATGCATATGGAAACATACGATCACAAATAGTTCATGGCAATGCAATAGATGTTTTTTTTTCATTTTCTTTGTTTTTCTTTACGTTATGATGAGGGTTCCGTTGTTAGAATTAACGGAAATTCTATCTGGGAACGGAAATTAGAGTGACCATTTGAAAATAATCTTGATTTCAGTAGTTGTTTATAACAAATGTATTTTTAAAGGTTAAAATAGTTAAAATATATAAACAGTTTCGGAAAATTATAGTAACAGAAAGATTTCTGATTCAGAATATTAATTTTTATTTATTTAATTTTCATACATTTAGGGAAATATATCGGATGATACGATTTATTATTTCCGGTGCCAAAGAATAGTTTATTCATGTTCTTAGTTTCGCATTATGGTGAGGGTCATTTTTTTCTTGGTTTGTAGATCAAATTATTACTCTTTTTTTGAAGACGGAGAAAATAGTAACAATTTGAAGTTAATCAGTGGTTGTTTATGGTAAATATATTAGCTTCCACACTACGTTTATAACGTAAATAGTGGAAGGTTTTATAATCGTCCAGTCCGTCCGTCTGTCTGTCAGCAACTTTCATAGCCCAATCTACAAATGCTACAGGCAAGTGTGATACGCCAAAACATTTATCGCATCGAAATTAGAAGACATTGAAAATCCCAGAAAAAAATTCGAATTCGAAATACTTTAATTATTTAAAAAAAAACTTGCTCATTTAAAAAACATAAGAAGCCATTTTCTTTAGAATTAAATCAACATTGCCATTTGCAACAATCACTCGAGAAACTTTAATTCTTTTAAATAATAAATTAAAAGAAATTTATTTTTGCGACATTAATCAGTTTGAAATGACGTCATATATATTTCGCTAAGAGATTCTTTGTATGTTGATGTGAAATCTTTTGGTTCTATTTAAAAGAAAGGAGTATTACGTATTTATTCTTTGAAATATAAATTAATTTTTGCAAACGATAATAATTATTGAATTTTTGAAATAAAAAAAATGAAACTAGTTAAATTTAGCGTGTAAATGTTTAATATAGAATAAATACTGTGTTTGGAGCGTTTTTCAATGAGTTCATCACTTAAATGTTGTGTGGAAGCGGGTTAAGTGACAGATTCTGTTACAAGCTTACTTGTTTTATAAACTTTGGGGTAGTAAGAATATTTGTAAAAAATATGTAGTCATTTTGGGAATAATATTAACAATTCCAATACGTCAAACTTTATTTTTGCTTGATAAATATAAACATTAACGGAAACTTTTCTTTTATCACAGCAATAAAAATGCAGAAAACAATTTTTTAGCACCTACAGTTAACCCATGTTTTTGTTCCCCCGTATACCAGAGTATCGCCCCAAATTTATTAACGCCAGACGCCTAGCTAATGGAGTCGTACGATGCTCAAAATTGCTTTTGCGAGAAGTTTTAGCAAGTGGAATTTGTGTTAAAGTTAAACTGTAATTCGTCTTGACATTGATGGGTGCAGGAAATTTGGATTGTATGTTAGCTACGGGTTACACAAGAGACGTTAAAGAGAAGTGGAACATGTTACTTTTAGTCTGTTCTTTTGTATGAACAAAATTGCCAGTTGTTTATTTTGAAAAACTACCGACCTTTTCAAAGAACAGGTTTGAAAGGGTGTATAAAAGAAAAAAAACCTTGTAAATTTATTTTATTCGCAATGAATTATAAATTCAAGTAAACAGTGGTACTGGAGAAACAAAATCTTCAAAATCGTATTGTAAAACAAAAAAAATTCTCAGATATATTATTAATGGGAACCGTCATAGGAACGACAATGTGACACATGAGTTGCTTTAGAACATACTGTACATAAAAGAAGAATATTCAATTTATATAAACTGTATATTATAAAAATAGTGTTTCTGATGTCTCGTTAAAAGCGTATGTTCAGTATAAACACCTGGACTGTTAAAAAATTTGCGCTTGGTTTTAAAATAATAATGGTTCCTGGTATCTGCAACGTCTGTGTGCTATACTGTTTCACTATATTTTCGGTATTAGGTTGAACCTGTCTTCAGGAAACCTTATAACCTGATAAATGGTTTGACCGTAAACATAGTGAAACATTTATCAGAGCATTTGCAGCTACTAGAAACAATATTTTTCGTGACACCAATCGCCAAATTTTTAATAGTGACATTTCCTTTAGTGAATGTTTTATAAATGTTAACCCAAACTTCTTTAAAATCAAGAATAACAAATTAAATAACAGTTTTTGTTTGAACACAACCACAAATAAAATAACTATTCTCTCAAAATATTATGAGCTTCCAATCTCTATTCTACATTAACTCGTAGCAAATATTGATCTTGGGAATCTATTGGTGCTGACCTGTAATGTTGTGTTTGTCGGAAGGAAGTTAGCGGAAGAATTGACTGGATGTATGACGGATCAGACTAGAAACTGCGAGAAACACTTCCGATTGTTTACTTTTAATTTTAAAGTACTGATAGTAATTGAATGAATTTAGAAAATTGGAGAAGTGTAAATGATAATTTAATAAATGATCTGTCTTAAATATATCTGTCCAGGTTTTGGGATATGTATTTTTTCTTAACTCTGAAAATTGGTTATAAATCAGGTCGGTTTAACAAAAGTTAATTTAAATTGAAGAAAAAAATGTATCGAGGTTTATTCAAAGTATTTATCACTCTTATGTTTTTAGGAA
This sequence comes from Oedothorax gibbosus, assembly GCA_019343175.1. NCBI lineage: Eukaryota > Metazoa > Arthropoda > Arachnida > Araneae > Linyphiidae > Oedothorax > Oedothorax gibbosus. The sequence continues at coordinate 33,559,249 of CM033271.1, forward strand.
AAAGTGAAATTGCTCGAAAATCAGTATGTTTTTATTTAATATAAGCGGATTTTTAATTTGGCTTTGCAGACTTTTATAATTGTGGGTTTTAATTTGCATTATGAAAATTTCAGTGGCACATTCCACAGCAAAAAATTGATTTTTTTTAAATCTTGTAATTGACACACACAATGGAAAATTTTAACAATAGGCCTTTCAACAGATGTTTACAACATTTTAGTTTATTGAAAACAAAAAATAAAATTATTTAAAATATTACATTTTATATCAGAAAAAAATTATTTGCTTCTACTGAAAATAAGCATTCTACACATTCATTTTTCAAACAGTGTCTTCCAATACAACTAAGAATTAACAAATATTTATGTTATACAACTTTTTATCTGTTTGTGATTTATTGTTTTCTTTTACACCAAAAATATTTCGCCACTTAAATATGCTTTAGTTGTTCCATCTTAATACTTATTAATAAGGGTATTTGCAATTTCTATTCTTCATTCTAGTATAAGTATTTAATAATAGTACATCAATAAGTATACACTGCGATGTAAAAGTTTAGAAAATGACTTCATTTAGCTGTAAAATTTAAAATTGTGATAGTAGAATTATAAAATAAATCCTAAGCATATTAAAAATATATTTTGAAATGCTATAATTGAAACATAATTGTTTGATTTGCTATAGGAATAATTTTTTTCATAAAATAAAAATTTGTATGATGCAAAAGTTTAGACACAAATACGAGATTATGCTAATTTAAAGAGGATAATGGCCAAATTTCGCAATTTTATTGATGAATTCTATTATTTTTCATATGATAAATTAAAAAAACACGATATCCAGTGAACTAAAGATATTTAATAACAATATTGGTTCAATTTTACACCAAACAGACAATATAGCCACTTTAAATCTTTATTCAAATCATATTTGCTTCAAATGTACAATTAAACATCTCTAAATACGAACCGAATGCCTACCAGTCCATCACCTTAAAGTTTTGGCACGAATTCGTGGATTTAGAGACATGCACTGACCGATTTGAGAAGTGCTGTCTTTCCCATATAAAATCACAAAATAGCGACATATTATTCTATTTTGCACTTTAGTACAATGCAGAGATATTCACCTCTTCAAGAACGACACAAAAGTAGGTAATTTTAACGCAAATTTACTCCACACCATTACGAAAGTTCCTTCTTTATACTGAAGTTTGAATTCTCTTAAGAAAAACTGGTTTCTTTGAACCGGTTACAATTTAACCGGTCTCATTAGTGCTATTTAAACACGTTAGGTTTAACCGAATATTGAAAAATAAGCTTTTGAAAACACCGGTTTTTTCCCCTCAAAAACTCTAGCATCAAGGTGGAACGTTTATAATGGTGTGGAGAGAAGTAGTTGATGAGACTTTTTTGTAGGTTTTTGAAGAGGTGACTATCTTTGCATTGTACTAAAGTGCAAAAAAGCATAATATGTCGCTCTTTTGTGATTTTATATGGGAAAGACTGCACTTTTCATCAAGAAAATCGGTCAATGCATGTCTCTAAATCCACGAATTCGTGCCAAAACTTTAAGGTGATGGATTGGTAGGCATTCGGTTCGTATTTAGAGATGTTTAATTGTACATTTGAAGAAAATATGATTTAAATAAAGATTCAAAGTGGCTATATTGTCTGTTTGAAGTAAAATTGAACCAATATTGTTATTAAATATGTTTAGTTCACCGGATATCGTGTTTTTATTAATTTATCATATGAAAAAAATACAATTCATCAATAAAATTACGAAATTATTCCATTATCTACTTTAAATTAGCATAATCTCGTATTTGTGTCTAAACTTTTGCATCATACAAATTTTTATTGTATGAAAAAAATTATTGCTATAGCAAATCAAACAATTATGTTTCACAAGTTATAGCATTTTAAAATATATTCTTAATATGTTTAGGGGTATATTGTAATTCTACTATCACAATTCTAAATTTTACAGCTAAATGAAGTCTCTAACTTTTGCATCGCAGTGTAATACATGTATTTATTAGTGTATTTATCTTGTTTATAACTTCATTTTTATTTATTTGCAGGTAGGTGGGGTAATGGAAGGAGAGGAGGCCGTTCTTCAGGTAAATTTTATTTATTATATATTTTTACGTTCATTCTTGCAAATTGTTGCATTAAAATAAAATCAATTGGGTGTTTTCATCATCTATATTTATGTAACATTAAAAAAAATCTATGTGCCAATTGTCTATGGCAGTCTTTTCTGTATGGCATAGAAATGTTCTACACTGGATGGGCCCAGTATTTTTCTATTTATTTCTCAACTAAGGGGGTCCTCGGATTCAATCCATCTTTCTCAGGGTCCACTCTTTATACCGTTCCATAACTGCACGCTGTGACTTGATGCCCAGGTTGCTTGTTGACTACGATTCATTCTACGGAATTGATCGAAAGGATGCTAAATGATTTTTATTCAGATATTTATTAAAAGCGATCGAAACTTAAAAGATACAGAAAAATATATGGTATATAAAATAGTTGCTGTAATTTTCACAATGGAACAGCAAGAGCGGCAGAAAATTGAATGCATAGAAATTGGTGCCATCTCAAGCAGCAAACTATGCTGCTCGGAACCATCTAAAAATACAAATAACAAAAATCAACTAAAGAATGAAACAATCCTCGAAAAACACACCACTTTAAAAAGTGAAATTCACTCAGAATACATAAAAAAGAAAATACTATCATATTTTCTAGACACACCTTCCTATAAAGAAAATTTCATAAGATAAAAACATCTGTTTTCACATTTCACGCGTTTCTTTAGCTCGCTTTATGGAGGAACCTGCATTTATCGCCTCACATTTACAGTTCCTAAAGTGCTAAACTAGTACAATGAAACTGCAGTAACACGACTTTGTGAAACCATACCAAAAGTGAAAAGTTTCGTGAATGCGTGCTATTTCCTTACTGAAGTGCTATAATGTTACGTACCTGTATTATTTATGATATATTTATGAGTTTTCTCTAAGCATAGGTAGGAAGCCCTAAAAAAATAAAGATTTAGTAAAAGAACAAGGCATTTGATATTCACCACTTTTACATAAAGCAAAGAATATAACTTCATTCTTAATTAAGAATAGAACTTCATTTTAACGTTATACACTCTTAAAACAAAAGAGTGAAATCCACTCCTATAGGGGAAGTGCATTTTCTGCACCGGTAAAGAAGTGAAAATTAACTCGGACTGAGTTAAAACCTCTCGTTTTAAGAGTGTAGGACGTATATTGTTTTCTTTTATTTCTTTTACCCACTCCGCAAAAACAGTGAAATCCACTCCTATAGGGAAGTGCATTTTCGGCACGGAAAGGAGTGGAAATTAACTCAGACTGAGTTAAAACCGCTCGTTTGTTTTAAGAGTGTACACTCTTAAAACAAAAGAGTGAAATCCACTCCTATAGGGGAAGTGCATTTTCTGGACCGGAAAGAAGTGAAAATTAACTCAGACTGAGTTAAAACCGCTCGTTTGTTTTAAGAGTGTAATCATTAATTTCTTGAACTATTTTTTTGCCATTGCATGAAATTTTACAAACCACATCAGCCAATTTCCTTGTCTGCACAAAGTTCACCACCTTATTAAAAGAACACTAAATGCTGTGAAAATGCAAATCATTCATCCAAAATTCATCAAAATTTTAAAATATCTATAGAAATACGTGAACACGTTTCTACAGCTAACAGTTTTAAATTTAGAGAATAGACAAAAAAAGAAATTTTAAATTTTGACAAGGTAGAAATTGTAACGAATTCTATCACATGCACTTCATATGATAAGTATAGATATAAGTAGTAAAAATTAAACGAAATATTAACCGACGGAAACGAAATAATTGTTAATTGCTATATTTGCTGATTATACATTTATTTTTGGATATCGTAATAATATTTTTTGTCATAAAATCTTATATCAGACATTTGATTGATTACTTAGTAATATAGATAGTCAAGATACAACAGTTAAAAAAATTCTAACTTAGTACTGATAAAGTGTATTTTATTGTGACACTTGTATCAATTATTTATCTAATAAAATTCTTGAAGTAGTACATTTATGTACCGCTATTGATAAAAATTATAACCCACGCTATTTATTAAATAAGTATCACTTAGTTTGATTATCATTTAAACCAATTGGTCAGATACCAATCCTTATCACTTTCTTAAATCTACAAAATCAAGAAAATGCAAATACAATACCTTACATGTATTTATACTTTAACTGTGTATAGATATTTTATTCTTCCAATTCAATGAAAAATATAAGATCGAAGCTTCTATTTGATCAACAATATTTAAATAGTTTAAATAGCTCGAATCCATTGAACCGAAATATTGTTTCCTAAAATAAAGCTGTACCGTTAAAATTAAAGTCAACTCCCACGTCTAAACTTTAAGCACCTTGTGTAGGAGTATTTCAAGGATGACATAGGCATAAAGTTCTAGAATTTAATTTCATACAACATATCATCAAATATTTTAAGTGAATGAGCAATTTATATCCGTGGAAAACTTAATAATTTTTAAAAAGTAGTGACATTAATTAAAAGCATACATGTGTGGGTGGTTATGCAGCTCTAAGGGTTCAAGAAGGTTTAGTTAAGCAAACATGATTTAAGTGAGAAAAATAACGATTTATGATATTGTTCTTTCTTATAAAAAAACTATATGCATACAAATTTCTAATATAATAAAACAAAAGGGGGGAATTAGGTAAAACTAGGATATTAAGTTTTAAAAAGGCTACACTCTTAAAACTGTAACTCATAAATATAAGGCACAAACGCATTGTGCCTCCTATTACATGAATATAAGCGGTACCTTGCCAAGGTACCTTTTATATTTAAAAGGCACAACAAAATAACAGGCACAGCTGTACGACCAAATGCTTTAAACGGCACCATGATAGATGTGCCCCGTAAAGTGCCTCTTAAAATTCACCGAGACGTTTAGCAGGCACAAGCGAACCTTGAACTCGAGAATGCGCATGCGCAATAACAGCTGAATCGTCTAACGCTAACGTTTAATGGCGGATTTTTTCCTCGATCTTTTTTTAGCAGTTAAAGTAAACATTTATTTTGTTTAGTTAATTGTGAAAATAACTAATTATAAGATTAGTGATTGTTTGTGGCATCATAATTTAACTGTGACTGTGGTTGAACCATATGGTTGGTTGGTTGGTTGGTAGACATATATATTCAGGTTTGTGTGCTTGGTCAAAGACCCGCTTATAAACCTTCGTCAAGTAAGACAGACACAACAGACAACACACACATAGGTGGATCCATCTAATTTTTAGAGACAGAGGCCAACTAGAGGATCCCCAGAATTGGCTTGTCACTCCCAGAGGTATTGATTTGGTATGGGAACTTGGAGGACTTTCGGACCCAACAGATTTAACGAGCACGTACTCCGCATATACTCGACAAACACAAACATCCATGCCTTACCGGGTTTCGAACCCGAACCCAGAGGCTCCAAAGGCTAGCTCCCTAACCGTTGCGCCGCCGGGTCGGCTTGAACCATATTATATTTGTTTACATTCTGTGCCAAACTCATAGACATAAAATAGAATGGACTGCGCATTGCTCTGTAAAGCAGCTTCTAAAAGGGTACCAATCATGAAAATCGCCAAGAGGAGAAAGGTTGCAACATATGGCAACTTATCGCTATTGTTTCGTTAGAACTATGCCAATTGTCGCCAGACCTGAAAACCAGATACGAGTAGGCTGGCAAACCTGAATGGTGACTCACATATGTTCCCAGGTCACGTGGGTTTTAGCATCCAGCTGCATGGCGTTTTTTTTAAATGTTTTTGCAGACGATTTTTTCCCTATATTTCTTATTTTTTTTCTTCTAGCTTTAATCATAATTGTTTGATTAAATTCGTCCAATGTTACATTATTCTTAATCATGTAATTTTTTTTAATCGTACAAGATGCCAAATTCTTGTGTAGTTGTTAATTGCACAGAGTGGCGTAAAAAAGGATTTGTCGCACTTCACAGGTAAATTTATTTAGTTCTGCATACTTTAAGTAATTGTGTTTTTTTAATTAAGATTTAAATTTTAAGCACAGAATGGAGAAAATGAAAAGGGGCACGTAAATCTAAATTTTAAAACACTGTGCCTCTTAATTTCAAATGCAGCATGTATTAGGAGGCACACTGTAGCTGTTAATTTTAGGAGGCACAATGTATCTCTTAATTTTAGGAAGCACAATGTACCTCCTACTTTTAGGCGGCACAATGTACCGCTTAATTTTAAGAGGCAAAAAAGTTCACAATGAGCCTCTTATTTAGGAGGCACAGTTCTAAGAGTGTATGAAAAGCCACAGTTTTTACCACCCATGTGAATTTATTTTGCAACATATACTTTCTATAAATGTAACAACAGCTTCAAAAATCCGATTTAATTTTTTTTCTTTGCTCGATTTTACCCCCCCCCCCCCCTTAAAAGGACAATATCTGATAGACAAGTTATTCCCATGTAAGAATTATTTTTTTATTAAAAGGTTTATATAAAATATAAGTATTTTTTTCATTTAGTCAACTGTATTTGGAAGGTATAGAGATTAGTATAACGGAGCACAACTTGATGAGTGTTTAATAAATTTAACTATATTGTTATGTTACAATGTAAGACCTACTGGCAAAAAAGTCACAATTTAAACAAGTAGGTTTGTTACAGAATCTGTCACTTAAACAGCTTCCACACAACGATTGTGCTCAGCAGGAAACAAACTATTTTTACACCTCAGAAAGAAATTCGCCAAATAGGGCTTTTAGCTAGTTTAATTCACTTTTTTTAACGCCAAAATTAACATTTTTCATTAATCTTCTTTCTCAGATTTAACAATTAGTCTTTATCATTTGCTAAATTTGTTAGAAGTTCGAAGAATAATGATGTAATTTTTTTAATAGATATCTTTGAGTCTGCACAATTTTTCCATTTACATGAACTTTCTTCCGAAAAGTCAGTTATTATTTATTGTTTGTTAAATTAATTTACAGTTCGAAAAATAAATAATTAGTAAAATGATGCTGTAAAAATAAAAAAAAATTGGCTAGTTTCATTTATTTTATTTCGAAAATTCAATAATTATTACTGATCGTTTGCAAAAATTAATTTGTATTTTAAATAATAAATATGTAATATTTCCTCGCTTTTAAATAGAATGAAAACAATTCATATCAACATACAAAAAATCTCGTAGTGAAATATATTTGACGTCATTTCAAACTGATCGATGTCGCAAAAATAATTTTATTTTAATTTATTGTCTAAAAGAATTAAAGTTTCTCGAGCGATTGTTGCGATGGCAATGGTGATTTAATTCTAATAAAAATGGCTTCCTATGCTTTTTAAATGAGCATTAAATTTTTCAGTTTTTTAAATAATTGAAGTACTTCGAATTCGAATTCTTTTCTGAAATTTTCAATATATTCAAATTTAGAAGCGCTTAATTTTTTTGACGTATCACACTTGTCCGTAGCATTAGTAGTTTGTGCTATGAAAGTGGGGGACGGACAGACAGACGGACAGACAGACGGACAGACAGACAGGCAGACAGACAGACGGACTGAACGATTATAATACCTTCTACTTTTTACGTTATAAACGTAGTGTGGAAACTAAAATAAGCTAAGCATCTTCCTCTTCGGCCCAGAGCAGTTTTATTGGACTCAACAACGATATTGAGTGCATTGCATGCACCCTTCAACACCCTTTCTAAAGTTCCTTGAAGTAACTGTCTGCAGTATATTGCTATCCTTTCTTCACTAGAGTTATCCAATACTTAATCTTTTGGCTCCTATTTTTAAAACTTATTTTTTTTAGCATCTTTTAAAAGTTGCCTTTACTTTGTTTATGTCTTGGTTATTGTTATTTCGGTTCAAAACTGATTAGTTTAATTTAAAATAAGTTTTTCTTCTTTTCTTCTTCATAAGCTCAACAGCCTTTTGCAGGCCAAGGCTGACTCGCTGATCCTCCTCCAGTTGACCCTATTAGCCGCAATGGCTTTCCATCGGTTGACTCTTATTAGATTGAGGTCCCTTTCAACATCTTCTAATCATCGTGTGGTCGTTCTCTACGTCTAGTACCTTCAATTTTGGAAAAAGTCACTTTTTTGGTGGTGAAATCATCGGGACATCTGTACAGATGGCCCAGTCACCTAATTCGAGATGCTTTAATAGTTCTCACAATGCCGGTCCCGCCAAATTTGCCAAATATTCTGTAAATTTCATAGTTGTAAAGAATTCTCCACTCATTGTTCTCCTGAATAAGTCCGAATATTTTCCTTAATAATTTCCTTCAAATATTAGCAACTTTTCTTCCACTGTTTTATTGAGGGTCCAACATTCACTTCCATATAGCACAATAGGTATGATTAAAGTTTTATAAAATAGGTTTTTAGCAGGGATTGGAAAGTTACTTTTAAAAAGTAACTGTGTTACAGTTACAGTTACTTCATGAAAAGAGTAACTCTGTTACAGTTACAGTTACTTCATGAAAAGAGTAACTCTGTTACAGTTACAGTTACTTAATATAAAAAGGAACGCGTTACAGTTACTTTTTACAAAAAGTAACGAATCACAGTTACATTTTGAAATTTCAAGTTATAAGAAAAATTGAAATTTAGCCTTATAGCCATTATTCAAAGAGAATCACGATAAACGAAACATAAGCACAAACAAAACACTGTAATTTTAATTAATAAGCATTTATTTAATTTTAATCCTTTGCCCTGATAATCACCCGACAAAGAGTCCATCAGTAAACGCTTGGGAGGGTATTGACAGAAATAGGGGTAGCTCAAGAATGATCTTGCACTCCCTGTCTCCCCCATCCCCATCCCCACCCCTTTTCCAGGAAAAGGACTTGTTGTTGGTCATTGTTCTCGAACGCATTCAGACAACACACAAAGGGGTTTGCACTGAGGGATCCAATCTGCTTGGCAGTTAGCGTGATTAATTTGAAAGCCCTTCTTTTCCGTAGATGCTTGTAATTGCAGGAGTTATTATGTGATAGTTGGAAAGGTAAACAAACAAGGAAAAAATTCGTCACGCCTTTAGCAGCCATAGTGGATAATTCTATTATGCTTTACTTTTTAACTCCCAAGAAAAGCTCGTATTTCGGGAATGCGAAATTTTCCCTTTTTTTTTAGGAGTGGAATTTCAAAATTATCATCAGACAGCCTTCGGAAAGTAACGGGAAAGTAACGAAATTTTTCGTTACTCCGTTACCGCTAAAAGTAACTGAGTTACAGTTAGAGTTACTTTCTGAGAAATGTAACGGCGTTATTCGGCGTTACCTAAATAAAGTAACTGTTACAAGTAACGCGTTACTCCAATCCCTGGTTTTTAGTTTCCAAAATAACAAATGAAATTAGAAAGAACCTTAGTTAGATGCTTCGATACTTATTGTATTGGGCTAGTGCAGTTGTTTCGATAGGTAATAAATCGTTTCCGACTGTCTAGCCTTCCGTAGGTGTTTCGGGCTGTGAAAGGGATTGATGTACAGATCTAGGAATTATAATTCTTCTCTATTTAATGTGCATCATATAGTTTACTTTCCATTTGTATACTTTGTAATTTTCTTGCTTACATTTTGTTAAAAACAGCACTTTTTGAAAGAATTCACAGATGTTTTATAAGTTGGATATAAATTATTTTTTGAATTGATTGGATTGTTACATTTCAGGCAGTATAATGGAGCTTTAGCTTTGGAGCTTTAGCATTATAGCTTTGAACAGAGATTAAACTCAGTACACTCTGTACACTTTTTAATATTGAACTGCTGTTAATAGAGACGAGGTCGACCAACTCAACAACATGACTAACTTTTCTCATAAACTTGAGTGCAGACCATGTTTTCGAATTTCTAACAAATACTCCGTAATAAAAGAAACTCCGTAATACTAAAGCACTCCTCTTGAATTAAAACCAATAATGAAATCGACCTGAAGGTTTTAGAAACTTTTCTTTGAATGAGTGTAAAAAAAGTACACAGAAAGTGATGATACATAAAAAAGTTTTTACCTAATTGAGAAGTTAAAGAAACGTCATATTTTACAAGATAGCTGGCACTGTCTCTTAGGAATAACGTAAATATACGAACTTTCTGTATAAACCTTATTTAAAAACTAAATGTGCTTAGAAAGTAACTTTTTTATGGGTCTTTAAAGTTGTTATTTAAGGTTGAGTAAAAAAGTACAGTGAACACTTTGGCACATTTTTCTTTTCAACAACAATAAATTTTGCTTACGTGTGTTTGATGTTACGTTTGCGTTGTAAATAATTTTTTAAATGCTGCCTTGTAATTTCTGGTCATATCTAAACATGTTAAGATAAATTAAAATTTTATAATTTGCCATGTTAAATTAATTTTTTTCCTGGCTGGACTAACAATCCTTTTTAAAATTCTATTCTAAAAGTCGGTTTTACTTTATTAGGTAAAACAATATTTTTATTCAAATTTTTAAACATTGTAAGGAAGTTTCTAGATTTTTAGCCTACTTTTCAATTTTTTTAATTCGAAAGAATTAAAAAAATAAAAGGTAGGTATTGACATGCGGTCGATGTCCGTCTGTCTGTCTGTCTGTCTGTCCGTACCCCCTTCCAAAACCGGTTATATCATTCGGATCTTAAAAATTCTTTTTTGTTAGAAAGCTATAGCCTCAGAGACCCAACTTTCATACTTTTTGTCCGCCTATCTGTACGTCCGGACGGACATAAATCTACTATCTGTCGGCGAAATTCCCATTGAATTAGCATTGAAATTCAATTTTGAGTAATTTAAATCACTGTTGCCAAATCAACAATGGCATGAGAAACTATTTATTTAAAATATTTGAAGCAAAATAATTTTTTCATGAATCAGTTTGGAATGACGTCATGAAATGTAGCACAATGTGATTCTTTGAATGTTCATTAATTGTTTACCAACAAAGCGGCAAGGCATATTTTTCGCATATTAGTTTTAATCTACATTTCTTATTTTTTTAATGCAGTTTGGAGTAGTTTCATTACTTTTGTTATTAATAAATATTTAATTATTCTTCAAACTACAAATAAATCGTGCAGACGATAAATAATATTAAGTTAATTTGAGAAAGAATATTAAGGGAAATAGTTGATTTTGGCTTTTAGAAGTTTAAATTATAGCTGTGTTTAGCGATTTTATATCGAATGTGTATAAATTTAGTATAGAAACGGTTTTGATGAAATTTACTGTTAGGAACCTAGTTGTTTTCCAATTAGAATTTTAGTAAGTATTTAAGTAACAGAGGAAAGCAGGCTATTTTAGTTCTTTAAGAACTTCTTGTTTACCTTTGCCTTTGCTATTGGGTGAGTGAGCACAATAATTTTTCAAATATCATGATTTGGTTGAAAGTATTGAGAATTTACCGTTAGAGATTGCACATTCTGTTAATGAAGTAAACACCCATCACGGATGTTTAACGCAAAAATTTATGATAAAGGGTGCTTATTAACCCTAATCGTAAATGCTATCGAAACGTTAACCATACATATGTTTTAGCCCTTAAAACTCCGTAGAGCTGTAATAGCAACCCAATAAAAACGGAACAAGCTGATATATTTTTTTGGTTTTCGGAAGTAAAAAAAGAGCGGGTTCAGAGTTTCTGGTTTAGATGTTCACAAAAATTCATTCTAGTAGTTCGGTTTAGTTATTCACAAAAAATTCATTCTACTTAGGTTTGGTTAAATAACGTCGTACTAGAGCTACATGAAATCTATTTTCGACAGGTCTTGTAATTTGAGCTGCGGTCAAGTGATGTGGCCGACACCTGAGCTGGCACCCAACTTAACCGTATAACGTCGTACGTGGCTTTAGGACTAATTGTGCGAACGGTTTGTGTAAACTGTGACCGTTAACTGATGGTGTTTGTTACCTTTTACTAGCGGGTCTCGGGCCGGAGTGAGCCTAGTGGTCAGCGTCTCGGTCTCGGGATCGGAAGGTCCTGCGATCGAGTCCCGGTACCACTGAAGACCTACCGAGTATATGCGGAGTACGTGCTCGTTAAATCTGTTGGGTCCGAAAGTCCTCCAAGTTCCCATACCAAATCAATACCTCTGGGGGTGACAAGCCAATTCTGGGGATCCTCTAGTTGGCCTCTGTCTCTAAAAATTAGATGGATCCACTTATGTGTGTGTGTTGTCTGTTGTGTCTGTCTTACTTGACGAAGGTTTATAAGCGGGTCGCTGACCAAGCACACAAACCTGAATATATATGTCTACCAACTAACCAACCTAGCGGGTCTCTGATCAAGCACACAAGCCGGAATATATATGTACCCTACCCTACCTTTTACTAACGGTTTGGAGGGGAATTGCGTGCGTTTTTTTCTTGCCCAAGAAGTTGTATTACAAATGTCTGTGTGTTGTGGAGAAATTTACTTCTTTCTGGAGAAATGCTAGCTTTTACTAATAACTTGACAGATTTAACAATCAGGTAAGTCTCAGTGTATTTGGAGTATTTTTGTCGTATTATGGCTATATACATCCTCCATTTGTATCGCTCGTTCTATAGCTTGTTGAAACTGGGAAGGAGTTAGTTGTGATCAACGACATTTTGAAAGCAGATCAACTATCTACTACTAAAAGACAGGTTGAAAGATAGATTTTTTTAAAGCTTGTAACTGCGTCACTTTATACTACTTAAAAAAAATAACCAAATGGGTTTCCTCAAATTATGCTAATTTGTAAGTTACAGCACCTGATCCTCCATAAGGCCTAGGCCCCTAAATTTCAGTTTCTATTATGAAAAGTGTTGTGGATCTTCAAAAAAATTTTTAAAGCCTTCCTTTGTTTTTTGCTTAAATTTGTCTTTTTCCATTGACCTAATATGATTGATTTGATCGATGTTATAAGAAAGCTGATAAAATAGTAGAAAAATCTGACACATTGATCAACTTCTATCATTACGAGCAATCATACGCGAAATTTTCCGTGAAGGGGCCCCCAAACTTTGTTAGCCTACAGTCTGTATTTTCCCAGATCAATCAGTGTTTGTAACATTTATGAAGAAGAAAACACATTTTTCCTACACTTAACCCTTGTGACTTAGAAACTTGCGTTTGCTCTACTCTTTGAGAGATTATACAAGTTTTCAAAGTGAACTTTAGTTAAAAATATGATCGATTGCTTTAGGAACTAATTGAATATAGGATCTATTGAATTATAATAGAAGTAGTAACAAATACAAAGCTGTTTGATGAGAAGAACGGGTAAAATTACAAGAACGAAGAACTTCTTTTTTTTTGATAAATAGCATATTTCGCACTTAATAACTTATAAGTTTGGAGTGAAAAGGGTTAAATATTATCTACATTATTTTACCTTTATTTGCAAACATTATTTTACCCTCTTACATATATACCTTTTTAACCATTAATTCATTCAAAATTTCAGTATGAACGTCAAATTATCAGAACCATAACGGTTAAATTACAAAATTGTTACTAATTAAGCTACAGTGAACTTCACATTGGACTATCATAAACACAAAAACGTGCTCATGATAATAGGGTTGGAATTTAAAGAAAAAACCTATTAGATATCAGTTTAATATGTGATGCGAAATTAGGATAAGTGCTTTGTTTTGTTTGGGTGTTACCTGCTGTCTAGTTCTAGCTTCCAATTGGCACTTCAACACAGCCAATTATGCTTGTTAATTTTGAATCCTAGTCAATTGCATCGGTTTGTTTCATGTTTATATGATAAGTGAGTGCTAATGAGAGCTTAAAACTAACGGATCGCGTAATTTATTTCGTAATTGCTCCTTACATTGTTGCTTAATTGCTAAGTGATCCCTTGACTCTTCCTCGATGGTCAAACATCATTAAAAATTAATTATGCACTTGGCACTCTTCAAATAAACTGCGAATAGTTCCAATAGATAACGCAGAGGCAATTGAAGAGCTTGGTGGAAGAACGTGCTAAGTGACATTTTTGAAAAAAAAAATATTTTTGTTTGAACATGCTATTCCCTCCATTAAAGATAATACGATTTCCCATTTTCAGAAATTTCAAGTTACCTACCATTTGTAAGTGCCATTTTCAACGTATCTAATTGCAAACTGCAAACTTTAAAGCTCATTTTCTCGTTTTCACCTTTTTGTCACTTTAGCACGTTCTTCCACTAAGTTCTTCAATCGGGAAGATGACCAAACTTGAATTGAGTTTATAATCTATTTACAAATATGTCAATAATTCAATATCGTTTTTAAGATTAATTAAAAGCAAGATATGTGTGGAATGTTTAAGTGATCAAACTATCGGTAATTAATAAAACTTTTATTAATACTCTTAATGAAATAAAATACAGGTATTTTGATATAATATTTAAGAATTTAATGTAATATAATTTATATTAATTAGCAATGTTTGTATTAAAAATTCATTGACAATTTTAGATAACAAATATTGTTTAAATATTTTTAATTTTATGTTAGAAAATAAAGATATACTTTGCATATAGACTATAGAGATATATCTTCGATAAATAATCTAGACACGTTCATTTTGACTAGTTTAAAATATACTAAGATAAACATCTTTGGTTAGTTTTAAAGAGTATCACTTCATTTTTATAACAAGATTGTCAATTTAAATTAGTTTTAGAATGTTATGCTTTAAAATCATGCTTTTGAAAAATTTTAAAATCTTGAAGCGCATTGTTGGAATGAAATAATTAAATTACATATATCGATTAATTTAAGAATACTCTAAGACGATTTTTGATATCACTAAAATAATGTATAACTTTAATGTATGTACAAATAATAACTTTACTAAACAATTATAACTTTATAAAATTTTTAGGAACTTCATTCAAAACTTACCAAACTTTTGAAATACATAAATTTTTAAATAATTAATTACTTTATTAAATAAATAACAACTTCATTAAATAATTGCAACCTCGTGAAAAGTTAACAACTTTATGAAATAAAGAAAAGTAACTTTCTAAGTAATTTATAAATATATTTAAACTACTGTTAAAATAATCACCACCTTCGTTAATAAACTGTCTTTTTCATTTTTTGTGTTGAATGTCTATTGTCTATTTAATAATATCTAATGCCGAAAAGAATTGGGTAAAAACTTCACAAATTCTTAATATTTATCCATTTTTAAACATGTAATCGGTATTAATAACCTTATTAATGTCAAGGACATTAATAATGCTCAATAACATCATAAATGCTTGATAGTTTATTCAATTTAAATAACTTCATTATTGCTTATGATTATTATCTATATACCTAATAACTCTTTACCTTACATTTTGAAAGCCTCTAATTGAGAATATGTACTAAAGCGTAACTACTGCATAGGATTTAAATTGAAATTTTAAGCTGAAAAAATACATGTATATGTTACCTTTAAATCCCGAAATCAGCTAGAACTAGAAATAACTTCTGAGAACTATTTTTAATTGAGGCCGTTAGTTATAACGATTGGTTTGAACTAGTTATCCCCAGCTAATAATGGTTTTGACGAAATACATTTTTTTAAACTAGTTTTATTACAATAAAAAGTTATGTCAGATAAAACTAGAATTAACGGAAGATGGCATGATTTAGGATAATAGGTTTAATTTAGTTATTGGGATTATTGTGTCTGCTGAAGTGCAAAGAAGGCTTTTTGGTTATTGGAAGACTCTCCATTAAGAACGGTATAGTGCTGTTTTTTGAGGACTATATTAGTCGTAATGCGATCATAAAATTTCGCTTTTCGAACATTTAATAATAGATTTATGTTTAATTAATAAAGCAAAGGGGAAGATTTTTTTTGTTTTCGCAGTGCAAAAACAACGCTTTGCTACAACAAACAAATCTTACTAAGTTTACGTATTGCCACTTCTTTTTAAAGAAATCAACTTTTACAATAAATTGAAAGTCAAGCATTAATCAAAACTAGTATTAGATAGGGAGGTCTAGTTTTAGCTAGTGGAAACTAGTTTTTACTAACTGCATTAGTTAAAACTAGTTCTTTAGTTAATTCTAGTTTTAGCTGATTTTGGGTTTTAACGGTAACATAAAACCCAATAAATAAATTTAATGAATGATATCTTCGTTAAATTTACGCTGACAGAAAGGGGATGCTCAAAACTTTTCTCTTCTGTTTTTAGGGTCTTCGTCTCGCGGCGGTGGTGGAGGCGAATGGTCGGAAGAAAACGGACGCCACTCCGGCAAGCGGTCCCAGGGCGGACGCCGACACCACCAGCCCCCGGATCAGCCCCCCATAGGACCCCCCATGATGCACGACCCGAGGCCGCCCATGGACATGGAGGTGAGGAAGACTATGCTGCCGTGGGAGGTTAAACTGCAGTAACCGCAATACTGCATTGTACCATTTTTGCTCTGAAATAATTAGTTTTTTCTGGTATGTTTTCTTATAGGTTAGAGGGTGTTCAAGGAAAGGGGTCTCGTCAACTATCACGTAATTTTCCCCGCAAAAAAATCAACGTAAAATCGCAAGAAAATGGAGTAAAATTTCAATAAAATTTGTTTCTGACTCAAATTTAGCAAAATCTTACTTGACAATATTTATCGTGACTTTGCAATCAACACTTAAAAAGTGTTAGGGGGAAAAAACGTTTATAGAGATCGTAAGCGTAGATGCCTGCGCCACCTGCAGGACAAATGGGTCAAACCTAGTGGGTAAACGTTGCATTGAAATCCGTTTGTTTACCATTTAAACCGTTTCTATAAACATCATTTTTCTTATATTTATCGACTATTTCTAAATAAAATATTCTCAAAATAATTCACACAGAAACGTATAAAATTGCAAGAGAACTTATACATGTTGAAAGGTGTATATCGAGAATTCGCATGTACAACATTCTTCTGAAAGTTCCGCACAACTTGCAAAGTTATATGGATTCAATTGTCATGATGTGTACTATACTTGTGAATCTTCAGCCACCCATTATAAAATTAGATGATTATGAAGAAAATAATTCGTAACATTTTTATTGCAAAAGCATATTCATGAATGTTTGTTAAAAAAAAATTACAAATGAGATTATTAAACAGTATGCAAGTGTTGGTAGTATGTGACATTTTAAAATTCACACACTCATATTTATATATTATTAACGGATACAATATTCAGGAGTTTCAAGATAATTAAAACTTAGTTTATTCATTAAATATTCAAATACTTTAACTCATTACTTCATTTTCCTGAAAATTAACGAAAATTAACAACTGCAATTTCATGAAATGGACAACCAATAGTTCGAAATCATTTTTTTTAAATAAATGAAGTATCATTTTAAAGGTAAAGAAATTAATTTTAAGAAATAGTTAATTATATTGTGATAAATTTAGTTTTAAATAAATAGTGGGGGGCCTTCACATAAATAAATATACACACATTTGTAAGTTGAATTCTGTGCCCATAAAAAAGAACTGTGTTTTTCCTAATTATCTGTATTATAATTTTTTAAAGTCCATTATATATTACAAACTCATTGGTTTTTTATAACGTCACACGCTCCGAACTGTGATTTCATTGGTTGTTTTGTTTTCTTTGACAAAGTGCTGAAACATGCCCATTATGGCAACCTTTGGCAAAATTAGCAATTGCTTTCCCAATTTTTAATAGCATAAAAAGTATATTATCTATTTTACTGCTGTATCGAACAATGTTTTGCACATATTTGTTTTTTCATTTTTTGGCCTTTTTGCAGCCATTCCTGAAATTGTCAATCTTTGTGTTATTTCGTAGTTCTTTTCTAAAAAGAAAAATACATTCAATGTTTTTATGCCGTATCGAACTATGTTTTGTGTATAATATATATATATATTTTTCCCTTTTTCAAGACACCGACACCATTATTTCTTCGACAACAAGCATATATTTTACGATTTATACTATCATTTAGTATTTAAAACAAACTAAAAACATATTCCAACAAGATTCAAGATTAAAACATGTTGATAAATAAATATAAAAATCCTTAACTAAAAACAACACCCCAAATAAATGTAAAAATTTATTAAAAAAGTTATGCAAAATATGAGTTATGAATAACAGAATTCCTAATGAAATTCAAATGTCATTTGATATGTAATAAATAATGAGTGAAATTTATAGAAAATGTTTCATATTAGACAAAAAAAAGTTCCCCTATAGGAGTGGATTTCACTCTTTTGTTTTAAGAGTGATAGGATTTTTAAGTACTTCCCACAATCATCAAATGGTGAAGCTGTTTGGACTGTCTGAGTTTGGGGTTGGACGTTGATTCGTATGTGTTTTGAAGTTGTCCGGGTATCTAACGTCCAAACAAAAATTTTGAAATGAAAAAAAAATTCAAATAAAACATGCGAATTTTAAAAAATATCACTTCAGTTTGGGGGGAGGGTCGAGACAAATGTCACAAATATCACCAGGGGAAGGATGGTCTAAAATAGCCAAAACCGCATCACATATGTTTTAAGGATGCCCCCTTAGGGTAAATAAATGATTACAACAATGGTCCAAGTCATTAGACTAGCTACAGCAGTTTACCTGCCCACGGCAGTATTCACAAGGTGGTCTTTATTAAACTGGTGATACTAAGGGCTTATGAACGGCCTAGAAGTGGGCAAAAATGTGTGGTTGTTTTCACACATGAATGTATACTTGTTTCAACACAGCAGTGGCGTAAAGTTTCCGAAAACGGGAAATTTTCCCCAACAAAATTCTTTTTGCGAGATTCTCTTTCTGATGTAGTCAATAGCCTATGTACTATATTTAGAAATCCTACCTATTAGTTCACCCTACAGAACTGCCGTGATCGGGTAAACTTTAGTATCTAGACAAATGGGTTGGACTAGTTTGGACCATTGTTGCAAACACTCAATAGTTCAAAGTATACTACTCATTATTTTCAGAGCAAAAATGTCCAATACGGTATTTGACTAAAAACATTTTATTTGCTTAAAATATTCTTATGCCAAAAATATAAGACCCGTATTTTTTCTTTTTTTTCAAATACCCCATAAAAAGGGAGAAAAATGAATTTTGAAATTAGGACAATAAATTACGCCCGAAAACGCTTCGTGGCTGTCACGTGGTATCTAAGACGTCACTAGTAATTATAAACAAACTTTGAAACATCATTTTGGAATCTACTTTAAGCAAATTTGAACTATCCGCTTCTGTAAAACCTTCCATTATCTATATAAATCTTATTTTAATCGAAAATTAGATTAAATCCAGTATAATTGTGACGTCAGTCAAGTGTCGTCTAGTGACGTCAGTCAAATCGACGTGTGTGTGATCACGTGACGTACCTATGAAGAATAAGCCATTTTAAAATGATTTTTATGAATTACTAGCTGTTATACCCGACGTTGCACAGGTAGAGGTGGAAAAATAATTTAACAGTCAATTTAACTATTTTTTTTCTTTCATTTTAGTTACATAAGATATGAAGATTACCCAGTAATTTTCCATTTAATAACCCAACTTGGATATAGTAATGATTAATATTAATTTCAAAAATACCTTTGATAAGAAGCTCAAATTAAAAAGAATACATATTTAAGTAAAAAATAATCAGTAAGAATTAAAAATGGAAAAACAACTAAATCTTAAAAGGGTCTCAAACATTTATTTTAACGCAATTCAAGGGAGTTCTATAATAAATTAAGTAACTTTTTTGGACACTTTGTAGATATAAATACAATATAAGCAGTACAAATTTCTACCATAATTCAATACAAATGCTGAAAAAATAAGAATTCAATGCATATGTATACAGTACTAAATCAATGCAGATATGTACAATAATTGAATGAAAATAAATACAATAATAATTGAATGAAAATAAATACAATAATAACGCTAGCAAATTTATACCCGTTCTTCGCACGGATTAAAAATTATCAAATCGTTCCAAATATGTGTACCATATAACCTGTTATAGGATCATAAACTTATGTTATTGTTCCCGCTCGTTATAAAGTATAAAATCCCGTTTCATTGCCTTAAAATTCCAAATGAAAAATACGCTATAAAATGCACTCATAAATGTCATCACAATTCCCTCATAAATACATAAAACCTTTTAGCTCATTTGGCGCGTTTTGGGAAATAATTTGGCAAGAAAATATATATAGCTACAAACACACCCATTATACAGCTCTAACACAATGACCTTCGAACAACCGACCAGATTATAAATTATTTATAAAAGAAATTGCCCATTTGGCGAGTTTTAGTTAATAATTTGGCGAGTTTGGCAACGTATTTGGCGAAAAAATAAATACATAAAACACTATTATGCAGCTCTAGTGCGATGACCTTTATTAACCATCAAGTTCAGTAATAGCTTAACTATACATTTATTGCTTAAATATGCATACATGCAGTCAACAGAAAAATCAATGAAAAAATCACATCAAATAAACCCACAATAAAATCCGGGAATGGAGACTGGCGGAATTACGTCACTTGAAACATGTCAATTATTTTTCAAATAATGAAATTAGTTTCTGAAGGTAATGGCAACAGAATAAAATAAACATTTTCAATTTTAAATGTTTTCGTTAAAAGTTTTATTTAATTTTTTCAGCCGATGGCATCAGGAAAGTAAAAAAAGATCGGATTTGAGCCAAAGTGGTGTAGTTTTTTCAGAAAATTCGAATAAAAACGTTCGAAAACGATAGAAGGAATGGTCTGATTCGAAAAATTCTTAGCCTATGTTTGTTCCGGAGATGAGATGAATTTTTGTGCCAAATTTCGTAACGATCTGTTACGTGGTTCTTTAGATCTCGTGTCTTATACAAACAAACAAACAAAAACAAACAAACGGAAGTTGCCTTTTATGTATATAGTTTTAAAAATTTATTTCGCAAAAAAATATGTTTGTTATTTTTGGGTTCAAACTATAATTAATTTAATATTGGAGGGTACTTTAGCGATACAGTCAAGTACCCTATTCTTTGTTGTGGTTACTACAGTTTTCCTGCCCTCGGCAGAGTACAGATAGTGCTATTTATTGAACTGGCGTTGCCCTTAAAAGTTGTGTTGGGTACTTACTCGGGTGTCTGCTCGCCACTTGGCTGTGCTTTAAATTCATGATGCCCATCGCCAATAGCCCTCGTGTTGCTCTAGTGCGACGATGATTCAAACTAACCTATTATTAAACTGACGATACTTCGGGCTACCGAACGGCTTATAAAGGGGCAAAAATGTATGGTTGCTTTCACTGAGTCGATTATGAAATTAAATTTATTTCACATAGTTTTTTAATTGAGTTAGTTTTTTTTTTTAAGGATATGATCTTGAAATCGTATATAAATGAAAATACATAGTGAATAAAAATTTATTCTTTGTAAAATTTTAAAATTTAACGTAATTATTATAAGAAAGACTATGATGCAGAAAATACGGAAAGAGCCGGGTCTAACGCTCTTCAGGTTAAGCCATTTATTTAAGCAGTCCTTAATCTTAATCATAAGAGTCCTGTGAATTTTTTCCAATCTTCAAATAAAAAAAATATGTAATATTGCTGAAATAACAATGACCGCGTTTATAAGTTAATTGTTTTATGATTTTATGCTTGGAAACACAGCGCTTTCGTAACATTTCTCCTAACGACATTTTTTAAACTAATATTTTTCGAGATTCTTTTTCCCATGTAGTCAATAGCCTCTCTTCTAAATGAATAGTAGTTCCACTTATTAGATCACATACAGAATGCTCTGAGTACCGGGCATTTCACCATTCTGCATACGAGTCTGGTACTTGGTCATAGGCCCACTGAGCCCTTCATTATTATTTAAAGAAAAGTATTTGTAAATATTGCATAAAAAATCAAATGATGAAAAGAATGAAACAATTTGTTAATTTTGAAATTTTTATCACCGATTTCATCCAAAATATTGAAAATAATATTTAAAAAAATAATTTCGGAAGGATTTATTCTTGCTAGGTGGGATTTCAAATAAGTGATTAACGGTAATCAAATTTTTTAGAAATAGTTCAAGCTTAGGGGGTAAGCTTCCTGGGAAAATGCTTTTAAGCGAAATTTCATAAGCAATTCATGTTAACTATGTTCGACTGTATATGACTTATCATAAATGGTATTATGACATATAGATGGCAGCACCACTGCGATATGATTTTAATGTCTATTTTTAGAAACAATTTTTTAAATGAGGAAGGAAAATAAAATAGATAAAATAGATAAATATAAAATCTGTAAATAAATTTATAAATTATTTAATTATTTTACAATGTAAGGATGAATTTAAATACATTAACAAGCAAAAAATACATTAAAAGCACATATTACACATATATAAAAATGCCCTTTTGAAAACAAACTTCCTTTATTTTTTTAAAATTGTTATTATAAACGTGGTTCAAATTAACTAAAACACAAATTCAGTTGCATCTATCAAAAACTGTAAAAATAAAATAACAGATTATTGCTACCAACTTGAAGTTTACTTGTTCCGAAAAACACTCACAAATTTATTAGAAAAAAAAGTAATCTTCCAAAACCTTTTTTTAAAAATCTCAATGGACCAAACCCATCCCAAAATCAAACTACTCTACCCCACAACACTGAAAAGTAACTAAACACCGCAACACTAAAAAGTAACTCAACACTGCTGCCAAACCACACCTGGGCCGCCCGACAAACGACCATAAAAAAAACTACCTTTTTTTCAAATTAACTAAAACACAAAATCTGCAGCATCTATTAAAAACAGTCAAAACACAATTGAAGAGCTTAGTGGACGAACGTGCTAAGTGACATTTTTGAATAAATTTAGATTTTTGCGTCAACGAACATATTATTCCATCCTTTAAGGACAACAAGTTTCTCTTTTTTTTTCATAATCTTAAAGTTAAGTGCATTTTTTACCGTTTGCAAGCGCCGTTGTTAACGGATTCAAGTGCAAACTAAAAACTTTAAAGCTCATTTTCTCGTTTTCACTTTTATGTCACTTAGCACGTTCTTCCACTAAGCTCTTCAATTATAGATTATTAATGCAAACTTAAAGTTTACTTGTTCCGAAAAAAACTTGCAATTTCATTAGTAGAAAAATAGTAATCTCTCCAAAACCTTTTTTTTAGAATCTCAATAGACCAAGCCCATCCCAAAATCAAAACACTAAAAGAGTAACCCAACACCGCTGCCAGGTACCCAAAACACACCTGGGCCGTCCGACGAACGACCATAAAAAAAAAACCTTCTGCCTTTATTATTTGCGCGCTCTCTGGTTGTTACTCAGTCATTCGGCTTTGGGCCATCCGACCGACTCGGTCCAGTGGTAGAAGAAATCCTTTTGATGAAGTATGTGGAGACGTCTTTCCTATCTTCGCCTGCTACTTCAGGAGCTAATGGAAAGGTAGGTCTTGTCAGGGCCGGATTTAAAGATTTGCCGCTTGTAGGCTACGATTGATTTGCCGCCCCTGTCACAATATTCTCCTCCTTCGGGGAAACGTAGCTGGTTAGCTGCAAAATAGGGTGGTATGTGCTGTTTAAAATAGATAAACATATTAGAATCATCTATGTACCTTTACACGCTAAATCGAAAGCGAAATAGGAGATTTTTTAAAAACTGTTCCGACTATTTTTCTCCGGGAGGAGGGGTGCAATTGCCCTCGCAGCTACCATGTTTGCTACGAAATATTAGTATTATATATACGTTTACGGTTTACGCATTAATATAAATTATTTGTTTTCTTTCTTAAAAATATTCGTATCTTTATAATAATATTTTTATGCCGAATGCTGCTTGAATTGGTCGTAAAATTTGCCGCCCCAAAAAATTTGCCGCTCTAGGATACAGCCTACTTAGCCTATTTAGAAATCCGGCCCTGGGTCTTGTGCACGATCCAAAATTCACCGTCTCAAGATGCGATCAGATTTTCCGATTTTGCGACAACAACATAGGGTTGTCGACCACTGCCCAAGGGAGATGCGAGGCCCTATTTGTAAGTAGCCGCCATGTCCTTGACTTGGGAATTTGAATTGAATTTGAATTTGCCCAATTCTCTTCATTAAAATAGTACCTACTTCTATAATAGTTTTATCATCAACCCCTATAACTTTTCAAGTCAAGTTATAATTTATTATGAGTCACATTTCAATTTCGATTATATAATATCAAATTTCGAAATAACAATTATGAATTGACTTCAAAAATTAGTTTCACTGCTTTTAAAATCCTTTTTTAATTAGTGCGACAGTTTTTCAATGCTAAGTTATTAGTGCTAAAATCCTTTTTAATGCACGAATCCTTATGCGAAAGTACCTTTTGCAAACCCCTAAAGACGGTCCTGAGTACAATCTTTGTTTAACTGGACATCAGTTTACCTACGAAACTTTCTAAATCGTCCAAAATAAATCATGTATTTCTTTAAAATATGATCATCATGCTCGAGTCCAAATAAAGTAACTTGATATTCTAAATATTTGATGTTTTGTTTGTGTAGTTTCTAAATATCCATTAAATAAATACTTTTCTCTAATATCGAGAACACTTAACTAGATCTACCTCAATGTAGAAGAACTTTTTAAAAAAAAAATGTAATTGCAAATCTTTTAACATTGGCCCACTCTACTTCTGCATCGAGTAGAAAGGTTGGTCTTGAAATCAAGGAGAGAAAAAGAAGGAAATATTTATTATGTTGTTTTTGGATGCATCAATGTGTCTACGGGACCACCCGTTGAACTTTAAGGTCAAAGAACGGCTAGTGTTTGAAAGAAATACGAAAGGGGTTTAAGGGTCATTCCTGACAAAACGCACAAAAACATGGCCCCGCAAGATAACTTTCACAGGAATGAAAGTTATGCTTCCACTTGAATAAATTAAGATAAGGAATATTTTATCTACTAACTACCGTTTAAACGATTAAAAAAAATTTATTATTTTGTGTAAAAATTTGTGCCCACAGACTATGACAAATCATGTCCGTGGGATGTCTCACCGTCATGTCCGTGGACTGTTTTGGTTAGTAAATCCCAAATAAATCCCTATTTTTTATAATAAATATTGTTTTTTAATTAAATTGGCATTACTAGAACATACAAAACACAAAATAAAATTATTATGAATAATATAAATTTATAAATTCTGTGAAAATAAAATGTCCCACTGATTTTCGTCATGTCCGTGTACAAAGTATTCTTTAGCTTGCATAACTATCTAGAAATGACAACAGTACTCTGTTTCAGTCTTATTAGTATTCAACCGTGCACGTAAAACGTTGTATCAAGTCGAGTTTGAATACCGCGTAGATAAAAGTATTTGAAGTAAAGTTTATAAAAGCTTCTGACAGATCATAGCGTAAGTCGTGGTCAATATAAGAGGTAACCATGATTGAACTTATGTTTGTATTTTAGAAAGACATATAAGTAAGCTTATTCCATGCCTTCGTTTCTTAGCCCAAACTTTCTGTCTGTGAACTCATTACGTTTAATGGCCGTGAGCCATCATGTCGTTTGGTTTTTGGCCCAGGACATGAGTTTAATTATATGACTAACGATTAATTTTAGTGAAATGCTTATAGACCGTATTTGCCGTGAACTAGATATGTAAGCTGAATTTTATAAGTGTAACGTCATAAATATTTTATGTGAATTTGGGGTTAACTTTCTAAATGAACATTACATAGACTCTATCCCGAAACTTATATTAATGTATGATCTGGACCGGGATATTAATGAGTATGCAAGTGACTAATCCACTTCAAAAGTTCAGCCAATTTTTCGGTAGTTTTTCGCCTCAAATGACGTTATCAGAATGAGCCCTTAACATAGATTTTCTGATATTGGTAAGGTTCGAGGTACAGTTTAGTACATTTACAGGTGTTTAATTCCTTTTTCAATTAGTTAAAATGAATTAGACTTGCTGTGTCTTTATCCTGCAATCCATTAGTTATATTTTCATTTGGTTTTAAAATAAAATACTTGAATGTTCAAATAGACGTTGCAATGATTGATGGAAATTTCTTTTGGTATTTCTTCGAAACCGTATAATGTGGAAAAGGTAATTTTTGTACGATATTGTTTAAACAATAAGTACTTGTTTTTTCATATTAACTAGAGAACTTGGCTCATATTGAAATGTAATTTTATTCAAATTTAATATGATGACTAAGCATGAATTTTTAATGAAAACCTTCTTTTGAAGCAGAAGACGACAAATACATTTTACAATTTCACTAAATTCAATTAACGCTTTCAATTACGACTAAAACAGCAAGAAAAATTAACTTCAGTTAAATAATACTAAATTAACCCAAAACATTCCTATTGATTACTTAATGTTAACGTTTTAAGTAAATTACGAAGAATTTAAAAAGCTTGAATTCTCATATTTTTTTTCTGAGATGCAATTTATTCTCAGTTAAGCACCTACCCTTTGAAACAACAAAAACTATCTAGCCTCGTTTCAAAACAATCATAAGCACTATCCGTTTATTGAATTCGATGTCAACATGCTCCTTAGATGGGTCATTAGGCAACAGCATTTCATTGATTTTCGGCAAAGTGCCAATCCCTCCATTCTGTAGGTTGATGTTGCCTAGCCTAATTTGAGCGAGAGTTACTGTATAGTTGATTGATAACAGCACTAATTTATTTAATTCATGATATCATCTTACTTTTTCTTGATGCATGGTAGTAATGTTTTTTTTCGGGGCTGGGGCGCCCAGTCGGTTAGGCTTTCGCCTAGCATGCGAAAGGTCCCAGGTTCGGGTTCGGGCATCGCCAAAATAACTGCCGACCTATAAACGGCGCGAGCAGCCAAAAATGTCCGACGAATAATACCCCGTGTAGAGGGAGTGCACGTTAAATATGTTCCAAAGTCCCAACGCTGCGTACGATGTCGCCCTTAACGGTTGTGTTGGGTGCCTACTAAGGTGTCGGCTCGTCACTTGACTGTGGTTCTAAAATATGACGCCCGTCGCCAATTGCTTCGTGTAGCTCTAGTGCGATGATAATTCAAACTAAACTTAACTAAAAATGTTTTTTTTTTATAATTTGTCATCTGTTTTATGTTTACAAAGATTTCCCCGAGTCAGTCAGCAATAAATGTATTTATAATGCATAAAAAATACAAGCTTTAATATATGTGCTTGATAAATATATTAATTTATATAATATATGTATTTCAATATTATATAATAAATCCTAAAACATATAGGAAACAGACGGATTTTCATAATACATATTTTATGTTTACAAATATTTTTCAATTTACTAATAAAATTAATATTACTGAAATAAGAAGTGTTTTGAATATTTATTAATGGAGTACTTTAAAAAGATTATATTCATAATTTTTTTTTATAATTTAGTCTATTTTATGTTTACAATGATCTCTTCGTGTCAAAGTCACAATAAAAATATATTAACAATGTATAAAACAAGAGAGTCAAGCATTCATATATTAGGTTAATAAACATGTTAATTTATACAAAATAAGTAATCTTGTTATGTATAATAGATGCAGGATTCAAACGCATTTTTATAATACATATTTTATGTTTCCAATGATTTTTCAATATACCAATAAAATGAATAGTACTTTTTTACCTTTCGTTTCTACATAATGCGATACTAAAAGGGGAAAATGTATTACTGGGACGAATATTTTATTCGTAAAAAGTCAATTTTTTCATACTACAAATTCCATTTAGTACAATAATGTTTTAGTTATGAGTGGTTTTTATTTGAATTAATGAATATATCTTTTTTTAGAATTGAAAAGTATTTTGTTTCTAAAAATTTCTTATTTTTTACCCAAATTTTGCTTAAATATTAAATTAACTCATTTAATATACGGCGAACATATATATCAATTTCTAAAACGCAATGCAAACAAAACAGAAAATCGATTAATTTAAGTTTAATCGTAATTGTATTTTAGCATTTAAACATGAAAAGGTCCGTCTCCATGGGAAATCTTTTATATTTTTATTCTAGATATTTTTAAAGTTTTCTGGAATTCTTCATTTACTTATCCCTTGTAAAAAAATGAACTCTTTTAAAGCATATTTTTTTTAGCTCATTTAGAAGAATGTCTCTTAAAAGAATTTCTCTTGAAAAACGTTTAAAAGCTACCATTTTTTTTCTTTTTGAAAACCCTGATTAGCTCATGGAATAGCATTTTTTTTAATGTTTACTATTATTCAGATTATTTTTTTTTCCTTGCATTAATGGGAAATTTCATTGCTGCAATTAAACTGTCTTTTTTACTACCTTGTAATCAATTAAGCTTACTCTTATAATCCAAAGTTGAGTTAATTTTTTTACTTGCGTTTTTAAAAGACATTTATTTTTTAATCGGTAAAGATGAGTCTTCCTTTCTTTTAAAATCTAGTCTCTCACTCGAGAAAAAGTTAAAATAAATATTTAAGATTATTTCAAATATTTTTTACTTTAATATTAATGGTAACTTGAATATTGATTTTTTTCATTGCCTTACCGAAATGACCTTTTTAACTAATTCATTTTTAATAGTCTCCATTTTTAAAAATATTCATTTAATCAAATTGAAAATTAATCTTATATATGTTGATATTTTATGATTTTTTTAAGGTAGACCCGTACCTTGAAAAGCGAAAAATAATTTGAAATTGTCGAAAAAAATTATTATCAGAAATGATACCTTACATATTCAAGAATATGTTGTCCAAATTTGGTAGTAGATAGTAGTTTTGTTCATGTGTTTTTCTTACCATTTAGATGACGTGTATAAGTACTTTCAATAACAACTAAAATCCCGTGTTTTTCTCGGAAACATATTTCTGAGCTTTTCATCTTCTTCGAACCGCTAGGGCTCAAAGGAAAATCATCCTATTGAGTTAATTTTTCTTTTGTGTTATTCCATATGATGTAATAAACAAACCAATGTTGAGTTTTTATGAAATGTGATTGTCTAAGTTTTTTTTAAAAAAATACATTTTACATTGAAAATGCGTTTTCTCCAAAAAAAATGAGTGTTCTTGACAACTTATTTTGCCAAAAAATTTATTTTTATTATTTTCGAATTGTCTCAACATTGTTTTGTTCTACACTTGTATAATGATGTAAAAAACAAATTAGTCTTGAATCTATAAAATTCAGGGAGGAGTAGGGCTTTAAATTGTTGAACAAATTGGGGTAAAATGTCAACTTTTTTGTCCATAAACTAAAAAATAATAATTTTTTTTATCTTAGTTGTTGTAATATTCATATTTTACAACTATGATGAAAATTTTAAGTGAAAATATTAAGAAATAAAGAATTAAGCCCTTCAAGGTACCTTAAACGTTTCTCCAAATTAACCACAGTAAGGAGATCTTAGGTATTGTACTTTTAATTTATTACATGATTTTAACTTCTAATACTAATAAATAAATCTATACCATGTAGAACTTCAATTCTCTTTGCTATAATGCAATTTGTTGTTTGCTATACAAATCTTGTACCGAAAGAAACAAGGAAATGCGAGAAAATCAACGACTACGTGAGAAGATTCCTAAGCAGCAAAAAAAGACTTATCAGAGATGAACTCATTTCCCCCAATTTCTGAAGGTTTGAAGACTCGTCTATTAGATAATGGAGACTCTCTCTACTAGAAATTGCCGTAATAAACAAAGCATTAGCTCCCACAACAATTATTTTGTGTACAATATTAGGAGGAATTAATGTTTTTGAACACTTAATATAATTATTTTCAAACTTTCCCAAGACTTTTCGTTCTCTACTAAAACTTAATGGATATTAATGAATAAATGTTTGGCGTGCTTTTGTAATTTTAATCTTTATACTTTGAAAACTACAATGAAAGCTTTCTCAATGCAGTTTTCTCTTTAACCTATTTAAACATTGATTTTATTTAATTATGCAATATTCTTTTCATCTTTTCTAAAGGAAGACTACTGTAAAAAAAAACCACATATAAATTTCTTTTTAGCGGAGTATTGCATTTTTGTAAGTTTGTAACTGCTCTCATTTATATTATTATGGAAATTTAACTTTAAAACTTTTCTAAATTCACTATGTGATCGATACTTGATAAAGGTACTTTTTGCATAATGAATTTGCATTTTTGGTATTTTTAAGTAATTAAATAATTTTTCTAAAAATTGAATTAAGGTAAATGAAAATTTTAAAAATAAAATGCTACATCAATAGATATACTATTCCATTTTAAAACACTTATTGTTTCAATAAAAATTTAAAGGTTCAATTACTTATGGAACATTTTTCATTATTTTTAAGAATCGACAAAAATTATTCGAACATGAATATATATTCACTGAACAAAATGAAAAATTCGATCTCTCTGTATTTTAAGAAAACCCTTTGATATATACCGACCACTTTACACCCGGGGCAAATACAGAGCAAACGATTTCTATTTTTTTTGGACTTAAAACTTACTCTCCAAGAAAAAAAGAAGTAAAAAATGCATTAAAATACCCTAAAATTAGCCTCAGGGGAAGAGACTACAAACTTCGCTTATAAAACTCTCTCGATATATCTAAAGATTATATCGACCAGCGTATCGATATAAAGTTTGCCCGTATCGATATCATCTCTTTTCTTGGGACGTTTCTTTGTTTTATTTCTACTTCTTTAGTGGCAACAGAAGGTGGCGTATTTTTTTTCTTAACTGAATCGAGAAGCAGAAAATCCGTTCTTTTCCACAGCTGTGTTCGAGATTGCCTTTTTGTGTTTTTTTGTTGGAGGGACGATGCCAGTTTCGAGATATTTAGACTTTGGTCGAATTGAAATAACTTTCTATGCTTTCCTGCATTTGTACAAAGCATAACATATATTGCCAACTGAAATGACAATTTTAAAAAATGGAAATAATTTAACAGAGATAAATTAAAAATGGAAATAATTTAACAGAGATAAATGCCCATTGATGAATGATGTCTCATTAAATGCTTTAAATAATTGGGCATGTTTTTAAAAATTCTCTCCATATTTTTTTTAAACAAGCAATTTGGAATTATTCAACAGTTATATATAATAAGTATTTTTGTTTACTCTGTGTTTGAGAAATAAAATTATAAGGGGCATTAAAAAATATTTT
Organism: Oedothorax gibbosus; assembly: GCA_019343175.1. NCBI lineage: Eukaryota > Metazoa > Arthropoda > Arachnida > Araneae > Linyphiidae > Oedothorax > Oedothorax gibbosus. The sequence goes on from CM033271.1 coordinate 33,590,387, forward strand.
TAAAAATGCATCCTCTAAGAGATTAGGGAATCAAAATTGTGTTTGATTAAATCAAAGTCGCACTAGAGCTGCACACCATTGCTACTGCTTTTTTGCACCCTCTAGGGAATTCTTTTGGTTATTGGTGACGTAACTTGTACCCTACAGCCCTAGTGTAGTTCTAGTGTCACATTTATCCAAAGAAAACACAATACCCTGTCATTAATAATGAGCTCAAAACACTGTGGAGTGAGGACTTTCCTATACTATTATGTAGTAAATTCCGTTCTCATGGAAGAATACAAAAATTTGGAAAAGTGGTCAAAACCACACAGAATAAACAATGCGCGTAATATAGGTACTGAGCTCTCGTAATAGGCTTGACCTCTTCGGCAAAACGAGTGTAATGCGGTTTAGGAATGGATGAAAACTCGAAGGCTGCACTCCACTGTGTATTGAGTTCAAAGCACTGTCTTTAACCTCTTTATTCCCAAAGGAAACAATTATATATTTAAAAGTATGTTTGTATAAAAAAGTATGATTTTTTTAATATGTGTAACATTTATGAAAGGGGTCGTCAATTTAGTGGAATTTAAGATTTGGAGTGGTAAAAATACAAATTTTTGCTGAACATTTTGCACACGTTGGGTGTCTACTCAGGTGTCGATCTCGTCACTTGACTCTGGTTCTAAACTTCTGACTCTGGACGCCAATAGCCCTGTATCTCTACTGCTACGATATTTAAACTAACCAAACCCTCTTTCTGCTCACTAGCTCTTCCCCCCCAATGTGCGCCCCCACCCCCTGTACGCCCCTCCCATGGGCCACTACGACGAGGACCCCGGCATCATGTCCGAAGTGGAGACCTCCGCCACTGGATTCCGGACCACCCCCCGTGCCCCCAAGACCCCCCGCATCGCTTCCTTCCCCCCGCGGGGGAGGGCGCTGCCGCCACTGCCGCCGCCTGACGGAAGGCCCGGAATGGGTGAGTTAATAGCGCGTAGCTGAGGGATACACCATTCGACGACAAATTAACGACGACTTTTGGAATACCATTACCACTTGCATTTCAAATTACAGTAGAACCTCGATTATCCGTCCCTCTTTTATCCGGAACTCCCTGTTAACCAACCGACCCTAAGTCAACATCAAAAACTTTCTCCAATAAGATCATTCTCGGTTGTTCACAAAAGTAACCAATCTCGGAAATCTACGGTGATTCTAAAGTGAGAAATCTCCGGCAAAATTCAAAAATCGGGAGTCTTCGGTGATTCTGAAATCGGGAATTTCCGGCGGTTATGAAATCGGTAAATTCGGTGATTTTAAGATAGCAAACACTTCGGAAACTCAAAAAAGTAAAAGCACATATCTAACAAACCTCTATTTTCGGAAACTCCCGGAATCTTCCAAAATCGTGATGTCTACCATAAAACAAAAATAAGAGCACTTTTCTCAGAACTCCTTTCAATTATTTAAAAAAGTAATACAAATTAAATTACTATATAAGTTTTACTATTTAATTGAAATTCTCTATTATAGGGAATTTTCGATTATCCGGCCGACCTACGGTCCCAATTAGACCGGATAATCGAGGTTCTACAGTATTTACATTTCCGAAATTCTGTAACGATTTAAGGAATTAAGTTAAACGAAAAGCGAATTTTAAAATTTTAAATTAATGTTTTTATTCTGTAAGGAAAGGTGTTAATGGTATTCACAAACGGGTCATAGATTGGGTTAACCATGTATTGATAAATATTTCTTATTTATAATGTAACCAAGTGTTGCATTTATAGAGTATTTTGAGAGTATATAACAAAACGACAATTTTCAGAAACGGAAATAAATATTATTTTCAAAACAGTTTTTGAATTTTTCCGTAATTTATCTAAGCTATTGTATTTATTTAAGAAAATCCATTAAAATTGCTGAACTATGCTTTTTACTTTCTTATATAAAGTTTAAACAAAATAACTTTAACCATATTAAAAATTATTTACTGCCTCCATTTGAATTCGAACCATTTCCTTTATTTCAGGTCCCGTGTCCCCCCAACTAAGGCATGAAAATCTGACCTTAGGTAAGATTATATTTGAAGGGTCTATATGCAAACTCACACACAAAGTATAACTAAGATATAGGGCCCGATACGTTATTTGGCAACTTTGTCCAATTGAATTTACCATCTTCAAAAGTCGCCAATGAACTGAATGGCAACATATCTTAGTAATACTTTTAGAAAGTGGGTTTTGCAACTACTCCCTTCATTTCACTTTTGACCTAGTTTCACACACAGCGAAAAAAAAGATTTGTATTGCATGATAACTCCAAAGCAAACGAACGCGGCGGAAGATTTATTCTCTGCCATCATTCGAAATTCGATCCTCATCCCAAACCTCCCCAGGGGATCACCAGAGCAGACGATTTTTGACTTCGCGGATGGAGGCTTTCCTAAATCCCTCCCGATAAACTCCAGAGAAAGAGGTGATTAGTTTTCTTAAAGAGTTCTATTTGAATTTCGAAGAAGACTGGTGTTTGAACCTAATAGACGCTCTTCAGAGCTAAAGTCAAAGCTTATTCAAAATTCTTTAATACTTGTTTTTATCTTCAAACTATATATTAGATGGTTTTAAAAAAACATTTATAAATTACGAAATATGTAAATGATTTTCTTATTCCTTCGGAATCCCTTTATGTAGTTAGTGAATTATTAAAAATCTATATTTCAATGAAATATCTAAAAAACATTAAATAACTATTTAATCTTTTTCGAATAGGTAGTCTAAGATAACAAATAAAAATCATTTGCTCATTACAAATAACCTCTCTGGACAACTCCGCTGTTTAAAAACAATCTACCATATCACTTTCAAAGATAATGATCACCATTCATTAGTATAAATATCTACCATTTGTACAGTTTATTATCCTCAAAGCTCTTTATAGTGCATTATTGCTTCATTAGGAGAATATAAATCTTCCGGAGTTCCTCCATTACAGAAAATTATCCTCTTCCCCTGTCTAGTTTTCCAACACGTTTGGGCAATTACTGTTATAGAAAACGTATAGCCCTGCGCGTTAACGGAACAAGTATGGAAACAGTGTTTTTCATTAGTCATCATTGGACTAAAGATATACTTGCTGCAATCATGTGAAAGCCTTTCGGTTTTAAATCGCAAAATAATTAGTCATTTTAGATATACACAATTTTACTTTCATAGATATAGTTATCTTGCAGTATATGTAATAAATATTTGCGCTCTTATATTTTAACAGTTTTCTTTAAATTTAGCTTACCTGCTCTACAATTACTTTCTAGTATATATATATATATATTTATCTGTTACACAATACAGCAATGAGATAAACGATGGGTAGTCTTTCCACGCGCTATGCATACATAAGATATTCCGATTTTGTATTAGTTATGGGGATACGGTGCCCAAAAATTGGTCAAAATATCGATTTTTCAGTTTTTACTTCTTATTATTCACAATATCTTTCTGAATATTAACTGAAAGTTTCATAATGATATCTTTTGTAGAAAAAGTTATTAAATATTTATTTTCTGGAGTCATTCCTATAAGTTTGAATACGTACTTCGTCTGCTTTCAACCTTTTTCTCTGTTTCGCGTTTTTCAATTATTGTGTTTAATAAATCCCTAAGGCTTTTTTGCTAATTTTGTCAGAATTTTAAATTTTTTAACCTGTGTTCATATATATATGGTGCACAAAATTGTGCATGGAATAAGGTCTACTATGTATAGTTGTTTTTTTAATGTTGAATTCAATAATGTGTGATTTTTTGTGATTTTCAGTATAAAATGCATGATACTTTTTAACTGTAGCTCACATTTTAAAATCCATACACATTTCTTGAACAAATAGTACTAAAAATAAACTATAAAAGTTTGGTGGAGTTATTCTCAAAATTGAAAGAGGAGTAGCGTTTTAAAAAAGTTCAAAATGTTGACTCTTTTAAAAAATAAATGAAAAACTACTTGTAAATATTTGTTTTTATTGTTAGAAAATGTTTATTTATAGTGAACATTTTATAAAACCACTATAATTTACAAGTTTATGTTATTATTTCCAGAAATAATGTTTTGGGTACCGTATCCCCTTAATAACCTACTCTTAACGTGTCATGTTCCCAGATATTCTATCAAGCAATTTAGATGGTTTTAGGTCTCGTGTTATGAGTGAGTATAAATTAGTCAGTAAAAAATGAAACTTTTAATTTTTTGAGGCAACAAGAAGTTAAAGTTGGTTAACTGACCTTTACTGCCTTGCTAGAGTACGTTAGAAGATCTTTTTGCGCCAGTCATTCTTTAAAAGAAGCGCTCTCAGTAATCGGTACTCAAATTTCTTGAAATATTCGTCTTTTGTTACTAGATGCCGTGAAAAGCTCCAAATGAGCATTATTACAAACGTATTAAGTTATTTTTACAAACTATGTTTTGGGTCGTATAGTAAATGTACGCTGTTACAGTACTATAATTACTTTTTAAGAATCTGTATAAGTAATTGTTCATGTTGAAAATGTAATTTAATTTGACAAATTTTAAAAAAATCTTGTTACAGTACCGTATTCATAATTTTATCATAAACTCTAAAATGTCCAAACAAAAAAAATGCTTTAAAACAATAAAAAACTTTCAGTACCTTTGCTAAGGAAAAATTGTTACACAAATGAACATCCCTACTGATGCAATGATTAAAACTCATCTAGCGTGTATATTTTTGAAATGAAATACATCTTAGTTGAGTTGCACATCTTTCTAACGACTAATAGACGTTTCGTACCCTACAACAATAAAGATGTCATAAATTAAAACCCCTTATAAGCTACGGCGTTGAAGTAGTTTGGTGGTCGACCATCGTGCCGTGTAAGCGAAAAATTAGAGCTTTTGTTGTACCCATAAGTAGATTTCTGTAATGTTAATAGTCGTTTTAGAAAAATCATTTATCATTAACTTTATTCAACATTTGTAAATATGAATTTTGTGTACAATTACTGTTCTAATAAGTAAGTAGTCGTTTTCAGTCATTCTTTGAAAGGATGTATTTTAATCGGTAATTAAATTTCTTTGAAAATGTATTTGTATTGAACGAGTTAAATTTCAAAAGATTATACAACAGCTTAAGTATTTTAAATAGTTTGTATGATAAATGTAGCTGACTTAACAAGGCTCTATAATCCCCTTTTTGAAAATCGTTTGTAATATTTTGTTGCAAAATTATTTCTTGAAAATTTAAAAATATATATATATTTGAACCAATTTCACTAAGTGGGATTATAGAGCCCTGTATGTCAGCCACATTTATCATATAAAATATTCAATAAAGCCGGAGAAATGTTGCTTAGAAACTAATTTTTCATTGGATTTACAGAGGCACTTAGTTTGGAGACACACGGACCTTTGGTTTCATTCGCCCTTAAGCGATGGCAGAACACTTTCTGTTACCGATTTTACGTATTCAATTTTTCGATTTTCGATTTACAATTCTACCATAATTTTTAATTTTACGTCCCTTGGGTCCTCTGGTCCCTATAACTTAAACAAAATATTTCTTTTCAATTTTTTTCTTATTATGCTAATAGACTGGTCCTTATATAATTGCAAAATGGAATTTTAAAGCAAAGAAAATCTAAAAAAAATATTAAGACACAAAAGAATGCAGAAAATTCCTTACCTTCTCATGTCCCGAATGTCAAATTTTTAGTTTGGGGCTCAAACTAACACATTTTTGAGCTAAAAATTACATTCATTTGGATTTTAAATTGAACTAATGCTATATCTTAACAAATTCCGTCCATAAAATGTTGGCTTTTAATATTTATAATGTGTATTTCTCTTCTCCTAACTTTGTCCCTGGGTTTTGGTACATTCACTAGCCTCATCACTAAAGTGGCGAAGAGAGGCACTGGATGGAGCTACAGTGTTTCTTCAATAATGAAAACTGTATTGCAGAAAACTCACATTCCAGTTAGTAGCCGCATTTTTTGCTATACTTTACCAATACGCCCAAAATTAAAAAAAAACCAGTAAAATCAGCTGCGTGGCTTTATTACTTTCCTTACAATCCCCCATGGTTAAGGTTAATTTTTGCTTAATAATTGGAAAAAATGTTCTATAAATATGTTTAAGTGGAGTATAAGGAGTAAAAAAATCCATTTTTATTAAACTGTAGTTAGTTTCAACAGAATAAAGACCAGAAAACATCGTGAATTTCCTCACCGTCCGTTCTTTACCTTCAAGTTTTTTATACCTGAAATTAAAAATTATGGTAGAACTGCCCACATACCAGTCGTTTTCGATGGTACATTTATCGTCTCTTGTGCAGGTCTCGTGTTCCTGCAGTACCGTAGCGAGACGAAGCGAGCCCTGCTCCCGAACGAGATCACCACCCTGGACACGGTGAAGGCCCTATTCGTGCGCTCCTTCCCCAAGCAGCTCACCATGGAGTACCTCGACTCGCCCCACATACGCGTCTACATACACGACCCCGCCAAGGACATGTTCTACGAGCTCGAAGACCTCAGGTATATGCAGAGCCCCTGATTTCTGGCAGGGCAAACGGGGCACGTGCCCAGGGCCCCCACTTCAAGAGGGCCTCCAAATTTTCTTAAAAGAATAATATGGGGGGGAAATAGTTGACACGAAGAAAAAAATAATAAACATAATACAATTGAACCAAGTACTATTACTTTTTTTATACGCAAGCCACTATTTTTTTATTCCTTGTTAATATTATAACTTAACTGCCTCAGCCATGTGATCAAGTGAATAAGAATTATGTATGTAGATAAAATGATTTGACATGATACAATAGTTATCTGATGTCGTATCTTATGTATGTATTAAAAGAATTGTACGTAAAAAAGCAATGCTTACATGCGTACTTAATATAATAAAGGTTATGTATTCGTAGAATTTTAAAATGAAAAAAGAAATCATTTTTATGGACGGATTAATGTATGTTGCGGGGACCCCCAAACTGGCTTGTGCTCTGGGTCCCTAAAGTTGTAAGTCGGGCCCTGGTATATGTACTTCACACCTATCTAATACACTGGTATTGAACCTATGCTCTGTGTCCATTATTCAAATTTAAAATGACAGTTATATGGGGCGGTTAGTTATATGTTAACTAATATAACAGTTATATAATAATATAACAGTTATATGGCCAGAAAAAAACATTGAATAAGTATTGTTTACTAATCTAATACTTATTCCAATTCAAGAGCTTAGTGGAAGAACGTGCTAAGTGACATTTTTGAAAAAATTGACATTTTTGTGTCAATGAACATATTATTCTATCCTTTAAAGATAGCAAGTTCCCCCTTTTTCACAAACTTAAAGTTAAATATATTTTTTATCGTTTGTAAGTACCGTTTTGAACGGATTTAAGTGCAAACTCAAAACTTTTAAACCTCATTTTCTAGGTTCTACCCTTTTATCACTTAGCACGTTCTTCTACTAAGATCTTCAATTACCAAAGCTTTAATACTTACTATCCGAAAAAAAAAGAATGTTATAAATTTAATTGAATTGTTGAATGTCTAATAGACTAAACGCGAGGCCACAAACGTGTAAAACTACTGATTCCAATTTAATTAGTTATAAATAATAAATGAATCCATACAGTCCATGGACAAATTATTAGACGCACTGCAAGATTTTATGTATCAATCAATGATGAACAAAATACCTTTAGAAGGACATTTGTGTTCCTAAACTTAATAGTCCAGTCGCCAAACCATGTTACCTGGAAATAGGGTACAACTTTTATTTTATGATTGATTCTAGTACTATTCGATGTGCTGAACCAGAATCTGAGGGGTGCCAGAATGGCACCCTTGAGCAATTTAAAATATTCAAGGTCAAAGGTCACGGAGTCTAAAACACAGAAACCACCAATTTTATTGAGATAAAAGGATGTTGGTTGACCAAAATAATTGTTTTTGTCATTTAATAAATGTTTATTATGTGAATACTATGCAATATAACGGTTCTAGCTTTTATATACCCGGCGTTGCGCGGGTGCACCCTGGACAACGGTGATTTGTATACTATGTTTAAACTTTTTTTTCTGTCAACCAGACCTCCTCTCTACTGGTCATTTATGATTGATTCTAGTACTATTCGATGTACTGAACCAGGATATGAGGGGTGCCAGAATGGCACCCTTGGCCAACTTAAAATATTTAAGGTCAAAGATCACGGAATCCAAAAAACAGAAATCACCCATTTTATTGAGAATGAATGGGAGTTGGTTGATCAAATAAAACATTTGTAGTTTAATAAGCGTTTATTATATAAATACTATATACCGTGATATTACGTATGTAATATCACGGTATACTATACTTAAGCACACTATAACATAGCAATATAACATAAAATATTTTTTTAAAGTTCAAAATTAAGATAAATGCAGTTAAGTTTCTTTAACTGCATTTAAAAATAACATAATAGTTTACATGGGTATAGACTATATGCATATCAGATGATAGAAGATTCAGAATCAGAAATGGACATTTCACTGTCAGCGTCAGAAAATTCAGCTTCACGAGTCTTCAAATTGCCACACAATTGGCCGTCTTCGCACGCGCAAAATTCTTTACAAGAGAGACCTGCATTTGCACAACTGCACCTTGTAGTCGAACAAGACTTCTTACTAGAACAGCTACATCTTAAACTTTTCAGCAATTCTGGTGGTGCCAACTCTTTGTTACTTGAAAGTTGAATGGGTACAAAGAGCGTGTTGCCTCATTCTTTGCCCAACCAAAATCAGTTGGATTCAAAGGTGGAGGGAACGAAGGTGCTGCTGCGTTCCAAGTGCAAGCTTGCAAATGGCATCGCTTTACATGGAGTTCGAATGCCTCTGTTGTCGGAGGGAGGTTCTTAATTTTAGGAAGAACTTTCTTTGATAACCACACTTTGTATCGGGCGTCATACATGTTATGAACCTGTTTCTTTAAGCCGTAGCAATGAGCAATGAAGCTTGTGCACTCTGCTATACATTGATCCATTGATGATTCTACACAACCTAAATGCGTAACTTCAATACCAGATCTCAGAATTCGTAGAGCTTTAGACTTTCCGATTCCAAAAAATTGTGAAGTGGTATCACAGCCAGTGAGACAATGTACGGCTAACAATGAGTTTGCTTGGGTTCCTAGGTTGTGAGCTGTTGCTGCTATATCTGAAAGTTTGACCTTGTCAACAGACTCCATCCACATAGCGCATTTATGATTTAGCTTTCTGTAAAAGTGTACAAGCAGAACAAAAACGCCGGTGTCATCAGATAAAATCTTGATACTGTTCGTTTCACTCTTCGACAGACAAATAGCCTACTGTAAAATTATAACATCTGCTTCTCCCTGGTGAGTTTCCAAATCTGGGCGAGAAATTACAACGCCAGGAATTTGTCATTCTATTGGGATTGTATCAGCACCAGTAATGACCAACTTGTGTGGAAGAAACTCACGATGTTGTAATAGTTGCTTCCGAATTATATTCGTTAGTTGTATTTTATTGCATGATTGGGTTAATATGCTACTGCGACTTGGGAGAGTTGTGTCTGTTCTTAGTTGCATGGAAGTACCGTTAACTCCTTTTTGATCGCGTTGCACTCTTTGGACTATACTCAAAGTACCTATCAAATACAAGAAATGTGTCCTATTCTGCAACATACTTCATGATCGCCGCTATGACATTATCAATGTAAGTTTGTATTGTACCAACCTTTGGCCAATAAACATGCCACAAAAGAGCACTAGCATCTATAATAATTGCACTTACAAATTTCCTCCTTGACGAGACCTGCACTCTTACTTGATTCATTAATTGTGATTTCTAGGAAGAGGGGTTCATGTCCCCAAATTCATCAAATAGTGCTAATAGGACTGGTGACAGTTCACAACCAAACAAAGTTGTCATATTGCATATTTCCGCATCACGTGTTATTAGCCGAATTCTCCTTAGGAATTGCATTGTGCATTGTTGTAAGCTTAGGATTTATGGCATTTTTTTTATTTTCAATTTTAAAGAAATTTATTTAAAAAATAAATAAATTATAATATCCTGAGGGGTTGCTGACTAGTAGAGAGGAAGTCTGGTTGACAGAAAATAAAATTTTACGTAATATACAAATCACCGTTGCCCAGAGTACACCCGTGCAACGCCGGGTATATAAAAGCTAGTACCGTTTTATTACATAGTATTTATATAATAAACGCCTATTAAACTATAAATGTTTTATTTGTTCAACCAACTCCAATAAAATGGGTGGTTTCTGTTTTTTGGACTCCGTGACCTTTGACCTTGAATATTTTAAGTTGCTCAAGGGTGCCATTCTGATACTTCTCATATTCTGGTTCAGTACACCAAATAGTACTAGAATTAATCATAAATTACCAGTAAAGAGGAGGTCTGGTTGACAGAAAATAAAAGTTTACATAGTATACAAATCACCGTTGTCCAGGGTACACTCGCACAACGCCGGGCATATAAAAGCTAGAACGGTTATATTACATAGTATTCACATAATTAACATTTATTAAACAAAAAAAAAACTTATTTTGGTCAACCAACATCCTATTATCTCAATAAAATGGGTGGTTTCTGTGTTTTGGAGTCCGTGACCTTTGACCTTGAATATTTTAAATTGCTCAAGGGTGCCATTCTGGCACCCCTCAGATTCTGGTTCAGCACATTGAATAGTACTAGAATCAATCATAAAATAAAAGTTGTACCCTATTTCCAGGTCCAAGCATATTTTGCCATTTGGCGACTGGACTATAAGCTGTTGAATAGAAAATACTATCTGCTATACTTAATACATATATCAACATCTTTTTTAATGATATGGCATTCTTTGGTATGTTTTCACCATTACTAAAAAATACAGTGCGTCTAATAATTTGTCCAGGGACTGTAGATGCATGAATCTTTCACTGTATACCTATGGATTTTTCCTAAAATGTCCTCTTATGCAGGGATATCCGGGATCGATCGGTGCTGCGCATTTACGAGCAGGAGCCCAACGGAGAGGTGTACAGCACGTGGGAAGGGGAGCTCAGCTACTTCAGCGAGCCCGAGTTCGATTCCGAGTATCAGAACCAGCACATACACAGGGCGAAGGTAAGCACATACCTGTTATAGAGTCTCTTAGATATCGGCTCTACCAACGTAAAAAAAGTGACAAGTCCTGGGCAAACTGCAGTAACCACAAAAATGACGTGGACCATTGTTGCAAGCAGTTGGCGATTCTAACCAAAAGAAAACAAGTAGGTTTGTAAAAGAATCTCACTTAACCCGCTTCCACACAACAGTTGTGTTTAATATGTAAAAAGGTGACAAACACAGCATTAATTCTATAATAAACATTTACATGCTAAATTTGGCTGGTTTCATTTATTTTATTTCGAAAATTCAATAATTATTACTTATCGCTTGCAAAAATTAATTTGTACTTCAAAGAATAAATATGTAATATTCCTCGCTTTTAAATAAAATGAAAATATTTCATATCAACATACAAAGAATATCGTAGAGAAATATATTTGATTATCGTCATTTCACAAACTGATCGATGTCGCAAAAATAAATTTATTTTAATTTATTGTCTAAAAGAATTAAAGGTTCTCGAGCGCTCTAATTTCGATGCGCTGAATTTTTTGACGTACCACACTTGTCCGTAGCATTTGTAGTTTGGTTTATGAAAGTGGGTGACGGACAGACAGACGGACGGACTGAACGATTATAATACCTTCCACTTTTTGCGTTATAAACGTAGTGTGGAAGCTAATATACTGAAAAAGACTGATTATTTCAGAGCAAAAATGGCGTAATTCATTGTTGTGGTTACTGCAGTTTACCTGCCGATGGCAGAAAGGTGAAATGGCAACTATGCGTTCACCAATCACCAAGGATCTCTATTAGCCTAGTTAGAATGAATGAGCACTAAAATGCATCGGATGACGAAATAATACGTTATCACACTGTGATAAAGTTTGCGCAAATGTCACCAAAAAATGGTTCGTAGTAGGTGCAAGGGCTGTGTGATGAATTGTATCAACTTAGATTTCTGTATAAGGTTTCACTTTTTCTCAGGTTTCTACTTCCAAAACCTAAAAAATGGCTCAACCAAATACCAAAAATTTTGTGAAATATTTCACCACTTAGTCGTTGCAGCTACTATGAAACAAAAAATAAGACTTGTCGTGAATCTTTTGTACGCATTCGTTCAAGTCGTTATTGAGCAACTATAAATTAAATGGTTACAGTTCAAAGCTATTGCTATTTGTCAATACTTCATCTCAAAACGGTATTTATTTTAATCTTTCTTTATTACATTTTTAGTAACTCTTGCGTAGTATGATATCCATTCTTAAGCTGTTTCTTTCGTTTATGTATGCACGGTAATTTTTTAATAATTCCGATAAACGGACATCAATCGGTATATTACATTTTAATAACAGTTATATTTTACGGAAGATGGCAAAGTAGAGATATCTGCATCCCCTGCTACTTATAGAACGGAGCATATCTATATAATTATTTAAAAAACAACTTTGAAATAAAACAATAACGGTCCACCTTTTTCTAAAGCAATTTGTTGGGTAGATAAATAGGGGCACATAATGTTTAGGGGTTTGTATATGATGGGGAATATATGCTTTTTAATGCTTATAGCCTTTTTGTTGCATATCCGTCTAGTTTTCCCCGTGAATATAGTTTTATATGTAATCCGCCATTTATTGAAAAATATTTTTTGCACACAATGCCATTTTTTATAGAAAAATTATTATATGGAGTCGAATAACGCGGCGAATGATACCTCAAGCGAAAACTTTTAAAGAGCCGTGACGGTTCAAAGCAATTGTTGGCTCAGGAAACAACATTACCCGTTCTAACATCCTGTATTTAACACGGACAACATAAAAAATGTCTTTAACAGTTGAGGATATTTGACAAAAATAGTCATAAACAACGTATACAATAGTTTTATATAAATTCTACCGCAAATGTAATAATATTTGAAATGTCTGTTTACAAAAAGGGAAATGACAGCGAGAAAACTTTTTTAAACTTATCAAATATAATAACACATTATTTTTAAATACAAATTCAATTAATTCTTTATTGTAATTTACATATTTTACTGTTGATATCTATATTTAAAATATGACATATGAAAAGTCCTGCACAAGACATGAATAATTGAATAAATCTTTATTTAAAAAATATTTCTATTGATTTTTCGAGATTTATATCTAGAATAATTTATCAAATAAAATTTCGTTTAAAGTAGGAATCTAAAAGAAGAAAAATGCTTAACTCGTTATAAAAACTTGCGCAGGAAAGGTCGCTGAAGGTGTCTTTTATACTGAACCCACATAAATATACTCTTCAAAAGATAAAAACAATTCCACTAAGTTATTTGAGCATTCATTCTATATTAGGTTTCATGATCATTTGGCAGGTGATATGCGTTGAGGAGCACCATCTGCTGGCATGAGTAATTGCAACTTCATATATATTATTACATAGGATTATTCTACTTCGAACCTAAAATTCATTTATTAATAGTGAGATGGTACCATTAGCAAAAAAAACTGTCGAGTGAATGTTTGTTTTTAAATGGTTTTTTTAAAGAAAAATCAAGGAAGGGAATTGTTAAATTTTCTCTACTTATGGTTGATAACTAAATTCTACTTTGTGGAGACTTTTTTATTCCTTGCGTTTTTGATGAATTAAATCAATTTAGTTGCTAATATATCAGTGAAAATACAATGAAGTATATAAGCAGCGATAATAAAACTGTCTCAAAGAATTGGGTAAGTTTTAAGTGTCAGCATCTTGTTTTTGGGAACATGTAAGTTAGAAGCCTACTTGCGTCATATTTTAGGATGACAAATATACCCACGGACATCATTAAAAGGGTCTTGATTCAAAATTCCCATTATCTAAAGTATAAATAAGTAGAAGTTATAGGGTCCTGTCCATTCATTGACGACTCTTGGCAATCTGAAATTCAATTGGACGAAGTCGCCAATGGACGGGCCGGACCCTATATGTTAGTTATACTTTGGAGAATGTGAGTATTGCAACTAGACCCTTCATTGTTCTTGACCCCTGTAAGGTTTCTAATATAATTGTTCATATTTAATTAATGCACGCGCTTCTACTTTGTTAAATTCCTTGCTCTGCACGAGAGCGCCTGGTCTTTCTGCAAGCTGTGTGAATTAATATTGCATATGTTTGGAATATCATCTTGGGATTTTAATAAAAATGGCGGCCTTATACTCAAAGTGGCGTTTGTGATTCTTCTTTATTATTTTAATGTTCGAGTAGAAAGCAGCAGCTGACAACCCCATTACATAATTTTTTTATTAACTTGTTTAGGTAAATTCAAGAAAACCAAATTACCATCACACAAATTATTGTGGCTAAAATATTGTTCCAGATAAGGGCAAAAATTCACTTTCCAAAACACACCTGGATAGAAACCTAAGAGCCTTAAATCGAGAAGAAGCAAATTATGTTTCCGTAGAAAACACAGAAATTCCTACTTTCGGCACGTAAACCTATGTGCACTATTGACAGTGGAGAACTGCCCACGCCATCGTAATACCCCTTAAAAAAAACTGCCGAAGCAAACAATCGTAAACTAACTCGCGTACCTTGATATTTCAAAACAAGAATAGAGTTCTTAGTGGAAGAAAAAAAGAAAGGAAGTATAAGACATCAGTGGCGTATTCTTTAGTCCGTTTTTTTCTTGTTTTTTGAAGGTCACTTTTAGGGTTGAATGGAACATTTGAGTTCTCACAGGAGAACAGTTCAATCTTGGTTATTGATTAAGCAAAAATAATGCAGAACTTCGATTTGTCTGCTAAAACGCACAAAGTTTCTAAAGTTAGTCCTTTTATGACTAATTCCCGAAGAACATCAAAGTTATAACTTATTTTCCTCTTTTTTTTCTTATTGAATGGGACTCCGACAATTTTCTTAAGTTTTACAAAATGAATTCTAAAGCCGCAATGCAGTTCACACATAAACAGGACGTTATGTGTACCACGTTCATGTATCACTTTGTCAACACAGTGTTGCCATATGTTAAAAATAAATACAAATATGTAGTCTACAACAATTCTTTTAAATAAAAATCAATAATATTGTAGTTTAAATATACCATTATTGCATAAAAACTCTTAAGAAACATAAAATTACTATAAAAAAATACAGTGCGTCTAAAAATTTGTACAGGGACTGTAAGTAAAGAAATGAAGCAAGAAAGCAATTAATAAGTGACGGTTCAATGGGGAAAAAAGTATAAAAATTCTATACTTGTCTTTAGAGGAATTATCTTATTATGTGCCTATTTATACTTGTGAGATCTTTTTCTTTAAACGACGAGAGAAACTAAATCTAGTGCCAGAATTGTGCTTTATTACATTGCTCCATTGAACCACTCCAATACTCCATTGATTCATTATTACATTTGCCCAACTTATTTTGCTCCTCTCATCTTCCTACGTTATTTTAAATAGTGGCTTTTAATTTCAAAAGTTTTTTATGTAAAATTAACTTGTAGTTTTATATATATTACCAAAGAACTGGTGAAGTTAAGGCAGTTATGTTGCCTTGCCGGACAAAAGAGAATTGTGTGTTGAGAAAGTGCGTGATAGGTACTGGTTGAATGGATGGAAGAGAGAGAGATGCATTATTTTCTGGATTTTTTTAATTTGAAATATGATAAAAGCTGGCGTAGAAAATTGTTTTTGTTTTAAAAAGTGCAGAAAAGTGTTATGATACCAGTAAAATAAAATTTTATTAATTAAATTATAGTAAACAAGACGCAGCTTTATGTTGTTGCATGTTCCCAATTTGCATTAACACTACAGGAAATAATGATTTTTATATTTATATAAATTATTGGAACGTTCTTTGTATTACACAAATTCTATTGCTATCTGTTTGGGAATTGAAAGTTGCAAAACTTTTTAAAAGCAAATATACATTGTCGAAGTAAAAAAAAAATTCATATATTTAATGGTTTATTTTTAACATAACTTGTCCATTTATTTAAATCTATTTAAAAGTAGCAGTACACTGTAAATATGAATAGTTTATAATTTACTCAGATACTTTAAACTTCCTTTAAACCATAGTTTAATCAATAGAGAAATACAGAAGGTAATTAAACATTTATCCTCTCACACCTATCTTACAAGTTAGGGAAAGATAAGATGACGAACTTGGTAAGCAAAGGGTTTTTCTCCCCATAAATACATTGGAAAATAAACAATTACATTTTAAAATCCAGGTTACTAATGACAAGGCCCACTGCAAATGATTTCGGCACAGATTTTTTTTGAGAGCTGTAGAGAGCAAAAAATTTTTATATCCCTTACCTTGTAATTTTTTGAACTTCGCGTTTGTAAGGAATTACGCGAATGAATTGATTTTGTTTTAATATTTCATAGAATTCTTTTAAAGTATATCTTGTAATCTATTAAAATGTGCGGTTTTAGGTTGTTGACGCTTAAATTTAGTAACGATAAATTGGTTCAAACCAAAAACGGCTTCACCGCGTAGTTTACAGATAAAATGTGTCTTTTAATTGACAAATTGAGGTGTCATTTTACGGTAAATTTTCGAAGCATTAGAAAATCAGGAATTTTTTGTTTGAATTTTCAAAGTTATTTCGAATAAAAGTTTACGAGTCCATGTTTCTGCACATTAAAATATGTGTTTGTTTTCTCCTCATAGGGTGGTGTGGGCGGTTACTACGGTGCCGCCGGACTCAGTGCCTACTGTCCCCTGGCGACGCAGACGCTTCCCCCAGGTCCGTACTCGCCTCCGGACAGATCGAAACCTCCTATTGGTGTGTAGCATTGCATTCCATCATATTATTTATATTATTTTCATAATAATATTTGTTCAGGTGTCAAGATATAGTAGAAAATCAATTTCACTAAAGCAAATTATATGAATTATGTATAATTGTGTGTAGTGTGATGAACACATTTTAATCTATTTTTCCGAAACCCCACGAAGCATAGTTTTCGAGAAATTAAAAAAAGTTTTTAACAGCAACCTTACATCGAAATTACTGAACAAAAACTTTAACAACAGTCTTTTGATTGGGATGCATTATTAAAACTTGAAAAAGTACAAAAAAGCATGATTAAATATTTAAGATTATTTTAAAGTGGCAGAACTAAGGTATCTTCTGAAATACCAATTATTTGGGTTCATAGTACAAAAAAAATAATACTAACTCATATTTTGTAGCTGAAATTTTGTGGATTCATCTCAAAACAATTTTAGACCTAAAAAAAGCAAAAAATATTAATCGAAACTATCGTATACAATATTGGACTCGTGGGGTTCCTGAAAAAAAAATTATCCATAGCAGTAACAATTCGACAAAGTCGGTGACTTAAAGGGTTTTTCCCCGAAACACTATATTCGGTTGCTTCCCATGACTTTCTAAACCACTGGAATAACAGGAATTCTTCACAGTGTGTTTACGTTGGATGAATTGATTAACACCAAAAAAATTAATTTTAATAAAATTTTCAACAGGGATTTTGAAATAATGGATTCATTTTTAATGAATTTTTAAGTAATTTAGGATGTATATGAAGAATTATAAAATAATTATTTAAACTGAAGACTAATAGCAACCATAGAAAATGGATTATAGAAATTGAAAACTAGAAAACATTAGCAGTAGGTTGTGAGCTAATATAGCACCACACACACAACATTTCAAATAAACCTTAAACTAAGGTTATAATGAAATTACATTGTAATATTAATTTAAACATTTTACTGAATGTTGTAGAGTTAAAAAAATTTGACCATTTGTTGTGTGTGTTGCAGCCTATGCTCAAACTCTCCCCTGGGGTGCGCATCTGACGTACGCCCCATCAGGTCCTCCCAGTCCGGAAAGACGTTCTAAGGACATCATGATTCCTCCAGGTATAGTACTCATTCCCCAGCAAGAAAAATTAAATTATTTGAATGGAAAACTGAAACATTTGGCGTTTTATTCAACTAAAAGAGGTTAACATAGAGTAGATAGAAATCTTTTCTTTGACACTTACATTTTCATTAGACACTTCTCCATTTTATGAAAATCTATAATGGGAACTATACTTGCGAAGCCGTTCTAAGGACATCATGATTCCTCCAGGTATTGCACTCTCTTAGCATTCTCAGCAAGAAAAATGCAAGTTTTTAAATAGAGAACTGAAACATCATTCATTGTTATATTCGATTAAAAGTGTTTAATATAAAGAAGATCTACAGGGTTCTTCCCTAGGACACTTACTTTTCCTTGTGGCTCTTCCATTTATGAAAAACTATTGTGAAAAGAAATATATTGATCTTTAAGGGATTTCTTCGAGTATATCCATTGAGAAAATTAAGTTTTTCTAAAAAGTATTCGGATCTGCCAACTCTTTCCTTCACACCTTGTGTTTACTTATACTAGCTTTTTTGGTAAATCGGTAGAAGTCGTCAGCAAAACATCCAGAATAGAACCGATGTACCAAAACAGTGTATACAAAAGCTCTGCTGTGAGCAGGTAAACTGCTGCAACCCCACAAAAATGAAATTGACCATTTATGCTTTAAAATAATCAATCTTCCAATTTAATTTTTTATACGTTAGAATCATTGAATGCTTTCAACAATGGTCCAAGTCACTAGTCTACATACTGCAGTTTACCTGCCCGCAGCAGAGCAGCTGCTCCGATGCATATTCCGGCATTATTTAACCAACTTGTGTTTCATTGTTCCAGGTGTGATGGCGGCTCCTCCGAAGCCTCAGCGGTCGTTCCAGCACGGGGGCGGCGGCACCCTCCCCATGGGTAAGGGGATCCGGTGCACCCCCCCTGCCCCCACAGGGCCCCCGCCTTCCATACCCTCGCCCAGGGCAGGAGGAATGCCCAGGCCCATAGGTATAACTAACTCATCTTATTACTCGATGTGCACTCACTCATCTTACTCGGTAACTAACTCATCTTACATAGGTAACTAACTCATCTTACATAGGTAACTAACTCATCTTACATAGGTAACTAACTCATCTTACATAGGTAACTAACTCATCTTACATAGGTAACTAACTCATCTTACATAGGTAACTAACTCATCTTACATAGGTAACTAACTCATCTTACATAGGTAACTACTAACTAACTTATCAATAGCCCTCAGGTAGCTCTAGTGCGACGATAATTCAAACTAAACCAAACTAACTCAGCTTGCATAGGTAACTACTAACTCACTCATCAATAGGCTCGTGTAGCTAGGAAGGTGTATGTAACTTAGGGTAGTAGGTAACTTAACTCATCTGACATAGGTAACTAACTCATTTTACATAGGTAACTAACTCATCTTACATAGGAAATTAATTAATCATACTCGATCTCTACTCACTATTTTATACGTAGATCGTCATAAACCGAACTGAACTAACTCACTTTTATACTTTTTAAGCTTGTACGCTATCAAAATGTGGTGTAACGTTACTCCATAAAATATGGGTCTTCCTTCAGTTTAGCCGGGTAATGTTACAGAATAAAGCAATGTAAACTTGCATCAAAGCTGAGTTAAGTTTGAATTATCTTCGCACTAGAGCTACACGACCAAAGCTGAATAACCTTACGTGACAAAAACGTAGTAAGGTTGCATCACAAAGACGGAGTAAGGACACAACACAAAAACAGTAAAATGCAAATGTCATCAAAGCTATCTCCGAAATTTGCGGAGAAATTTAACTGCTTTTACTATAGTTCCATAACATTCTACTTATGAGTGAAATTTTTTAGCAATTTTTGTGGTTATTTTCTATAATTTTATACTCAAGTCAAAGTAAATCCTAACGCCAGGCTGAATGTTGCAATCCTTTTTATTTCAAGATTACTTAAACTTCAACTGTATCCTGCAAAATACATGAAATTTTTAAATAATAAAAAAAATGTTTAAGTTTAGCAACATCATTCAGAAATCGCATTCACAACCTTTTTCTCTTTTCTTCATTCGAAGAATTAAAAAAAGATTTTAAGTAGGTATTTGAAATCCTCAGCTTGTCAAGTGCACTAAATAGGTTCTATCATGGATCAAAAATCTTTTAGTTAAAGTTGACGAAATTACTTTTACGCTGTCTGACTCGCAGGACATAAATCGATATCTGTCGCGAATTTCCTTGAACTGATGAAGTCAGTTTTTGATTTTGCTGTCGTATGAAGGATAGTGATGTGCACTCCAGATCGATGTGTTTTTCTTCGGTGTTTTTACCGTTGAAAAGCGGTTTTGTTTAAAAATATCTTTTTTAAGAAAGTATGAATCAGATACCACTTTTATTTTTGTCGTCGTTGTACAAAAGTTTATCTTGAGATTTCGTTGACTAGAATAAATTAGCAAATTTGAGCCATATCAATTCACAAATACAACTGGCATAAAATTTTCCCTTTTAACCTATTTCAAATAAAATTTAAATGATATTTGAATGACTATACAAACCATTTATTTTGATTACATTAATACAAGAAAAAACATCTTTTTATGCTTGTTTGTTTTAACATTTCTCTATTCTTTAAAGCGTTCGGAGTATTCAATTCTGTTCAACATAAACCTTGTAATCTTTCGAATAAAATATAAATACGAGCAGATGATAAATAATATTTAATTAATTTGCGAAAGAATATTAAGGAAAATAGTTGATTTTGGCTTTTAGAAGTTTAAATTATAGCTGGGTGCTGTGTTTCGATCTTTTTTTTTCTAATGTGTATAAATCTAGTGTAGAAACTGCTGTTGATGATATTTACTTTAGGAACCTAGTTTTTTTTCCCGATTAGAACTTCAGTAAGTATTTAAGTAACAGGAAAGTAGGCTATTTTAGTTCTTTATGAACTTCTTGTTTATCCATGACATGCATATATAAAAAAAACTTTTTAAGTGGGAATTTATAAGAAAATCCTCAAGCTTGTCAAAAAGTGCACTACAATAGTGCTTTGCATGGCAGAATAAGATGAAGATTTAAGTTAAGTTGACGAAATTACTCTTAAAACGCATTTTGCTGCAAAAAAATGTATCAGATCAGAATTTAATGGGGCCTTAACCTGATGACGTCAGTGTTTGATTTGCTTCGTCATGACAGGATTAGGTGAGGCACTCACAGATGAGAATAGGATGTTTTTTTCGGTGTTTTTATGGATGTGAAAAGCATGGTTTGTTTAAGAAATAATCTGTGTGTTTAAGAGAAGAATGGGAATCATTTTTTCATTTTTTTTGTCGCATTGTTACAAAAGTTTAGTCTTGAGATTTATGACTGGAATATAATCTAGCAAAGTTTAGGCCATATCAATGTCACAAATATTCAACTAAATAAAATCCCCCCCCCCCCCTCTTTACCCATTCCAAATAAAATTTCAAAGTATATTTATTGCTATCAAACGTTATATAGATTAATAAAAGAAATAAAATTCTTGTTTATGCTGATATTTTAGACACTTATCTAGCATATATCTTTAAAAGCGCCCAATTAGCCAAAATCCCGTTCAACGATAACCGTTGTACCTTTGCATATAAAATATAAATACAATGTGTTTGTAAATCCTATATACGAGAGTCAGTATATACTGGTTCTACTAAAGTGGAGATAGTCGTTATATCACATTTATGGGGAAGTTAAACATCGCCCCTCATTTTTCCAATTTAAGTCTATGGGGAAGTATTTAAGGCGCACTTCTTTTGACTTTAAGTTTATGAACTAGTCTTTAATGTTTGCAAATAAAAGGCCGGGATGTTTTCTTGGAATATCAGCATGTACTTTGTAATTGTGAGTTTTTAGATATTAAATATAAAAGTTTAAAAAATATTTAAAAATCTGGCAGGATAAATTAAAATGTGCATATTAATATTCCAAGAAAAATACCCGGACTATTATATGAAAAAAAACCACTAGTTGATACCCAAATTTTTGTTTTTAAATCATATTCTAAGTTAAAATATGCGTACCTAAAAGTAATAGCTTAAAAATAAAACTTGAAATTTTCGGTAGTATTGCTTAAAAAATTATGTTTGTAATATATTCTTTATAATTTAAGAATTTTTGCTTTTATGTCTTAAATAAATATGTTATTTACTGACATTCTAGACCCCGAAAATTATGGTTGAACACTAAAATTAAGATAGACAACTAAAAAAACGTCAGAACTTTTTGAAAAAGTCTACCCAAGAAATTTTCACATTAAAGTGCCCTCAGATTATGAATCAGAAGAGTCTCTGGACCTCGATAATTTTAAGGACGTAAATTATGAATTAGCATAATCGTGAAATTCTATAATTTCGCCAAAATGCAACATATAAGGCTAATTTTGGTGTAAAATTACAGAATATGGCCTGGACTATTCTCCATATGGTTATGGAGAAAATATCATTCTCATCCATTCTATTTCCCCAGTCGACAGCCCCGCTACGCCCCTATCTCCCCCTATTCGCCGTGAGCCCGGAGCGGGGCCACAGCGATTTACTTTTGAACCTAATATGAATTATAAGGTAATCAAAATATTGCGACGGGGTCGAAAATCCGAAATAGAGATTTTGTTTTCTACACGTTTCGGAGGCTGCTGATTCCGAAAAAAAAATGATTTTTGGAACATTGGACACAAATTTTTAAACACGTATATTGTGGATCCTGGACTACTCTCTATGGCCAAAAAAGCATTCTCATCCGTTCTCCTTGTCCCCACATGTCATCGAATAATAATCCCGTGCAGAGGAGTGCACGTTAAATATGCTCCAATGTCCCAATGCTGCGTCTGATGTCACCCTTAACGGTTGCGTTGGGTGCCTACTCAGTGGTCGGCTCGTCACTTGATTATGGTTATAAATTACGATGCCCGTGGCCAATATCCCTCGCGTAGCTGTAGTGCGACGACAATTCAAACTAACTTAACTCTCTCCCCTATACAGTCGACAGCCGGCCGTTCCCCCGCTACGCCCCTGATCGCCGCCCCGACCCCCCGGGGGGCTACCGTGCCGCCCCCGTCGCCCCCTTATTCGCCGTGAGCCCGGAACGAGGCCACTACGAGCCCACCTACCGCAAGAGCTTCGAGTCCGGGTACCTGTCGTCGCCCGAAAGGCGTTACGAGCCGGCTAGAGTGTTTGCTGCTGCTGCGGCTGCCGCCCCGGTGGTGTCGCCCTACGAGGAGCCCTACTACGGTGGGGCGGAAAGGATCTATGGGACCAGGTCCGGGTCTGTGACGCCTGTCGTCGACGAAGAAGCGAGGTGGGTTTGGGTCTGTTTAGGGAATGAATTATGGTGAATTCAAGATTTAAAATTGGTAGTCGTGTTGCCTATTTTTAACTTATAATGCTGAAACAATCCGTATAATTGAAGAGCTTAGTGGAAGAACGTGCTAAGTAACAAAAAGGTGGAACTGAGAAAATGAGCTTTAAAGTTTTTCGTTTGCCTTTAAATACGTTAGAAACGGCATGTACAGAAGGTAAAAAGTATAAATAAATTACAATTTATGAAAAGGGAGAATCGTGTTCCCTTTAAAGATGGAACAATTTGTTCATTAATACGAAAATCTCGACTTTTTCAAAAATGTCACTTAGCACGTTGTTCCACTTATCTCTTCAATTAAATGACAGTCGGAGGGCTCAGAATACAAGTGAACTAAGGACATAAAAAGTTTGTGTGCTATACAGAGGTTTGAAGTCAAATTTTTATAACAAAATATCTCTTCAATTTCTCTTTAATTGCTGCTGCCTATCGGATACTATCTGAACTATGACTTTTTTCATTATTTCACTGAAATTTGACATAGCTACTACATGCTAACTGGAAAATGACAAAAAGTGGATTTGGTTCACTTGTATTCTGAACCCTCCGGTTAATAGAAACTCTTAACTTATTACCGATGTTTGGCCAAGAAATTTACCGCTCTTAAAGAAGCTTTTGGCTAAATTTTATCGTAATAAAATTAATCGACAAATGAAAACCATAGTACTGAACAACATATGCAAGATAAATTAAGTTACTATTAAATGAGTTTTAAAAGTCAAGTTACTGAAATAATCAGTGTAATTAACTCGCAGGTAATAGAAACAGTTAACTCATTTACGGTGATTGGGAAGAAAATTGGCCATGCTTAAAATCTTTCGGCTTACTCTTATCGTAATAAACAAATTAATAGACAAATAAAAACCATAGTACTGAACAAATTACAAAGAATAAATTTTGAATTACACGATTTTGTATCTACCTTGTAAACATTTCCGTTATTAGCTGAATAAATCCGTATAATTAACAGACAGTTAGTAGAAACACTTACTCTTAAAACAAAAGAGTGAAATCCACTCCTATAGGGGAAGTGCATTTTCGGCACCGGAAAAGAGTGGAAATTAACTCAGACTGAGTTAAAACCGCTCGTTTTAAGAGTGTAGGACGTAGATTGTTTTCTTTTATTTCTTTTACCCACTCCGCAAAAAGAGTGAAATCCACTCCTATAGGGGAAGTGCATTTTCGGCACGGAAAGGAGTGGAAATTAACTCACACTGAGTTAAAACCACTCGTTTGTTTTAAGAGTGTAACCCATTGTCGATGATTGGCAAAGAACTCTGACAATCTAAAATAAGATTTCGGCTAAATTTTATCTCTAAACAAATTAGTAGACAAATGAAAAACCATAGTACTTAAAATCTTATGTAGGGAAAATAAAGTTACACGAAATTTTTTTCTAATACTTAAAGTATCTACGGGACGAGATCCGGGTCTGCAAGCGTGTTGCCTGTTTCAAACTAATAAAACTGAAATAATCTTTTTGAATTAACTGATAATTAATTGAAAGGGGAGTTAACTCATTTACGATGATAGGCAAAGATTTTGCCTTTCTGAAATAAGCTTTCGGGTCATATTTTTTAAAGTTAATATTTTAATAAAGTTACTTTTTAAACATACAAAATTTGAGCAAACAAATTTTCTATATTAATTTTAATTAAATTTCACTACGTTGAAAGCGATCGTTGAATTTTGAATTACAAGTACCATTTTTTAAAAGGATAATGAATTTTAGAAAATCATTTATTTAAAAAAAATTTGAGTAAATTTAGACCCATCAATATTCAAAGATATTCAATCTGTGTTTTCAAAACTTAGAATATTTGATGTATATGTAATACGACATTTTTATCCCACTTTATGCACAAACACAAGCATTAACTGATGATTTTTAGACAAACTTAGCCACTTAGCCACTGAAATATACTTATGTGCTAAGGAACTAAATCTCCCTTTCAAAAGTATCCTAATCTCTCTATTTCTGCTGAAGCAGTTGTGTTCTTTCCGACAGGCTCCGTGTCGAACACATGGAACGCCAACTGGCCAGCCTGACCGGGCTAGTCCAGAAAGCCCTGTCCGCCCCTCCCGCCCCTAGAACGCCGCCCCAGCAGCAGATTCCCACCAGGGACGTCAACAAGGAGAGAGGACAGGGAGGTACGCAGACGATAGAATTCTTAAGCTTCGGTTTCCTAAGCGCCCGTGATCGTTCGAAATCACGTACAAGCTAAAACTTAACCCTGGAGCATTGGCGACATTTTAATAACTAATTTAGGACATGATAATGTGCAAATTTAGGACATGATAATGTGCAAATTTAGGACATGATAATGTGCAAATTTAGGACATAAGTTGTTTGGAGCGACCTTCTAATCGAATCTAAAAGTTTGACACACTTTCAAAAATATCATCTACACAAGGATATTAGTTCCGATGATTGCGACCTCTTCCAAAGGAAACCTTAGCTTTAGAATCCATTTAGATATTGCCTCTAGATAGAAGAAATAATTCATTGTACAACTCTTAAATAAGTCGGAAAGCTCTAGAGTCTACGTTAAAGAGATAAATTTAATTTTGGCTTCGGGGTCAATTTTCTTTACGGGAATGGCGGTTGCTGTTATTTACAATCGGCGATTTTCTTACAACCAAACTACACTGTTAAAAATTTTGTGCTT
The DNA here is from genome assembly GCA_019343175.1 of Oedothorax gibbosus. Classification (NCBI taxonomy): domain Eukaryota; kingdom Metazoa; phylum Arthropoda; class Arachnida; order Araneae; family Linyphiidae; genus Oedothorax; species Oedothorax gibbosus. The sequence continues at coordinate 33,616,419 of CM033271.1, forward strand.
GGTTTCACCATGATATTGGTTCCTAGTAGCTGCAACGGCTGAATGGGGAAACGTTCCACCACATTTTTGGTATTCGGTTGAACCATTTCTCATGTTTTTGTTTCCAAACCCAGAAAAATGGTTCAACCAATCACCGAAAAAAAGGTGAAACATTTCACCATTCAGCCGTTGCAGCTACTAGGAACCAATATCATGGTGAAACCAACCAATATCATGGTGAAACCTAGCACCAAATTTTTAACAGTGTACGTTAATTTAAAACCTAAAGCACCTACAGAACTAATTCGTATAAGCAGATTTCGACTAATCTGAAAATACATTTTTAACCATTAACGCAATGTAGTTTGATAAAGTGGTGGTTAGCAGGAACGAAGCGTCTGTTTAGTAAGATCAAGTTGTTATTGGTCGATTCCCTTGTATTTTATTTTTATAAATGATCAAGGTCACTTATCCTAAACATTAAATTATGTGATACGCTTTCGTCAATACTAACTTCGTCGTTAAATAGTGTTTTCTAACCCATAACCTCGAAGCACAAAATACACTACATGAAAGTGTCAAATATTTTAATTTTCCCCAAAAAGTTTAAATAATATATCGGACATTTTCTGCTAAAATAAAGGAAAGATTGTAAGCAATTAGAGTCAATAATTTCTGAATTATTCCTACTCTATGTAAGCTTCCCTTAAGAAATTAAATTTTCGCGTACAAGACTTAAAGAAAGTGGTTCAAGTTATTTAAGTTTTTAATGTATAAACTAGTGCATAAAGTCCCTGGACAAATTATTATACGCACTGCAAGATTTCATGTAAAATATTAATTACCGGGTGATATTGTACCGTTTTATTATTTTAAATTGATTTATTTTTATATTATCCTATCAATTACCGATTTATTTGACATAAATAAAACAGCATTATTTTAGAAAAGCATAAGTTTATTAAGTTTTAAAGAAAAGTGAAATTAATGTTAGTAAAAGTCAATATTTAGTTAGAGCCACCTTTAGCTGCTATCAAAGCTTTAGTTCTGCGCGGCATGCTATCAATGAAAGACTGTACTGTCTCCTGCATTTGAGGATGATGATTCAACACATAAATAACCCTATAATAATTATATAAATTAATCTTAATCCTAATGAATCATAATTATCTTAAAATAAATACAAATATGTAGTCTACAACAATTCTTTTTAATAAAAATCAATAATATTGTAGTATAAATATACCATTATTGCCTAAAAATTCTTAAGAAACATAAAATTACTTTAAAAAAATACAGTGCGTCTAATAATTTGTCCAGGGACTGTACGTTATAGCAAACCTTCCTTTCAGAAGGTTACTCTGCAGTTCGATCTTCCTCTTGCACGTCTCTAGCAGGTAGATGTTAGTTTCTCATTATGCTCTAATTAAAAAAAGTAAACGACTTGTTGAAAAATGTCTTAATTATAGTTAATTTAAAAGTCGTTTCAGAAATTGTGGTTTTAAACTTAAACTTGTTCTTTTAAAAATGTATACGTTAATTCAGGGCCGGGTTTAAAGATATGCCGCCTGTAGTCTACTATCAATTTGCTATTCCTGACACAGTATATCTCCCACTTCGGGAAAAGCTGGCTAGTTGCAAAATAGGATGGCATGTGCTGTTTAAGATTATCACAACGAATATAAAAGAGGGAAAATAGTTTTATTTGAAATACAATATTATAGAAAACCAGATATTTTAATTTTCTGAAAACTGACGTAAAATTTGCCGCCCCAAAAAATTCGCCGCTCTAGGCTACAGCCTACTTAGCCTATTTAGAAATCCGGCCCTGCGTTAATTGCTGTATTATTCAGCTTTTTATTTCTGTACAAGAAGATAAGTAATTGCCTTATCTTGTTGCATTTGTATGAAAGACTCGTATAGTTATATAGTGTGACTTCAATTTAAAACAACCAAACTTTAGTTCGAAAGATGTTAATGTAAGTTATGCAAGTGATTATGTAATGCAAGTGTTTCGATGTGGACAAGCATACTTTAAGAAAGGCGGTGCTTTTCGTAATTTCGCGGCATACCGGCTCAAGTGGTGCAATACGGTAATACTATTTTTACTTTTAAATGAATAGTATTTAAATGACTTGCTTACATATTCACCAATAAAATTAGAGTGTGTGTATGAAATTTAAAATGCATACAGAGAACATATTGAAACATTTAAGGTATTATAATCTCACAACTTGAATAGTTAAATAAATATCAAATATCTGTTAATGAAAATATAAATATCTGTTAATCAAAATATTAATTGTATCGAAAATTTGATTTTTTTTTCAATTTAAATTTCAACGTCATAATTCCGTTCAAAACACTCCTTTATATGTCCGGTACATGTATTATCAATAACATTCATGTGTCCTAAAAAAAAAATTTATCGGTTCTCGAGCAACATTATCTTTCTACCGCTTTTGGTATAAAAAAACCGTTTTTTTTTAACAAGTATGTAAATACATAAAGAGCATTTTTTCATGGTTTTCTTTATCAAATACAACGACTTGGTATTGCAAATAAGGTTTACAAATACAATAATGTTTCAGAATATTTTTATTTACTTATATACGGTAGAAAATTTATCTTGCATTAAATTTTATATGTACCTGAAATAAAAGTTTTAAAAATTATGTTTAAAAAAAATCTTTTAACGATATAGCTAACACGGATTTATTCTTTATTTTATTTGTTTTTTATGTATTTTTTCCCTTCTAGATGAAAACACAGACTTACAACCTGAACCGCATTCCAAGTATGCGTTCAAGGGTAAGCATCAAGTTACAATACTTGTTGGACAGCAGAAAAAAAATGACCTTGTCAAATCTACATTAATTCAGTTTAACTTTATATATTTTTGGGTTACTTTGTGTCAAAGACTAAACGCTTAATTTTTAATCTAAGTTTAAAGACGACTTCGATATTTCAAGAGATTTGTTACACTATTTTTTTAACTTTGCTGTGCACTATGTTTTTCTCCACATTTCAGCTTAAAACGTTTTTCTTACACATTTTTATTCTATTCAAAATTACAATTACTTTTCTTCTCAATTTTGACATGATTTCAGCAATTAATATATCTCTACTTCTGAATATAAAATACCCATACATTATCTTTATGCAAACCCAATTAAAGTACATTATTCTTGTGAAATTTTAAAACTTTGCTTGTGAAAATTATTACTCCACACTTTCCCTTCCAACTCCACCTATATACATTTCCCAAGCATAAAAACATCTAAAATATAACAAAATGCTATTGTATTTAAGCAATGAAAGTAACAATTTCTTCTGCCAATAAAACATTACGACTTAAAATTTATTTCTTGCATATTAGTTTATTCGACACAAAATACTATTTTTTTTTACTTCACCTCAATTTTTTGACGATTTCAGCATTGAATATAAATTTACTTCTGTATATAAAATATCTATACACTATATTTGCGCAAAAATCCCTTAGACAATTACAATACATTATACAATACTCAACATTTTGTGTGAAGTTTTAAAAATGATGCCCCACACTTCCCCTAAAAAAGGCCACCTACATATATCTCCCAAACATCCAAAGCACCTAAAATACAATAAAATACTATTTCATTTGAACAATAAAAGTAACTATTTCTTCTGCCAATAAATCCAAGTCGTTTCTAATCTGTAGAAGAAAAGTCTGTGTCTTTCTCGGACGAAACCACCACCGTGAGCTCACCCGTCCACCAGAAGCAACATTCCCCTCAACACTCAGGTGATAATAAATAAAAAAAAATATTTGAACCTATATCCACCCCTATATCCAATGCCCCCTAGAACAAGAGAAGGCCAGACGTTACGTCAAGACCCAATGTGAAGCTTTGAATGATGACAGACAGATCAACAACTACTCTGCCGTAGGCAGGTAAACTGCAGTATCTAGACTTAATGACTTGGACCGTTATTGTTAGCACTCAATAAATTTAGCTATAAGAAAGTATGCTGGAAGACCGATCATTTTAAAGCGAAATGGTCCATTTCATTGTTGCGGTAATTGCAGTTTACCTGCCCACGGCAGTACTATTCAGTTTAAAGATAAAAAATCCTATCTAGTCTATTATTGTACAAGATTTCAGATTTTTAAGCAAGGTACTGTATGTTTTAAACTAGGAACGATTGAAATTCCATCGTTCAAAGCCTCAAAACTGGTTCGAATTATAAAGTGACATCAAATATTGGTCACTATCTATGTCTTCTCTTGGTCTACATGTTAAAGCACCACCCTTGTGTTTGTTCAGTTCCCTTTCTTTGTGTTTAATTGTTTAAAATACACATTCACCCTGAAAATAACGTTTTTCCTCATTAATATTGTCTTATTAAATGTCATATAGGTATTTAAGTCCATATAGAACATGGTCTGAGAAAGGCGGGTTTGATTTTTGAATGGGGGAAAAGGAAATCGCAAAAATTTACACAAACGTGTCAAATTATAGTAGATTAAAGAAAGTATTGATTGAAATACATAAAAAAATGCGATTGCTTTGGTAAATTAACTTACAATTATGCCATATTCTCACACTTAAACTCTTAGATATGTGATTTCTCTCTTAAAATGTTGCTTGTAAATCTTTGAGAAACCATTATCCGACGATACTGATAATATCGAGACTGTCCATCTGCGCGAAAACAATAAGAAAGTTACGAGTTGTTGGCAGTTTAGTTATAGTCTTTTAATTTAAAAATGTCATGTCATCCTGATAATGTTGCTGTTCCTTTAATGATATTGATGACATGGCATCTATCCTGCATTGACATCCTGATATTGATTTTCTCTTAAATTTACAGTCTTGATGAATTTAATGTTCTTGTTCTGAGTTATTGTGTTTCTATTATTGAGCGTCACTTGACTGTGGTTCTAAAATATGACGCCCGTCGCCAATATCCCTCGTGTAGCTCTAGTGCGACGATAATTCAAACTAAACTATTGAGGTTTTTTTTTTCATTTTATGTTTATATGCTCCATTCTCATGCTTCGTTGTGGAGACCAATGCGGATATATCAAGTGCTTTTTTCACACACAAAATATTGTGACAAACTTCTGTAAAATAGCGTGTGAATATTTAAACCACTCTTGTTTTTCCCTAACAGAGAGACCAGTGAAACCAGCCATCAAGTCCTCCCTATCACTTCGCAGCCAACATTCCTCAGGTTCGTATCGTACTACTTAATATTAAATTTTGTTTTAAAATTTAATTTTGTAGTTTTTTTAAAATTATTTTTTACTTATATTGCGATATTTTCAGACGTGGATTCGGTTCCTACTCAGCTACATCCCCCCACAGTTAAAGTTACTTCCGCAGGTAACCAAATGTTTATAATCGATCTTTTCAACTGATAAAAAAATCTTTTACCCCAAAATTTCATTCGATACATGATGTATATTTACTTTCAGATTCTTTCTCCGACCGAGAACTCCGTTCCAAACCCGCTCCACCCCCGAAACCGAGTTCCCTTTCCGAACGACAGCATTCGGCGTCTCCACCAACAAGAGGTAGTGCGTAATTACTCCTACTCAAAATTTAAAATTCACTTAAATTTAAAATTGAAGAGCTTATAGTGGAAGAAGTGCAATGTGACAAAAAGGTGAAAACGAGAAAATGAGATTTTTGGTTTGCAAAAGGTAAAAAATACTTAAATAAAGTTATGAAAAGGAAAACTTGTAATCTTTAAAGGAAACAATAAAATGTTAATTGACACAAAAAACGCAATATTTTCAATTCTGTCACATAGCACGTTCTTACACTAAGCTCTTCATGGGTTTATTCTTACACCGTATTGCAGTTGATAATAGAGCTTTATTTAATGCAGACTGTGAGACTCAAGTGCAAAGCGATTTCTAAACTGCCTATATCCAGGTTCGATTTGATTGGACTTTGGATGTGAATAAGTATACATCAACTTTTATTAGCACAGCAAGCGGTGTAGGTTAAGCTCATTTTATAACATATGTTACAAGTTTTTGACAACGATTCAATATTCAAATCTAACAATTTTTTTTCATTATTCAAGATGTTTAGGACTTCACCATTCCTGATTTATTGTCGATGTACCTTTTTTTGTAAAATATTTCCACCTTAAGTAAATATGTTCGTACTGACAACTTCTCGAGTGTAAGCTACTTTGATACCTGCATTATTAGGTATCATAGTTCGCAACGAAACACTTTCATAAGTGCCCGTGGGTGTGTTTCAGAGTTCCGTGTGAGCGTCGAGATGTACAGCCAGCTGAGGCATCTGAGGAAACAGACGAAGGACCTGAGGCTGGAGGTGAGGAACCTGAGGAGGATCGCCCAGTCGCAGGCCATCACCGCAAAAGACACGGTCAGGGAGACCTGTCTTAAGATCAAGGTGAGTTCTTTTGTTAAAAAATAAATTGTTTATAAAAAGATCAGTATAAGAGGCGTACATTGTATTGCTAGACTCGAAGTTACAATTGCAATCTAGTCTTAGCCGAGTTCTAGCCGTTTCATATTATAAAGTGTTTCCGAAGATATTACAACAACCTGTCTCCTCCAAAAGGTACCTCAAAGTGAAGACCAAGTTTCTTCGGCTTACATACTACAGTATGTGTTATAATCTAGTTGACTGGTAGTACCGGAGTAATAAATCAGTGCCATTCAGCATTAGATGTTATTTGAGATTGCTTGTGAGGTGGACCGCTACACACTACATTGCGGCAATTGGTTCAGTTAAACCTGTTTACACACACTTAAGTAAAAAAAAATCGAAATATAAACCAGAAATGAACCAGACAGATATCAAAAGTCAAAAGGATATCAAATGCATGCTGCTAGATAACCATTATTACGGGGATGAGAAGTTTAGGCATAAATTTATCGCATTTACAAAGAAGAGACACAAATATTTTGAACCATTGATAAATCTGCATCATGGTAAATGAAGATTTAAAGCTTTAAAAGTTTTTTATCGTAGTAGAAATAAAGTAAACCATCTTTATATACCGCATGAGCATGTCTTCAATTAAAATTGAATCTCTAGAAAACGATAATTGAAATACTAGTATACACGATGTAAATGATTTCAAACAGTTTTTAAAATTGGTAATATTATTTCAGAAATCTTAAACTTTCAGTAAGAGAAATTATTTTCTTCAAGACAAGTTTTATTCCTTCAAGGAAGGATACTGTAAATACTTTAAGGAATGATATGCATATTTATGTTGAATAAGCTGATATTTTCATTTCTTTGTAGACCATGCTGGCAGCCGCACAAATGGGCGAAGAACACGTGTGTGCTGAAAGGCTGAAAGTGTCCAGAGGGGAAGAGCTGTATCGGCAGGACGTCAATCACCTGGAGAGAGATCTCCTGTAAGTCTTCAAAGCACACACATATCCGGTTTTTAATTTTACGAAAATTCTTATGCAGTTTAGAATTGTACTCTGAACTGTTCAATTATCAGCAAGTACTCACATTTTAATATTACAATAAATTTATAAAGTTTTCCCTAGTAATGTTTTATAATTTTTCCGACAAGTGACCTGGAACGTCAAGTGGAGGATCTGCGTGGCAGCGTCATCAATCGGAAATGCCGAGTGAACCTCGGCGATGTCGAAGGAATGGCGCTTGTCCTCAGCAGAGCCAGCAAAGCGGTCGCAGAGCTCAAAGGTAAGCTACCAATGCCATGGCCAACTCAACTCTAAAGCCTTGGAAGCTCTTCGTGACGTCACACTATTCGTCCGTTTAGGAAGAAAAGGTACGAAACCTATTCGCGCACGACCGACTACTTTTCCAGATACTAAACAGGTTACGTTCTTCTCTTTCGGAACAGCCGACAATCCGGATCGGAGGGATAGTGGGACGTTACAGAGAGCTTCTCTGGTCTTATTAGACGATTGGTTTACAAATTGTTATGTTGATACTTAGTTAATAAGAAGCTCGCGTTATTTAAGGCGTTGACGACATTTTCCAACTCGCCAAATGTCTCCCGAAAGGGTTGGGATTGACACAAGCAATTTTACATAACTTTTTTTTGAATTGCAAATTAATTTAGCATACGATAAAGAATATTAATTTAGTTTGTGAAAGAATAGTAATGAAAATAGTCGATTTTAGTCTTTAAAAAATTAAATTACTACTAAATGCTGTATTTGGCGATTTTTTCTGCGGTGTATAAAACTTATGGTGTAAGTGGTTCTATGGGACATTTACTGTTATAAATATACTGGTTTTCGCTAAGAATTTCAGTGAGTATTTAACAAGAAATTAGGGTATTTTAGAACTTATTGTTCCTTAAGAGACCAAGTTTTGAGGCGAGTTTCTCAATACATCAATTTGGCATTTAGCTACTTTTAGTTGTAACACACGACGTAAGTTAATACAAAACTTTTGCACCACTTCTAAAATAAAACAACAAAAAAAATCACAATTTATATTTTTTGTTACAGCTCGCTTCCCTGCATTACAAGAAAGTTTGAAGACAATTATGGCAGTAGAAATGGAAGTTGTAGTACGCGAAGAAAAGTAAGGAAACCGTTTTATTTCAAATGGACAATCGATATGTTATATAACCTTCCTTATTTTTAATAAAATTAAAGGCTACGTTACATTTATCTTAAGAAAAAGCTCTCTTTTTCTTTTCTTAAGAAATTGACTCCCTTTAAAAATACATACTTTTCCTACTTCAGAAATTTCTTTAGGGATTAGTAATTAACATTCAATTAAATAATAATATATAATTTTAATACATAATAATTATAATATAAAATAATCGACATCTTATTTTACAACAGAATATTTGAACCGATTTCAAACAGTGGTATTATAGAGCCCTGAAAGACTGCTACATTTTCTCTCTGTATTAAAAAAAAGTAAGCTCATTTAAAATGTCCGGAGCCAAAACACCATGAAATATTCATCTTAGAACTCCATTCTTTTTCTGGAATGTGTGTCTCCCTTATACCTCGATGCGGTTTTTTTAAATTTCCAATTAGTTTTTTAATTAAAAATTCAAAATAAGTCAGCCAAAAACGAATACGAGGTTCTTTTCGGAATAACATCACGGAGGCGACGTTCGTCTGCTAAAGAAAAAGCGTGATTTGAGATGTTATATTTATGTTCTTTTTAAAGAACAGTTGCTCTCTGGTCTTTTCTTTTTAAAAGAACAGTTCTTAAACACGTTCTTTTTACAAAAGTTGCTTTACGCGTGGAAGAATTCAGGCAAATATAAATCTTCATTATCTTTTATTTTCAGTACTTATAAAAAAATATTACGTTGTTAAATCTTTCTCGGTAAAGTCTGCGATTTTGTATTTGCTATTTAGTCTTTTTTTTAATTGTCGCTATCGGGTTGCCATCAAGGCTTCGATGAAAGACAGCTACATTTTATCATATAAAAAAAAACATTTGTAAGAATATTCAATACAGCCGGAGTAATTTGTCTTGGGAAAATTATTTCTTCAATTTTAATAACACAAAAAAAACTTCGGTTTGGGGAACCCATGACTTTAAATGATGCTTCTTCTCACAAATAAGTCTGTTAAATTATATTGTTTTAAAGTAATTAACTGAATTTTAACAAATTTTCAGATTCCTTAAAGACGAACCTGAGCGGTTAGAAAATGCTCTTAGACGATGTAAAAAATTGACTGGAACTCTAGTCACCCTTAAGAGGTAAGGTTGTTACCACGCAATAAGTGTTAATCAAGAAATGTTAGAAAAACGTCATTGGGGCTTCTACATGACTTAAGACAATTTATCAAGCGATTAGTTAGCATACTTCAAAACAAAGTATTTACATTAGCATAAGCTTTTGCATTTAAAAATTGTAACTGTTTTGTAATATTCTTAGTATCGTTACTCCAGAAGTACACATACGTGTAGAAGTCACTTTATAACTTCATTTTACGATTTTTATTAATACTAACTCCTCTATTATAAAATCGAATGTTCAAGATTTCCAAATATACCGATACCGAAGCAGCTGATTTGTTAATTGGTGTTTTTTTCAATTATAGAGGAAGAGAGTCAAGCAGATTTCGGATGTCTTGTTAAACACTTTTTTCAGCTGTAAATGCTAAAACATTTGCCTTTAAAACAATGTTAAAATGAACTATTAATTACAGAAAACAGCTTGGTTGTTTATTCATAACATACAAAAAAAATTGCATTTTTAGTGCTCGAAACCTCAAATTCTTCTAAATTGACGCGATTCTCGGCAAATATGAAATGTTAATTAAGTATTTGCAAAACATACCTTTAATTATATAATTGTTTGAAAAATATATTTATATAAAGAATATATGCGCAAAATTTTTTTCGGTAATGAAGAGGTTAATGGTGAATCCACATGAAAGTGGCACACTATATTGTAAGATATCCTTCTGATATATACATGTGATTATTTGGATGATATAATTTTAACACAGCGTTCGTACGATTTAAGTTCTACTAGAGTAACGACTAACTTCGTCTAAACTTTTAAACCAACTTAAATTTGTACAGTTAGTTGTGGTCTAAGTAACATTCTTCAGTTATTGCCAATTAAAAAAATATATATTATTAAATTCTTTCTGCTTTTCTTTCTCAGGATGAGGCAATTGAAAGTTGGTTCATTATTATCTATGCACAATTAGACATATAAACATATTTTACTCTCATTTCAGCTCAGCAAATTTATTAGGATTCAGCAATATAAATGTCACTACTTGCACATTTTAAACTGTGTTTATGTTGTGTAGAAATTTCGTTCTTTGGTCACCGCATGGGTGTTGCCAACTTATTTTAGCTGCTTTCTCATATGTACATTAATTTTCGTTCTTTATTTAAGTAAAATATAGTTAAGTGTTTTTAATTAAAGTTCATTACGATGTGAAAATAGCTTTTCTTATAATGATTTTTTTTCTTTGACCGTCTTTATTTTTTTCTTTTCGTTATCAAGTTCATTACATTTTCTACTAATTTTGTGCAATTTTGAATGAATTTTTTGACATTTTGTGTTTTGAACATTTTTGTGGTGAAAGGATTTCCCATTGCCAGAACTTTCACGGAATTGAACTATAAAGAACTGTCCATGCGCGTCGTTTTGTAATAATTATTATTAAAAAAATTACCCTGCATATAAATATTTCAAATAACTTTTAAAAAAATTTATTTAACAACATTAAAAATTGATAAGTACAACAAATCATAGATTTGTCTTTCAATGTCTCAAAATAAAAAAAAATTAGCCATAACACATATTTTTAAATATACTTATACCCAAACTGTGTATCATGTCTCACTGAGTAGCAATCATTTCCTTTAAACAGTTGTTCCCGCGACACAACATAATTGTATTCTTTCACCATATAAAATAGAAGTCGTGGGTTATTTAACCCATAAAAATTGCTTTTGGTAAACATGGTAAGAAATCGACAAAATTTGATTATAAAGAAAATATGACCTATTAAATAGGAATATAACCGTTAAAACTATATGTATTATAGTGTTGTGAATGATCATATAAAAAATTAAACACATACATTTATTTAAATTCGAAATATCAAAAACATCTCCTTTTATTAGCTTAGAATTTGCAATGTTGTTTTGCATGTCAAAATATATTCCAGCGTAGTTTTAGTAAAGGTTTGAGTATCTAATACTGTGCGAATTATCGAGTTTCAGTACTTTTGTCCTGAATATATTTGACATTTTGTTGCGATTTTATTTGTAGCTACGATGTATTATTTGGTCTGTATATGTTGAAATTTAAAGACACTTAATGTGTTGTTGTGCGTTAAATTCTTACATATTATTTAAAAAAAACTGCGTTGACTGGTGAAATTAAAAAAAAAAAACTAATCTGCATTTAAGATATTATTGAAATCTGGCGACCGAACTGGCTGCATACTGTAAACTTGTAGGTTAAAAGAAAATTATTGGTCCCTCATTCTTCACCTACCTTTTTTCAGCATTAAAAACTGCTTTGATAAGAACACTCAAATACAACCATATGCTTTTTAAAAATTTCTTTGACTAACAAAAGACTTTGTAACTAGACAAAGTAGTATAAAGTTAAAGGAAAGGTAATAAAAAAACTAGCCCGCTATCCTTTTCTCTTCTAGAGTAAGTTTTCGAATTTTACCGAGGTACAAAGATTATTGGTTTCATTCTCTAAACCATGAACTTTATTACAAATTTCTTAATCCAAATCCCATAAAAATAAAAGTTGAGAACCACTCTGGTTAACCTACGTTGCATGATAGACGCTTTGTAGCTACACTGCAAATTAACGGTCTTATTTTAAGATTCAATAGTTTCTTAAACGGATGCACTGGTTTTTGACATGCAAGGAAATTACACGGAAAATGTTATTGTAACTTAATTCTCACGTCTTAACATATTCCTAATTTGATATTTAAGTGCAAGAATGGTAATACTAGAAAAAAAACTATGTATTTTAAAACTGCATTTCTCAAGTCGTATTCAAACCCACTATCTGTGAGTCGACATTCCACAACCGCTAAGCTATGTTTTCTATGGCCCGGCTACAAAACTGAATTTACACGTAATTCAGATTGCCAATTACAAAGCAAATGACTAAAGAAGAATCTAAAAATACCATATCAAACTTTATATTTCATGTCTGATTTGATAACCTATCTTAACGTTAAAGTGTCTTTTTTAAAGTGAAATATTTTTAAGTGAAGTAAAGCGAAATTTACATTTTTTAAACGTTATTCATGTTTGAATAGGAACACAGACAATACAATCATCAGTTATTTTAAATACTGATGACTTGGTCCAATAAGATATTTAAAGCGTCTTAAATGTTTTATAAGACACCCGATGCGTCTAAAATCATCTTAAAGACTTTCGATACGTTTTTAATCCAATATAACACACTTAAAGCGGCTTAATTTCTTTTTCAGACACTCAATATGTCTGAAAATTTCGTGAAATCATATTGCGTCTGAAAATTTCTCTAAACACTTACTGCGTCTGAAAAGTGCGTCAGAAATTCTATTGTAGGCGCGTAATGTTATACTTCCTAAATCCAATTTATGTCAATGCGTCTGAAATCCACTTTAAGACACCATTTGGCTTAATTTAAGACACCGGTATTTGCAGTGTAGGGTCACTTTAATGCCGTGTGTTGACTCCTGGGTCCGTTGCAGACTGGCTTCTGTGCAGGAACAGCGTCACACCGTAGGACACCACCTGCCAGAGAAGTCGCATTCCGCCGACGGACCACACTCCGACGGAGAAATGCACTCCGCAAAAGTTAGTATCCCCACAAACAACTGGCTAACATTCATTTCAAACAGTTAACCCACTTTTTGTAGTCCTTATTAAACAACTTGTGCCTTTTCACCAACAGGATGAGGATTTATATTGGTATTCGGGAAATCGTAATGTTTTTAATAGTTCAAACTCGCGAAATCGAGTCTTCAAGTATGGCAGAATTGTAATTTTCTCAATTTCTACTGCTTACTTTGGTTGTATATCAATTAAAAAGTTTGGTATTTTCGACACACCGATGTTATGGTCAGTTCTTATATCATTTGGATAAAACCATTCGCTTGTATGGAAAATTTCCCAAACTGTTTGAAATATTCAGACAAAAAGGCTTGTCAATTTTTTTTTTATGAAGAGCAATGCATAAAGAATTTCGGCTGTGATGTTGCATATTGATGGTTTCGATATTGATAAATACCGATATGATACGTCTAATAAATTATTCAAAGCAAAGTTGCAATATACATAAAGATTACTTATAGATGTCCTTTAAAGAAATGACCGGAGCACTTTCTGAATGTGTGTACTGTTTATTATTTTTTACTTTTTCAAAAATGAACAACTTTGGCTTTGATATGCACAAGACATGATGTTATATTTGGTATTACAATTAAAGCCATGTTTTGTGATCATACGAGGTGTTGGTACTTTCTATTGTTAAACTATATAAAAGTTCCTTTTGGAGAAAACTTAGTTATAAGGATTCATACTTGTATGGTAAAAAGGCACAGGTTGTTTCATCCAATACAAAGATTAGCATTTTCATCGTGCTCAACACCGTTTAACTACCTACTGACATAAGATTTTTCTTCAAGAAAAGCTTACTTCGATGAAAATATACAAGTTTTAATCTACATACTATGATATTTGTAAGCTTTTCTTGCAGAGAAGTCTTCGCGCACTGCAGATTTTGATTTACCTCAATGTGTGTGTCTCTCCCTCTTTCCCCTTGATTGATCCACCTTCTTTAAATGTTCCTCTTCCCTTGACCTTACAGCATGTTTCTTTGACTCACTGTGTCTCTGACCAACCTGTCTCACCATTTCCGAATTGTTTCAAGCAAATACCTTGTTGTTTTTTACTTCTTGTTTCGGTGTGTGGATATCGGTCGGATATTCCTAAGCTTTTTTCGGTTTCTGGCAATTGTTTCGATTTGAAAAGTGATAGGGATGACATTTGCATTGTATTTTTACATTTCTATAAATTACTGATGAACCAATTTAGTACAATATTTTTTAGAAGAATTGATTGAAAACGTAAATCTTTATCACCTTGTTAAATGAAATACGATCAATGGCGGTTTAAGTTGCTGGAGAGGTTTGGCAGAAATTCATTCCTTTTGTTAAGAAACCAGAGTGATAAAAATTAGTGAAGATTTGTTATTTCCAAATCTTCAAAGTAATTTATACAATTTTGTTTCTGAATATGGTTCATTTGTCCATCCTTATCGCAATGGGTGTTAGATAATGGTAATGAAATAATTTAATGTGTGATTTCAAAATGAAAGAAAGCTTAAATTGTCATAGTCACCAGGTTTAAATGTATGATGAATTCTTTCATCGAACTCTTGCTCAAATATTCTTAAATTATCGCATAAATTAAGTTTTTCTATTAAAAAATATTCAAGTAAACTTTTTTGGTACAGTTTAGTCGAAAATTTAAAAAGTATTTTTGTAAAAAACGAAGTTCAATTGAAATACATTTTAAGAATAGTTTTATTAAATATTCAAACTCAAGAATAATTTTGGATTTATATTCTTTTTCACTAGCAACTGTTCTTAAGCATAATTTGCGGTAGCGAAATTCTATATTGCAAAAAAATCAAGTTTTTAAAGAATCGTAGCTTATAGTTGCGAAATGGTATAACTTTCAAGATATACTTCACCAATTGAAGGACATATTTTTTCCAATATTAAGTAATTGTAAACTGTTAATAAACTATTTGAGCAAGAATATGTAATAGAATGAGTTGTGTGAATTGTGCATTTCATGTCAATTCAACTCTGTCAAACAAATTGCCAAAAACAAACCCTTGCTTTCCCACACTCCTTTTAAACCAAACCTCGTCCCACATTCCTTGAAAAAACAACATAAAACCAATATTTTTAAGCGAGCGAGATTTTTGTGACTACTGTTTTGCGGAATAGCTTTTTTTGGCCATTTTTTGTCATTTTTGTTTGGCTGGTTTTGTCAGCCAGAGCCAACATCTACGTAGTAACTCACTTTTTGCTTTTTTGTTTTTCGACTTTTTCAACGCCATGTAGTCAAGCCGACAAGGGTGGAAGCGGAGTTCTAACTTCAAAGAGAAGATAGAGTAATTATGTCAACAACACTTGATTTTGATTCTTTTAATTTTTTATGCATTTTTTTTAAATGAAAAAGATATTTTTAATGGGCACTGATTTTTTGCATTTTTTATCAAGTCTTTTGTTTTTTACGTCAATTGTACGATCGTTTTTTATAATTTTTATTTTTGGATTTTGTTTATATATTTTTTTGCCATTTTTTTTAACGCTTTTTGCTCTATTATGCATGACGTGCAAAAGTTTTGAGGCTTTGCTGTTAATGTTGACCCATTAACACCTTCTTTAGCTACTAATAAAAGCGTTAAAAAGTTTTTAAAATTCATACTTCGTGTAACTTAACTTATATTTAATCTATACAAATTATTCAGTACTTTTGATCTTTACCATTTGTCTTACATTGTGTTTACTTTCATAAAATTAAGAAACACGGCAACTTTTCTTGCGAATCGTCGTCAATAAGTTAAAGCACAATCCACCTTTTGTAATGACTTTAAAAAATAAATTTACTGAAAATATTTTTTTACAAACTTTTTTAAAAAATTTAAACATTAAAAGATTTTAAATTTATTCATTAAATTTAATTAATTATTCATTGATTTTATCAAAAGCTTTTGAAAAAATATAATGAATCATAAAATTGAACAAGATACTCAAGCTACTAAAGTTCATGCGTATAATATATTTTTATATTATCAAATTTAAAATTAATAAATAATTCGTACATTTCATATTCACACAAACTTAAGACTTAACATTAAATTATTTCCCAATGCTACTATTACATTGCATTTTTCAGCAGTGTAACCAATATACTATTATATTTCCCATAAAACAATTCTTATAAGTATTTTTTATGCAAGAGAAAGAAAAAAAAATGAAATATTTTAATTTAACAAAAAACACGAAAACAGAAATGTAACTGTATATCGAATCATCGTGAATATGCAAATCAGTATAAATAATAGAAAAATAGAATATATATAGAGCGCATTTTCCTTTAAAAATGAAGAGCTTTAATATTTTTATATATTGTATTTAAATCACTTCATAAAAACTATAGTGGCAAAATTTGAATTTTTAAACCAGCTATTTTTAAAGGAAAACTGTTTCTATTATATTGACAATTACATTCTGCTGCTAATTTTAAACTAATTTTTATGCGTAATATTGGTGTAAAAATCACCACGTTTACATAAATACATTTATACATGATTTACTAAGGATACGTGTATGTTTAAGCTTTTCCAACTTTTTACATAATTTAAGATTGTTTTGATAATTTTACTGCAATAACTAAAAATCGACTATTTGTTGCCCGGCAAAGTCTCATAAACTTTATGCACTCGCTAAATAGAAATTTCTGCAGCATGTCTTTCCTTATTTTCCATTTTCACGCGGCTTTTTTTTCATGCAATTTGTTACGCGATGCACACATTTTTCAGACGATGGTTTTTCTGATTCGAATTTAGTTATATCAGATAAACAGTGCACCAACCGAGACCCTTTCCATAGAACCGGTACAATATCTTGCACCATCATATTTTTGATTCTCAATAAACGAAGGTTGTGAAATATTGTGAAAAGAGGTACATTATTGAGTTTTATATTTTCTACGCTGCAATTTTGTTCCCTGTAAAACTTGTTTTTCTACTACGTGAGTTACTCGGCACAGAAACTAGTATAATGTTGCATAGCAGTTATACTAGTCATACGTGGCATTTTATGATTTGACTCATAAAGGGCAACCTGATCTCCAATAGTGTAGAGGTGTATAGATACTTGATTTATAATGCTAGAGAAGCTCTTCTTATGTACTTAAGGGGGGAAATGGTCTGCGGGTCTCCAAACTCAAGTGCAAGAAAAAACTATTTTCTCTGCCACATTTCTCCGGCTGTATTGAATATTTTTACAAACGGGGTTTTTTTTTAATAATAAATGTAGATAACTTACAAGTTTCTATCTTCCCACTTTTTGAAATTCCTTCGAATATTTTGTGTAAAATTGTTTATTGAAAATTAAAAAAATATTCGAACCAATTTCAAAAAGTGGGAAGGTCGGAACCTGTTAGTCAGCTACATTTATCACGTAAAAAAACCCGCTTGTAAAAATGTTCAATACAGCCGGAGAAATGTGGCAGAGAAAATATTTTTTCTCCATAGGAATAACACTAATGCACTTTACTTTGGAGACCCCCGGTCCAGCGCGCCCATTCCCCCTTAAGTAGAGCAGTGGTTCCTAAATATCCTATCTATCGGAGTGTCGGATGTTCTGGAGAAGAAAAACAGAAGGAGAAGAAACATGCTCGTGCAAAGCCGGCTACACGTTTCAGGCTCCAAACAGGTTTCTTCTTCGGAAAAGCTGACACTTTTGAACAGGTTGGCTGCCAGACGTTATGGAGAGCTTGCCCGGCATTATAAGTTGAGTAGGCCTTGGTATCACTCTAGTAGTATATTCTCTACCTCGGGCTGTGTCCATGAGGGCGGTTTTCACCGAATAGTTGGTAGATTAACTCTCCAACTAATCAGTCGGGGTAAAACTTGGCAATGATCCAGTCGAAGCAACTTGGTCTTTACCTTGAGGATAACTTGTCCTTCCTCAAGGTAGCAACAACTTATTTGTATCTTGATATTGTTTTTTTAACCACAAATTGATATTTTCTCACAACTTTTTATTATTTTTACATAAAGTTGGAAAAAAAGAATGCTATTTGAGAAATAAAAATATAAAAATACTCGATCTTTATGAAATATTTCAATGCTGATTTAGAAGTATCAATATTAAAAATAAAACAGTTATACTAAATGTTGTTATAAGATCATAATTATACTTTGTCTTAGCCTAAATCTTTGAGAATATATTACATTTTTAAATGAAATGTTTTAATAGGGTTAACGTGTGCAACTGAGGCTTAGTTTTTTCATATTTGTTCCATTTTTAGAGAAAATTCGAATTTTCTGAAAAAATACACCACTTTCGCTCAAATCCGATCATTTTTTCTCTTTCTGATGCCATCGGCTGAAAAAATTAAATAAAACTTTTAACGAAAACATTTAAAATTCAAAAATGTTTATTTTTTATTCTTTTGCCGTTACTTTCAGAAACTAAATTCATTATTTGAAAAATAATTGACATGTTTCAAGTGTCGTAAACATTTATCTATATCAATGACATCTAACCAGTAGTTTATTGACTTGTAAGAATATAGTTATTTTTCTTTTATAAAACCAGCTTGGAATTGAAGTTCAAATTATTAATAAGAGTAAGCATTTGAGAAACGTAATTGCAATGTTATTATATATCTTTTAACGTACTAATAATAGTTCAATCGAAGAAAATTACGATAACTTTCTTCTGTATATTTACATGACTTTATAAAACTATTTTATACGATAAATGACAATCAATGAGGAACCTTCTTCCAAGACCATCAACCAAATATTGCGTCCAAAGTTTGTTGGTATTGATTAGTGAGCAGTATCATTTTAGAAAATAAAATGTCTTGACATCAGAAAAACCACCGCTGAGAATAGCAGCTTTGTTTGATTTGAGCGAAATCGCATGCACATTATGTTGTTTATGTATTGATTAGTAGTACTCTTGAAATACATTTTTGACATATTCAAGTTTTGAAAGAAGTTTTTGAGCGGGACTTTTTTACTTTTTTGCCCCTTATGCAGCTTATGGAGAGGTTATTCTACCCTCGGATGGGCTGACCAGGTTGGTTTTTCTAAAACTACTCCTATGGTCCTCCTTGCAGCACTTGAGAAACTACACACATGCATCGGAAGGCGGCGAAACGAAATGTATTGTTTTATTGGGCACTAGGACCATAACAACCACAAAAATCATAATTGAGAAGTAGATGGAGAGGCTTGGCGAGAAACGAAGTGAAGCCGTCAAACAGTCGCCAATAGCAACCATAGTAAGCCCAAACAAACCACTCACTTAATATTAGTTCACGCTGAAACGCATCATTTTATTCCTTAAAATGCATTAATTAAAAATCCAAAAATTACTATTTGCATAGCTGTAGGCTTTAGCACGACTTCGCCAAGAGCGTTTGTTTGGGCTGACTACAAAGCGATTGATGGCTTCACTTGGCAAACCGGTTTTTGTATAGGTTTACCGGTTTTTGTATAGGCAACTCCATCTTCTTAACTCTACGACAAAAATACAGTCGGACCTTGTTAACAGGAATTCGTATCGAGCAAGGGAACTCGAATGTATTATGTGCGGTCAGGAAAATTTACAAATTTAAGTAATACCTATTTGAACAACAATTAAAACTTTTTGCAAGGGCTTTGAATATTTTTAGTTATAGAAAGAGGGTGATTGATTTTATTCTACCGTGCTATTCTCGCCTGTTTTGAAAACAAATACATAATATTAACCAAATTTTGGTAATCATGTTGTTTGTGGTTGGTTGTTGGTTTCCAGTTAACGGGGTTTGACTGTAACTTGGTAATTTTTAACTGTACGACTTTTCCTGTTTAAAACATAGATGTACAAACGGGTCTGTACAATTAGTACAGACCCGTTAAATAAATTTTACAAAAAATAATAGGATAACAGCAAATATGGTTATTTATTTGCTGAAAAAAAAGTAAGTAAAAATAATTTCATCCAAAAGTATTGTTTTATTTGTAATATTTCTATTTTTTTTCAAGTAACTTTTGGAAATTATGTTTTCAAATCCAAAAGTGTTTACTTTCCTATGTAGGTTTGAAGCTTGTCAAGTGCTCACGATTGTCTGTTTAAAATGTATCCAAAAATATCCTTTAAAATCTAGATGTTAAAATATCCCGACAGTGTTTATGAAAACTGATATTTATATAAATTATGCTGTAGGGCAAGGTGATATAACGTGTACACATATGCACATAGAATGATTTTAATATTTCCCTTCACAGCATAGAAAAGTGCCTCATATTTGCAATATTAATGTAAACAAAGTAAATTTTAGAAATTTATGTATTGCTCTAAATTATAAATTAATTTTGTAGAAAAATCAGTAGTAGACAATGATGCACTGAAATTACTCGAAGTAACTTATGAAATTCCAAATGTTGATACATTTTCATAAAACTTGCGCATTTAAATTCGATTCGCATGTATTTAAAAAAGTAATTTATTAGAAAACTACAATGATGTACTTGCATTTTGTTGTTATTGCGCCTAAATTATTAAAGCATTCATTTTATGTTTATAATATAAAAACACAATATTACGATAATACAAACATGCTCATATTAACAAAAAAATATCCAGTCGCATAAGCTATTATAGTCAACATCATCTCATTTTATAAGAACTTTTTTTCTAAAACAATTTCTACAATAATATCACAGCTAAAAGTTTAATACTTTAAATGTCCAAAATTACTGCCGACCCTTAAACGGCCCGTGCAGCCAAAAAATGTCCGGCGAATAATACCCCGTGTAGAGGGAGTGCACGTTAAATATGTTCCAAAGTCCCGACGCTGCGTACGATGTCGCCCTTAACGGTTGCGTTGGGTGCCTACTCAGGTGTCGGCTAGTCACCTAACTGTGGTTCTAAATTATGTCGCCCCGTTGCCGATAGCCCTCGTGTAGCTCTAGTGCGACAATAATTCAAACTAAACTAATACTTTAAATGTTATGAGATATTACGAAAATCCTTTGTCGGTTCACATTGCGAATACGCCGACTAATGTATTTCATTAAAAAACATTGTTTTTATTTTGGGCTAAATTCCAGTTAAGTTTTCCTTCAATACACGTATCAGATCTCCTTTGAAAAATGTGATTCGAAAGAACAAAGTGTAAACTCTTATTTCTTTCTCGCAATACCCTCCCATCCATTGGAAAAAAAGTTTTATTATTATAACCCTCTTATAATTAATGAAATTTGAAATATATAGGATTGTCGACTCAAACTATAAAAGTCACAAAACCTAATAAAATCAAAGATGTCTAAAAGTGAACTGGAAAAGGTAACCAATGAACTAGAAAATGGAAGACGAAATAGGTTTAGTTAGTGAGCCGAATATTTAAATAATAATTTATTATGACACACAGCCTAACAAGTTTTCACCCAATTACTACAAGACCTGAGATAGCTTTAATTTACAATCAAGCCTTTATCGGGAATAGAACACAGATCTCAACCTGCAGTATAAGCAAGCTCTAACCGTTAAGCTACGGAGGCGAAAAAAAGCCTTTACGTTTAAAAAAAATCAAATGAACAGTTATTTGGAAATAAACTCCAAACCATAGACAAATATCAACAAATAAGGTAAACTATCCTTAAAACCCGCCAAATTTACAATCAAGCCTTCATCGGGAATCGAACACAGATCCCAACTCTGCAGTCCAAGCAAGTTATAACCGTTACAGAGCGACAAAAAGCGTCTACATTAAAAAAAAAATTAATCATAGTACAAAGTTATTGAAAAAGCCGCCAAACTATAGACAAATATTTAAAAAAAAAACAAGTTAAACTACCCTTAAAACCCAACCAAATGCAACATCAAGAGGGAGAGGCATACATTTCAGTGCATCACCCCCCTAATTCTCCCCAGATCCATTAACATCACTCCCCCCTCTATATTCTATCCACCCAAGCAGCAACCCCGAGGCAGCTTCAACCGGATGACGTCCTCCTTGAATCCTTTGCAGAGCCTGAGCCTGGACGGGGGCACCCATACCGTCATCCATGTACCGCCTGAAGGTACCGCCCCTACGCCCCACAGGCAGCAGACCGCCCTAGACGCCCTGCTTAGTGAGCTGCAGACTTTTAATCATCCAGGCGAGCAGCCCAAGCAGCAGAGGGACAACATTCCGGGGCTGCTAGGGCCACAGAGGAGACTGCCGTCGTATCCGAGTGCAGACTCTCCAGTGCGCTCTCCTGTGCACGGCATGATACAGGTATTACTATTGTTTTTAATCAACAGATAATTGACTTATCTAAATTCCTGATCTAAATTGCCCTAGATTCCTATCATCTGTTATAGCAAGACTTCGTACAGGCCATTTTAAGGACATGAAAATATCTCCAGCTAACACCTCAAGATCCTACCCATTCTGCAAAAATTGCCCAGAAACCCAACTAACGCCAGAAAATTAGTTTGACTGCCAAGCAATTGCTGCCTCTCTTTTTTGGGCTTGGCGCACCACCACCAGACGTACTTTATAGTCTCCAGGCCCATGACCTGCCGTCTCTCACCATCAACGCTTTTGGTCATATATAGAAATAGCTTTACATGAACACATGATAACAACAACAAAATTAGCAGATAATTAATCAAGTAACCCAGTAAAAACTAGTTTTTATCCTAAGTCATGAGGCTGTATATATATTAGAAACAAGCCGTGTAGCACAGTGCTAGAGACTCGTATGGATGGAAACGGCATTTACTCGTATCCTCAGTCGTCATCTGTCATCAATGACTTTTATCGGAGGTAATAAACCCACGAAATCTACACTAAGTGTTCTACTTCCTAGACATCTCCTGACCGCATTTTATCTTGTCTGGGGCTTACCAAGCAAGACCTGGTTTAAGATCCCCTATTGGTGCTGGACTTTCTCAAAGTGAACGAACTCATGGACCTGATCTGGCTCTGCTTGTCATGGGGATAAGCAACAACAACAACACCAGAGACTAGCATCGGGTTATAGTTAAATTAACGTCTCGCTAGAGCAGCACGAGGGCTATTGTGACGGTCCTCGTAAATTGGAACCTCGGTCAAATTATGAGGCCAACAACTGAGCAACATAACCAACATACGCAACATTATAGCGACATCGTACTGTCACTTTTTTTTTGTCTGCCCAATATGAGCTAAAGAAACAACCAAAAACTGAAGTTAAAATCGTAACATTTTTGACGTAACTTTACCCTCGATTCTACTTATTGCTTGTAGATTGCAGAGTTGTGACGACAGTCTACTTCTTCAACAATATTGAAATAAGACCAAAAAAACCTGATATTTCATCCATCAATTGCTTTCAATCTTTGAGCTACACTGCTAAAAATATTGGTGATGGATTGCACCTTAATCCTGGAACTTTCTAGTTGCTAACCCTATTTGGAGCGTTGATTTACCACTTTTGCAGTGTATCAAATTTACGGTTCAACCACAAAATTGGTAAATCCACACTTCAAATAGTTGTGGCAGCTAGAACATTCCGGGATTCCGGTGCAATCTAGCACCATTATTTTTAACAGTGTACCGTAAGACAACGCTAGGCCTGAAAGACCAAGAATAAACTCTATTATTTTTAATCTACTTTTAAATGTTAACTTACAAGGTACCCCAACTCTTCCCTAAAATCAAACATAAACCAATTTTTCTAGCCCCAGGCTCGGTCCCCAGTCCTGGACCCTGGTCCCAAGACCCTAGTCGTGACCCCGGCGGTGACCAAGAGCCTGTCTCCGAACCTATCCCCGACCCCTTCTCAAGACGGCGGGTCGCAGCAGCCGCGAAAACAGCCGTCACCCACGCAGCAGCTTGCAGTCAAGACCATAGCAGAGGTCCTGCAAAAGAAAGTCCCACCCCCGCCACCGCCTAGGACCACAAGCCGGTCGCCTGTCACGTCACCACCTACAGTGTCAGGTAATGTTCGTAATATGGTATTAAGAACTTATATCATTTTAACATAGTAATGTCGAGACGTTTTTAAGAGGTAGTCGTAAGATGTATTGTACCCTAGGGCTAATATAATATCTGCGTTAAATCTGTAGCCTCTCTAGCTGGAGACGAAACAACTTCACAGTACATTGTGTATGTAAATATTGTTATTGTGCTGAATGCAGTTAATTTAGGGCAAGAATGAGCAAGTATAGGTTGTTGCTAGAGGCACTTCTGGACATCCCCACCCCAAACGTTTCCACTAGATTTGATACAGCGGAACCCTTTATTTGGCCGATTTTCTACTTCAATTTGCATGTTAAAGCTCAACCAAATTACGTTCCGAGAGGATGTCTCTGTCTCTCCCAACACAAAAGCAGATTTACAACCAAAAACTACACATATGAAATTAAAATTTCCATATTGTGAGTTACAAACTCAGGATCTTTTAACGTACAGAAACGCATATCGCACCGTACGCGGAAAAGAGACCTATCGCGAAAAAGACCATTCTTCAGGAGAGCCGTTCAAAGTTTCAGTAAAAATTCAAATGATCACAAAATCGTTCCAAATGAACATAGATCAAAAATATTTGGCAGGGATATCCGTTTTATGAATACCAAAAAGTATATGTAGTCATTTTTTAATTTAAATTTGCATTTGCTGAGATATTTTCAGATAGGTCTTTTTCTCGCGAACAAATTTGAACGATTTTGTTCGCGAAAGAAAGACCTATCTGAAAATATCTCGGCAAAGGCAAATTTAAAGTAAAAAATGACTATGCATACCTTTTTATACTCATAAAACGGATATCCATGCCAAATATTTTTGATCTAGGTTCATTTGGAACGATTTTGTGATCATTTGAATTTTTACCAAAAATTTAAACGGCTCTCCTGAAGAAGGGTCCTGAAGAATTTGCAGCTAAATTCATTCAAAATATTAAGAAAATTAATACTTATGACGAATAGTCATTTATTTAATGCATATTTATAATCTTAAATAGTAAACAACAGTAACAACATATTTTTTTAATTAAATTGGGGAATACAAAAAGCTTGTTTAACCAATTTACTGAAGTTTATATAATAAGGTTTATCTATTATAATTTAATTACGATTATTGAAAAACTCCTACTGCAAATAAAATTCATTTTAGCCTCCAAATAAATATATATACTAACATATAATTAAAATCAAATTATCTTATCTGAATTTTTAATAAAACCAAGGAGTACACTTGTAGAAAGTCTATTTTAAAACATCCTGCTAATTACAGCGATTAATTTTCAATGGGATTACTAATGTTTAAGTTTATAATTAAAAAAAAAAGTCAAGAAAAGACATTTCACTGTTCCATAATGAAGAACTGGACAATGTAACACTATATTTCAAGAAAATAAAAAAAATTTAAGTTTCAGTTAAATAAGCATTTTAAATATCTAGTTTGTTTAGTTTCTTAATTGAAGAAATGAATAAATAATCAATGAACATAAAAATTTATCTTACCTACATCTAAACATACTTCTATAAATTCATTTGTACACTTTTATGTGTCTAATAATCTTTTAGATTCTATGGGCAGTTAAAAGAATGGAAATGATTCGATCAAACTACTTGTTATACTGTAGTCAAAATAATGCAGACGATTTAAAACTATTTATCGTAAAACATTAACTTGAAATATAAATAATTGGCATGCACTTTTTTAATCTACACAAATTTTATGTATTTTTGTATATAATTTTTGTATGAAATACCACAAATTAGAGCTTATGAAATGAGTTTTCTTAAATGAGTATTTTAAATAAATAAATAATTCACTTACCGACTTCAACCTTTTTTATTCGGCACTTCAACTGTAACTTCATTGCCGCCGCAGCTGCAAAACGCATAACGAAAAAACGCCAGGTGCGATAGGTCTTTCTTTAATGTTCATTTTCATCCAAAAACGTTCGCGAAAGAAAGAAGAAAGACCTATCTATTAATTGCAGCCTAACTAGGGCTCGGATCGCTATGCCGTTTGCACCAATAGAAAGATATTAAAATTTTGCATCCTATAGTAGTGTTATCTCAAAAAGTCAATTTTGGTCGATAGGTCTCTTTTCCGCGTACGGTGCGATATGTAGCAGTTATTTTCTCGATAGTTCAATAAAAAAAGATTTTATTGAATTTTTTTAACTCTATGCCAAAAAAAAATCTCTTAAAACAGTATTCGTAATTTGAACTATCAAGTGGTAAGGAAAAACGACTATTAAAAATCAAATAACTAAACCACCAAGAATCAGAGTATCTTGCTTTTCCCCATCAGATGCGGCCGCCCAGGCATCCAAGCAGCAGCCCCCGCTTCGCTCTGCGCTGGCGATGCGCAATTTGCCCCAGCGAAGCAGTTCAGTACCTACGCCCCGAGGTTCGAGCCACCCCATGCTGAGACAAACGGCCTCCACCAGGCAGTCTTCCAGGTATGTATCTCGTAACATAGCTATACTTTAAAAGGCCATCGAGTTCATAAAGAAACGATAATTAGTTTAAAGAAGGTATGTGCTAATTTAAAACGTTTCAATGCGTTAGATGACAGTAACAAGCCTTTTAGTAGAAATAGCTTTGAATAAAAAGTTTTCCATTTAAACAACAAAATACTGAATAGAAATTCTTACGTAAACTTGGACATTATTATAGCCGTTCATGGCGGTTAAAACGACAGCTGAAGTCCCTAGCCTCCTACACGGGAAACTTGGAAAATACGATATCTTTGAGTTTTCAACATTGGAGAATAAGCCATTCTTGTATTTTTGTAACAGGTTGAGTGCTGCATTATTAAAAAAGGTCAGAAAAAAATTCCAGACATAGTTTATTTTTTTTGTTTCTGAGGCCATACGAATAGCCTATACTAGAATAACATGGTATTCACATGATGTACCGACAACTCACATAGCTCATTCGAATGTGTAGGGAATGAGTTGTATTTAACTTAAGAAGCCACTTGGTCTAAATGATGTGAGTTAAAAGACCCTCAACATGCTGACCATCTTTCCTTTTACACAACAGGGAGCGGCCCGACCCGCCGACCATTTCGGTGTCGACCTCGACCGGCCCAACCAAAGAGCCGACCAACAAGGCGATCGTGCGGACGTGTGCCCTGAACGACGAGCCTCCGCCCCGAGACCAGCTCTCGAGCAACAGCAGTAGCAGCGAGAGCGTCAACTCGCAAGAAGGCCTGCAGATGGCGCTGCAGGCGGCCAAGGCTGAGCAGAAGAAGGTCTCGATGCAGCTCAGGAACGAACTTCAAGACGAAGTGAGGATTTTCAACTTTTGAAGGAATTGAAAAGAATAGAAATAGTTAGCCGAAGTAGGAGATTTAGATGTAGTAGAACAAAACTATTGAAAATAAGCTTCAAGGGCTTTCGTGTGTTGTCAAAGACAGACAAATGAGTTGACCTGTGTCGTTGAAATGTGAAAGGTAGCAAAACCTCTTACATTTCAATCACAAAAAACGCTAGAATTTAAAATTTTACTTTCTTAAAATCTATTTGTATAGCAATATAAATACGATCATATTTGAAGAGAACTTAAAAATCGAATATATTTTATGACATGAGAATAGCCAGCAACCAATCTTTTGTATTAATTACCGGTATTGACCATAATGAAGGTCTACTGTTGACATGAACCGCAGCATTCCCTTAATGGTATTATACTGTCGACATTCCAGTAATTTATATATTCAATGTCTGGTACCCAATATATTCAAATCTTTATGCAGAGTATTAGTTTTGGCATTCACAGAGACCACGAAAATGATTCTCCTCTGCCTGTTGACATACAACATCAACTTAAAAACCTTTACAAAACATCCATCATAACTTATATTAATTTTTCATTCCAGGTGTTCACAGGCAAAAAAGGGCAGGGTCCCAAGAACCGACAAGAACTCCTAGAAGCTCGTCACCAGGAGCTTCTGAGGAAGCAGAAGCAACTCCAAGAGCAATACACGCGTCTCCAACAGATCCAGAGGGGCCAGGTGTTTGCCCGCTACGGCGGCAAGACCGGAGACCTCAAGAAAACGGGCAGCGAGTCCAACATCTTGTCGAAGGCCGGAATCGCGACTCTGGCCACTGCGTCCGGATCCATGCAGCACCTGGCCGTAACAGGGTCTATCTCGAATCCCATCGTGGGATCCAAGACGTCGCCTAATTCTTCGCCGAATCTAGGAAAGGGGCCCCAAAGCCCCGCGAACAAGATCTACGAGACGGATATCCTCTGAAGTGCTTCAATAAGCACGTTCTCTATTGTCGTATTTGGTGGTTTTTAACTTTAGGCAAACAAAAAGTGACTGAGACTATTTTTCCTATCGTGTTGGCTTTCAGCATCTCTCAAGATGTGTTTGCAGAGTTGTGTAAGATATGAATGTGTGCAATGTGTTGGGCGCATTTAAAAAAAATACGCAGATTAGGATATATGGTCTTTAAGGATGTTGTGTAATGGGACACTTTTTTTTTTCTCTTGACAAAAGTAATGTAGACAGACCTCCGCGAAGTTTTTTTAGATACTCTTTAGTTTTGTGGAATGAAAGTTTTTGTTGGTTTTCTCTAAGTTGTAATCGGAGGCACTAACAGGCATTTATAATCCCACCGTGAAGTACTTCCGTTCGACAGTTTTCCAAGCTACTCGGTAACACGAATGGCCTAACCTTTCTGAAATATATATGAATGGAGACTAGAGAAAATCCCTTTTAGATACGAAAAATTTATATTTCAGACGAGCTGTTAAAATATTTCGAGAGTATGAAGTATATTTAATTCTTTAACGCTGTACAGAGACGCGCGAAGGTGTAGTCTATTTCGGAGACTGCCTACCGACGAATATTGTCTATTTAGAAGTAGTAATCTTATTTCGCATGTTTTTGCAGCTCAATCCATTTTCATTCCCTTTACAAAAATAATCTGTCGAGCGATCGCTGAGAAAAGGGTAATGAGAATGCCTTCCGAACAAATCCTCTTCCCTGTTGTGTATTTCAGTCCCAAATCTAGTCTTTAAAGGCGTTGTCGGTTGTACATTTTGTTAAAAGTATATGCATGAGATAGATTACCTAAGTAAACGGGCATTATAAATCTGAGATATCTAAATTTCTAATTGTATTTCAACCTATACTGCGTTAGAGGTGGGAGGTAGACAATCTTTTAAAAGAAAAAATCTATATAAAAGGCTTTGTCGAATGGGGTAGTTGTTTAAAATGAATGGAATATTTATGTTACGAAATTCCTTTATCAAGGTGCTAAAGTTTAAAATGAATCAACAATGTAAAAATGTTATACAAGTTAAAATAATATGAAGAATTTATCGTATGGCATGACAACTATCTGTAGCCTTAAGATAATTAGTCTTCGAAAACATTGGTACTATATGTAAACTTAAAACCCAGGAAAATCTAAATTTAAGAAATGGTAAAAGAGTTGAAAACTCAACAAAGAAACTTTGCTAAGCTTTTTGGTTTTGTAAAACATTATTAATGTGCCAAATTTAAGTGTTTCTTCGTAAATTTGTGTAAAAACTTGGTAATTACCTTATAAGTCATGGTAGTATTAAGACATGGTTTACCCAATTGTGTAAATAAAATATCGTCCCAGGCAATTACAAATTAATGTAATTCAATAGGCAAACATTTACTAATGCAGTCCTCTAGTGTAAACTTTATACGTTATTAATTTGTCGTGATCTCTCAAAAAAAAATATTTTTGCCGATCTTCCTCGTTGCCTATAAATTGATAATGGCGACACGACTGTTTGATTGAACGGTAAATAGTTATTAAATAAAATGTTCTTTGTATGAAATTAAATGGAAAAATCAATCACCTTCAGGTACCAAGTGTTCATCATTTTGACGAGATTTGACGTAGGTTCACCATACTTTCTCACTCCAATTCATAAAACGGTGCTACCGATAAGAACGGGAACTGTTTTTATACTCTACGATTTTTATTAAAAACGACAAAAAAAGATGTGAAGCGCTTTCTTGCATTAAAAAGGAAACACTTCCTACGTTATGAACTTAGAGTTAAGGTCATGAATTTTACTTCAAAACTAATTTATGGGAAAAGTAATTAACAAATTATCTACAATATTTATCATAATTTAGCTAACTAGCACAAAAGCACTTGTTATATCGTGGAAATACGATGGCTGGTTTTTTTTCAACCTCCGATGGGCTGTAAAGAAAAGACGGGTCAATATATAAAAAAGATTTTATTACCAAAAGTAATGTACATACAATACAGCTTATTTCTCTACATAATCACCTTGATGATTAAGGCATTTGTCATATCTGTAAACACGATTTGAAATAACCTCTTCATAAAATGTAGACGCCAAGTGAGAATTGTCAGCTGTTATTCGTTTCTCACGAGCAGAAGGAAACAGTGCAATGGAAATTCATCGAATAATGGGTAGAGTGTATGGAGACACCTTTATGAGTGATGACGTTGTTCGTGAATGCGGGGTCGAAAATTTAAAGGTGGACGAACTGATGTTTTTGAAGGGGGTCAAGGAAGCAAGTCTGTCGCTACAGACGACATTGTTCAGCGAGTTGATCAAGCGGTTAGGGAAACTCGAAGGTTCACAATAAGTGAATTCTCGATTAGCAGTGGCTTGGAGGATAGAAAAAAATTGACTTGAAACTTCCAACTTGACGTGAAGCTTGGAGAAACCGTCACAACTCCCTTCCAATGTTTGGCGGCTACAATTTAAGAAGAGGGTATTTTAAATCGTGTTTACAGATATGACAAATGCCTTAATCGTCAAGGTGATTATGTAGAGAAATAAGCTGTATTGTACATTACTTTTGGTAATAAAATCTTTTTTGTATATTGACCCGTCTTTTTTTACAGCCCATCGGAGGTTGAAAAAAAACAGCCCTCGAAATTTGTCAAACTGTTATTTGAAAACAATACATTTAACATCATTAAATGCACTGACATATTTTAAACAAAATAAATTAGAAATCGTCGAATGATTGCTAAAAATCTCAAATCTTTTTAATTATTTTGAAAAAGGATCATGGAATTCAGTATTTGTGGGGTAAAAGGTAAATAGGAAATGTTCCCTTGGAAAACAAGCCCTTCACACACTCCCTCTCTCTTTCTGAAAGATTTTTTTTCCAATAAGCGCCGACCCTTACAACATGTAAAAAGAGGGAACTTATGTAGGAGCGGAGTTCCGATTTTGTAGCTAGCCAAGGTGATTCTCCTATTCCGAATGTTTTTGGAGAAATTTTATATATTTAGAGTAAAATATATTGTAATTGATACAACAAATGCGAACATTTTTTATTAGCGTGCTTGCCCGTATTTCTCTGCCTTGGATTTACCCAAAATTTCATTTTTTGCTCTTTCAAATGTTGACAAATGCAGATGCAATAAGAAAGACGAATAGTGTTTAATAACGGATTTTCTTAGTTAACTCGTATGCACGTTAAAATTAAAAACAATATTTAGAGTAAAATCAACTGGTAAATATAGGCGACAAAAAATATTTTTCAACAGTTGTGTTGTATATGTATTGCTTATTTGTACAAAATTGTCACACAAAACAATTAATTGCTAGTTATATTAGTTTCATTCAAAACTGACTTCTGACTATTTTCGAGAAACCTTATAAAATGACTTAGCTTATTGTAACATTACATGAATAAAAGTAAGTCCACACGAAATACTGTGCTGTCACCCAATATGCAGTTACAGGTAATACAACAAAAAAAAAATTGCAATACTCTAAATCTGTGAGATCCAAAAGTTTGAATTCATCAATATCGCAAATGAATTATAGAAATATTTGGCTTGGAATACATTAAGTACAGTGGATCTGCATTTGTTGACATCGACATTCGACGAAGAGGACCGCGTAACAATCAGAACCCAAGTAGCACGACATTAGGACATCGTATAAAGACCTTCGAAATGACGTCATTTATATGAAATAAACACAAATCGTTATTAATAATTCGTCATCGTTATTTATTCGATTAGTTTATGTTGATTAGTTAATATATTTTATTGAGGTATTTCATTGGAATACAATTACGTCATTATTTAAGCCTTTAAAATCGTTATTGCTTTACCGATTATTAAATCCAAAACCAACCCCTTGATTTATTTTGGTTCAATTTGCCTCCAACTTTAGTTACAGATCGGTTCGTTATGAAACGGTCTGAGTCATTTGTTACCTGTTGTGCTACTTGGGAAATGTCGCGTCCAAAAATAAGCAAATTGCGGTCCCGGTTTCGCAGGCGATAACCATAACGCCGCAAGTCGAACACTACAAAGAAAACAGCATATTCAATTTAAAGAAAATCGAGTGTTGTGTACATTGATGATTCTAACATTAAGGCTTTTTCCCTAATGCTGCGCTAGGAAATGGGAATTGTACAGAGAAATCAAAATGCCTGCTTCGATTTTTTAATTTCGCCTGTGTAGGAGATTCTAGACTTCATTTGTTTTCACATAGATTGTTTCGTGAATTTTTTGGGTGCTGTAACAGAAATGGACAGCTGATTGATTGATACAAAAGCATGATTGTCTATGAAAAGAAAGGTTCATTTGAGTTTTTATAGTGTTACATTTATTAAAAAATTATAAAAAGGTGATCTTGACTGATTTTAAGACAGGGACGACCATCACACATTTTAGCAGCATTATAAATAATGTCTCCTAATCAACATGCAAAGAAACTATCCTTCCTAAGTATAATGATAGTATATTTTAATTTAAACACCCATTCAAGGTGTTTTTGATGACAAAGAAAGTGTAATCGACAAAATTTTAGTCGAACTTTTAAATACCCAATAACACATTCGCGAAGAGGGGCAAGAACATTTGCCAGGCTAAAATGAGTTGTCATGTAAAGTTTATCTAAAACTAAACTAAACTCCTAGGCGCAACAGCCCATTAGTGGGTCAAGGCCTGCCGTTCCCATTTCAGCTTTCGTGACCTAGGGCTCTGGGGTGCTAGGCATATGTCCCGGTAAGGTGGTCAGCCTCATGCGGAACCCCCAGTGTTTAGTTCCCAAGCATTCTTGGTCCCCATTTTATCAACCCACTTAAGGGATGAAAGGATGGGTCAACCTTGTCCAATTCGGGATTCGATCCCCCGGACATGTGGTGTGGCAATGCGAAGCACTACCACTAAGCCACTGGGCCTCGTTAAGTTTATCTAAAAGAACAAAATATAAAACAGATTCTATTCCGAAACTATCTATGCGGGACAAATTAAGTTACACAAATTATATTGAAAGTCAGAAATGAAGGTGTTAATGGTATATGCAAAGTCAACGTTAATGGGTTAACAACAAACAGTTAACAATTATAACACAACAAAAAATAATAACTAGTCAAACTTGGTCTTCCCTGTTTTAAAAATAAAAGTTAAGAAAACCATTGCACATAAATCAGTATTTAGTAAATTTAATAAAGCAACTAAAATTTTTAAAAAAAATTCAATTTAAAACATTGTAGCACAACTTAAAAATGTTTTGAATTATTTACTTCAATTTAAAGTTTATAAATAGGTATATAAAAAGTTGTAACGTTGTATCAAACAAAAAATATATTCAGAATTTTAAACCATACAATGCAAAATGTGTATTTGACAAATCATTATATGACCATTAAATAAATGGTGGTAAAAATTTATCTTTCGATAAAATGTTTCAAATTATGTGATGAAAAAAGTCAGCTATATATTGATTGTTCAATCATCATAAAATGTGTTTATGTATTGTTTAGTATTTTTGTTTAATTGATTTACTATTAAATGTTTAACAAAAGGTTGACATATCCATATTAAAATTGTTGTTTAAATTATATATTTATCGAGCATTTATCTGTTAATAAAAGGAATGTCTGTTGCGCACTCACAAAAGTTTGAAGAGTTTGTATTTTAAACTACACATATAACAAACATTATTATTGTAATTAATACATTAACACAGGGTTCCGATTAATAACTTTAGGCAAAATTAATTGGATTTTTAAGGGGTTCTAAGGCCAATTAAAAACATTTAACACTATATTTTATATAGGCTTTATAGTTACAAGATTTTCAAGCATAATGTGCGAAAACACACACTTTAATAAAATGTTGAACTTTAGAATATTTAGGGCTTATGGGAGAAAAGTGATGTCCTTTTTGGTGTTATTAAGAGAGTTTTAAGGGTCCCAAAAGCCATTTTCAAATGTCAGGACTTTTTTAAAGTGGGAGTTATAACCCTGTTCACAAAGATAGAGGAACAATAAAACATACTTTAGGAAGAGTTTATAAAAAGTGAATAAAGAGTAACGAAATCATTCTAGTAATAAGTATTTAATAGGAAAGGATTTCATTCTGCGTTTGTTTTTTCAGAGCATTCATTTTATAAAAGAAATTGTCTTTGTTTAATTCCTTTTATGAGATATATCTTTTTTTTGTTCAATAATTTAACTTATTTATATTTTGGATTTTTTAATGTTGTACCTATACAAACTAGTTCAGTTACATTTTAAAGCCAACCAAAATAATACAATACCTGATATTTATTGATTTTAAAGACTAATGACATTGGACTACTTTCACATTAACATGTTCACATTAACCATATAGAATTACAGCACAAATATAAATCAACTTAAATCATAAGTTATGCAATTGTAAGTTATTTTTGATTACAAAAAAACAAGTAGATTTCGAACAGAAATTGTCTCTTAGAACTACGTCCACACAAAATTCATGTCTAAAAAAAGCAACAAACAATGAATTTATATATTACCCTTTTAAACGCCAAAATTAAACTATTTTTCATTGAAAATTCAATAATTATTTCTTATTATTTGCTAAATTTATTTGTATTTCGAAGAATAAATATACAATATTGCTCAAACTTAAAAAAACAAGTAAAAATTTTTATATCAACATACAACAGTGAAACTATCCCCTTCAAAACATTGATTTTTAAAAAACGTTTAAAAGACAATGAAAAGCTTAGCAAGAGGAATAATTAGTATTCTAAACATCATTATTCATAAATAAAAGCTTAGATGTAAATAAAAATAGTCTGTTTTAAAATAAAATGCTTTGTGCCACTTTCTAAATAAATAGTACAATCAAAGAATCTCATTATTCCACAAATGACATTCTAAACTGATTTACATCACAAACATAAATTTCCTTTAAATTATGATAAATGCAATCAAAAATATTTCTCTGAGATTTTCAATGTCTTCTGGTTAGGATTCACTGAATTGTTTGACACTTGACAAATCACACTTGTCTGTGTCATTTGTATAATTTAGGCTATGAAAGTGGGTGATGGACAAACGGATGGACATAGAATTTATAAAAGCCTACACATTTTATGCTATAAACATAGTATGAAAGCTAAAAAATACAAAAAGGACCTATTTCCATATTCTGATAAAAATGGTAACATAAAAACATGTTTGAAGGAAACAAGATCATTAAAGTTCCTCCAGAAAAAATATACAGAGTAACATAATTTAAAAATAAAAATAATTATAATAAAATGTATTGAATACACATCAACTATAATAGTTTCCTTGCGCAGAAGCCACGACCATGGGCGAAGCTATAAAACGCGTGGAGCAATCAGATAAAGACAAAATAAAACGGATGAAATTTTCCCTCCATCTGATTGCTCCTCGCGTTTTATAGCCCCGCCAATGATCGTGGCTTCTGTGCAAAGAAACTATGAGTTTAACTATAGTATTTTACAGTTTATTTTCAAATACACATTTTGAATAAGAAATATTAGTAACAGTTGTCATAAAAATATCGCTCCCTTTTACTTGCCAAATATTTACATATTTTCAAAAAGAAATTTTAGTAAAAGAAGCAAAGAAAGCATCACTTTCTATTCAAATATTTGCACAAAAACTTTTCATCATTCATAATCAAAACAGATTTTCAACAAATCACAGAATGTTTCATAACTTGAATAAAAACTCAAAAGATATCAATACTCTTGGCACATACAGTACAATTATTAAGATCTTATTACAGTACATTCACAAAAATGAAGGAAATGATAAAAATTCAAATACAAAATTCTTTGGCGTAAAAAAATATCAAACAATGAAGGATATATCATCTCCAAGGTATAAGAAGTCAAGTAACTATTATTAGTCAAATGTATAAATATAAAATTAGTTAATTGTGATTTTCTAAAAACAACATTATAGATTTATGTCATAAAATATTACATAAACAGACTATCAACATCACATCAATAAATTATTAATCTCTTACTAAAAACATATACACATTATTTATATCTTATTTGTACGTATATATTTTATGACATATTGCCATTTACATATTCAAACATTCAATTGAAATACATATTTTTTTTACGGTTCATCCATATAATCGTTTGTCCAAACCTTTATAATTAAACTGATAGACAGTATTAGTCATAACAAATCTTAATAATCATCACACCCAAATACATTGGAATGCATAATACTTATACAAAACATACCTCTTCAAATCAAATCTCATCCAGCGCCATTCTCAAGTAAATCAATCACCTCTTGATAGAAGTCTGTTGACGAATAATTCCTACCTTTGGCCATCAAATTTTCCATAGCATGTGCTTCATACACTGCCTTGTCATATAGCTCTGGCCACCATCCGACCCCATCAGTCTTTAAGGTGTTGTTACCTACTGGTTTGGGACATCCATAATGCTCGAATCTAAAAATAAATGTGAATATAAGATTTAATTTCTTATTAAATGGTATTTAGTACCCAAGGGGGAGCGGTAGCTAGGTTGCCAAACTAAACTAAAACAAAATGGAAAAAAAAAAAATTTCAAGCCAAATAACTTCGGTTGTATTGAATAATTTTATAGACTGTTTTTGTATGATAAATGTACCCGACTTACACGATTCAAATAATGCCACTTTTGAAATTGGTTGAATACTTAGTTGTAAAATTATGTATTGAAAATTTTATAAATATTTCAACCAATTTTCAAAAGTGATACTATAAGGATGTTTAAAAGTCAGCTACATTATACAAAAAACAGGCTGCAAAAATATGCCATACAGACGGAGTAATTTGGCTCTGAATATTATGTTTTAAATAGAATTAATGCACACACAGAAGACTTTGGTTTGGAGAGCTGACTACTGCTCCCATTCGCCCTTAAGTATAAATTCTGTATGCTGTAATTGATAGATTACATAATATGATAATACTAAAAAAATATTTTTGTCCTACATATACTTGCACTTCAATTTAAATCGACCAATAGTTCTTTTATAAAATCTAACACATAATATATATAGTCATACATAATGTATAAATGTATGATGTATAAATGTATGATGTATAAAGTATAAATGTATAAATTCATACATAATATATAAAGTCAACACATAGCATCTGCTGCAAATGTAGTGATATGGACCAAGTCTAAAGCGGCTACTCATGCATAAGGTTCCATCACAGCAAACTATATTCATTTGCTTATTATCAGTCACTTATTGAATTGGGAAAAGGAATCTTGTTACAGGTCACATAACAAAAAAGTTAAAAACATCTTTTCTAAAGTTGATTTTCTAACACAATTTCTTTTTAATGCTAACAAGACAATTACAGTTGAAGAGTGCAGGGGGGAAAAAACCTTCATTGCATAGGAATCAGTTTGCATCAGCCTTTTGGCGACGATAGCGAGTCATTGCCTAAACTGTCTGCACCTAAACTGATGTAAGGAAACCTGTTTCTTACTTGGTTCTTTTTTCACGGCAGCCCTGATTCACACCAGACACAAGTCCCATAGGTCCGCCAAGCAGATCGATTGCGGGAAGATTCCTGTGCAATTAAGGGGTTCTTCCCCTGGACTCTTCAGTTGTGGAGCCATTTATTGAAAAATATTTTCAAATACAACCTTACAATCAAGCACCCCATCAACAGGTTATTTGGTATAACCACTTACATAGAAGCATAAAATATTGCGAGATCACCTTTTAATGTTGAATCACCAAGGTAGCACCGCAGAAATGGCCGATGTACGAAACAAGAGCTCAGGAATATTGGCCGACGTCGGCTCATACCCATCCCCCAATGCATAATGGACTACATTTTACCGACGCTGGGCAATATTGGAGTGTAATATTGGTATGGATCTATGTGCAATATTGGGCGATGTCGAGCCAATAACATTTTATCGATATTGGGCAAGATTGCATTGCTGTTTTGACTCGTATTGGCATGCTTTTTAGCTTCCACACTACGTTTATAACGTAAAAAGTGGAAGGTATTATAATCGTTCAGTCCGTCCGTCTGTCACCCACTTTCACAGAAAGAACCACAAGTCCCACAGACAAGTGGGATACGTCATTTTGAAGCAAAACATCAGATTAGGCTACATTCCAAATTTCATTAAAAAATTTTAATTAGAAGTTTATTTAAAATTTAAATAACTAATTTTTTTTATCTACATGGAAATAACATGCAAATTTCATTTTTATCCATATTTTCACTGTTGCCATCTACAAGTCTCACAGACAAGTGTGATACGTCACTTTGAAGCAAAAAATCAGATTAGGCTGCATTCCAAATTTCATTAAAAAAATTTAAATTAGAAGTTTATTTAAAATTTAAAAAACTAAAAATTTAATCTACATTGAAATAACATGCAAATTCCATTTTTATTCAATATTTTCACTGTTGCCATTTCGTTAAACGTATGAGAAACTTTATTTAAAATAACAATAAACACTTTTGAAAGAATATTTATTTATGCGATATAATTCAGTTTGGATGGTTGTAATATCACAATAGAGTTCTTTTGATGGTTTATTATATATGTATGAAGAAGGAATGAAGGATGCATAGAGAATTCTAACTTGGCATAAAAAAATATGCAAAGTTTCGCTTTTATTTTTAAAGCATCAATTGCACTAATTATATATTTTTCGAACTGTAAATTAATTTAACAAACGATAAATAACTGAATTTTCGAAAGAAATGTAAATGGGAAATTGTGGTGACACAAAGATATTTATTAAAAAGATTACATCATTATTCTTCGAACTTCAAACAAATTAAGCAAACGATAATGTCTAATTATTAAATCTGAGAAAGAAGATTAATGAAAATAATTAATTTTATCGTTTAAATGTTTAATTACAACTAGTTAAAGGCTCTGTTTGGCGAATTTCTTTCTGAGGTGTATAAATAGTTTGTTTCCTGTTGAGCACAAATGTTGTGTGGAAGCGGTTTAAGTGACAGATTCTGTAACAAACCTACTTGTTTTTTATCAATTACATCGCAATAAAAAAGTTTTTAATTTTGTCCACTATCTCTTGCAACATTTTCTCAAAAAAGAAACGTGACTTGTAACTTTAGTGATTAAGAATAAAATAGGACGAAATATCTACTTTAAAGCTATGGCCAATTTTTAGACGAAGTCACGAAGTGCAATACAGAAATCGAAATGGCAGAGGCAGATACCCAATCTAATATCACTGCCTGAGCAAGTTGCGCACTAAGCTGCGCAGGGGGCGGCAGATCTGGAAATTATATTTTCGATATTGACCAATTTTAACCAAGTCTTGGGGAAAATCGATTCATAACCTTTCCCAATTTTCAAAGTAAATATTAAATGAAAAAATTTACAATTCGAAATTCTTGATTGAAAAAGATTGCGAAACATAATATTTGCCTTTTACACTTGCAAAATACTATAAGATTGCAGGAAAATTAAGTGTTGCACTTTTCGTAATTTCCGGAATGAAATTTCAAAGAAGTGGGAAATCTGGTTAAAATCGGTAGAAAATTATCAATTTTATCCAATAAGTTACAAGTATTACAGATACTCAAGCGACATGGGCCAAAATTGTTGTGCTACCTGGGAACATCATGATATCAGAATTACATCATATTATATTTGTATTAAAAAAATACATCATTTGATATTGCGTGCTACTAGAGTTGCACATTACCTCGAACGAAATTTGAGCCTTTCAATATTTTTCTGGTCCCGCCTGAAGTTCTCTGCAACCCTCCTACACACGAGACACTCAAAACACTCAATGAAGTTTTTCTGGTTTGGATCGTTGTTGATTCCCCAGTCCCTCTGTGCCATGGCATCTTTGAGTCTTTGATTAGTGATCTTACCTATTCAGAATAAATTAATAACAAAAATAAAATAAATAAAAAATAAAGAATTTTAGTTTTTACTTTAAAAGCATTGCATATACAATTGAACCTCGTCAACGTGAACTCGCTTAACACGAAATTTCGATTAAGATGAACTATAAAACATTTCCCTACCCTGTAAATCTTTGAGCTAATGCTAAAAAATCTCATAACGCGAAATCATTTAGGCGAAATCCTGCTTAACCCGAACAAATATTTCAATATTTGACTTTTTTCCTTAGTAATTCCAAGTTTCGAAGAACAAATGAAACAAAACATTAAAAGAAAAAGCGTCAAACAAACATTATAAAAATTAATTGTCGTCTACTCCTGAGAAAAGCATGAGATCTCCCATAATTTGTCAGTTTTCTTCAATTTGCTGTTCCTTAAAAATTTACCTAATTTTTCTATAGTATTTACTACTCCAAATGAACTTTATTAATTGAATTACTAATTGTATACATGTATTATTAGTGCATTACATTATAAAATTAGAATAATTTTTTGATATTTAAAAAAAAACTATTCACTGGTTCAATGTAAAAAAAAAATCCTGATGGTTAACCTGAAATTCGGTTAACACGAAATGTTTCAGTGCTCCCTTCAAGTTCGCGTAAACGGGGTTCGACTATAATATGATTACTGTTCCCAAATACTTGATATAAAATGGAGTTAAGGATCAAATGGTGTAGTTTTAAATCTTTGTTAAAAAAATCTCTTAGGTTTTTCCCTTGATAAGCTTCAGAGATGTGATTAACCAAAAATCAAAAAAGAAATTTCATAAGTATGAAAAAACGTGGGAGAAAAACTAAAAATTATGAACAAGAAAAGTTAAACTTGCAAGCTAATTAGCAACTAATTGCTCATAAATTACAAATTCATAGGTAAAATCTATTTTTTCTTCAAATTTTGATGTTGCAGCCTTTCAGAACTTAAAACTCTTTTAATTTCTAAAAAATTCTTCTGGTTTCCAAATAGACATGGAGAAGAGAGAATCAATGAAATTACCTGTAAGAGCATACAAAAGATAACAGAATACTTTTTAAGCAGTATTTTATACTAGAATTCTTATCTTCAGTCTGAGTGCCTGAAGAGATTGAGATTTACATTTTAAAATATATATTCTAGAATGACTCATCTCTATCAAAAAATGGAAATAAATATATAGTTCAAGTTTGTCCATCTTATCCTTATTTCATAACACAGACCTCAATGATTTTTACATAACAAACCTTTCGTTTTGTGCTCTAAGTGACGCTCATAAGCTTCTGTGTTAGAATGCAGAGACATAAGATGTTCAGCAAGGTGCTTGGGATTACGGAAGTTTTTGATGAGGATAGCGGATTCTGGGTTTGGCAACCAATCCTGGATGTAAAAATCATAAAATTTTAATTACCCTGTTTAAAATGTTAAAATATGCCTGTTTAAAAAAATAACACAACAAAGTTATGACATTCAAAATTGAACATTGCAAAAATAGTAAATATCTATTTGCAAAATAAATATTGTAAAACACTTTAGTTGTATGTTTGTATGTTTCATTTTTTGTTTGTATGTTTGTAAAACTTTATTGCTACTGCACTACATAATTTACTAACACAAAAGAAAACTTAAACAATAATTTTGTAGAAAACAATATAAGGTTAATGCGTATTCTACTAGTAAAAATTTACAAGAAAAAATATTAACTACACAAAATAATAATCAGAAGCCAAATTTTTAACAATTTTTTTTTAATTT
The DNA here is from genome assembly GCA_019343175.1 of Oedothorax gibbosus. Lineage (NCBI taxonomy): Eukaryota > Metazoa > Arthropoda > Arachnida > Araneae > Linyphiidae > Oedothorax > Oedothorax gibbosus. The sequence continues at coordinate 33,658,551 of CM033271.1, forward strand.
TTTTTATTTTTTGAGAATTTAAGAAAATTTTAGTCTTATAGTACACCCAACTTTTTTAATAAAACTACAAGTTTATAAGTGTACAAGCTTATAAGTATTTTTTTTTTTAAAAATCACAAAATATTAGCTTTTTTTGGCTAAGTAAAAGTGTAAAATTTTACTTATTATGCTACTTATAATTAACACCTCATCAGAATACTAACCTCAACTGAAGGGGAACCAAAATATACAGGTACAGATCCCACTGTAAGTGGACGCCACAACTTTTCTGTTATGTAGTCATCACACACTGCATTTTCAAATGCAAGGTGAAACTTGTACTGCGAAAGGAGTTCAAATACCTCATGTGATAACATATTTCTAGCAGGGTCTACAAGGCTATAAAAAACAAAGTAGAAATTAGATTTGGAAAAAAGATCGAATAATAGCTTAGTGTGAAATATTGGGTGTGTCAGAGTATCAATAACCTTAGTACAATTCTAATGATTAATTTATATTCTTTCTTTATTATATCTGTAATAACTTTGGAAATCTTTAAGTAAAAATTGGACTTTGATCTGTGATGTTCTGAAACATATTAGTTTCCAATAAAGTTTATCAGGGAAGTTTTTCTAGTACCATAGATTAATGCAACCCTGGCCATTCAGAATAACTTGGGACAAATATAACATAAAACCCCATCGTTAACTTCCTTGTTGACAAAGATTTTACAAGTCGAGACAGTATTACTAATGATTAAAAAGAAGCCAATTTTTTAAATAATTGTATTGATAAAGAAGTTATTTTGAAGCAACACTTGGTTGAAATTTACCATTGAGGTTCAAACTTTCCCCAAAAGTCTATGCTGTATCTATATATGCAATTTCTTGTTTATAAATTTAGTTTTTAAGGCAAATAAAGATGTCAATAAATTTAAAACTCTGAGGGATACAAACGTATATAGGCATTACCTTACTGTCAAGTTTTTCAGCAATGCACATAATTTTTTTAAATTTGTAAACTTAATAATTTTATTTATTTTTAAAATTCAAAGCATGGAGGAGTCGTTTAAATTCATCTACTACAGAAATATAACTGAAAAAAATGTAAGAAATTAAATTTTCAGTTAAAAATTTTAATTTAAATCTCACGCAGTGAAAACAAGTTTACACTTCAGCCAATTTGCTTATCCCTCAGAGGGTTAATGATATATTAAATATAACTAACATTTATAATTCTAAACAAAGTAGAAGAAATAAATATAATAACTGGTATCCAATTTATATATAAAAAAAAGGATATTACTAAAAAGTAAACAAAAAAACAATACATAAAAAATTTATATACTAACTGTGAAGGCAATGGCTTATTTTGCAGACATTTTCCATAAGAATCCACTGGCATAATCTTCATCAGTTCTTCAACATAAGAATCCCTTTCCGAAGGGGTATTGCAATCAGAGTGCAAATAAACGACAGGAGCGATGGTTTTTCCTTTATCATTTTTGGCGGAAGTTGGCACAAAATACTTTGTTGATGGGATTTTCTCAAGGCTCTCTAGGTACTGGAGTGTGAGCGGAAGGTCAGATTCTCGACGAAAAGTTGCTGTGTGGTTGAAGAGTTTCATTACCTGGAGATATTAGAGGGTTAGATTAGAATTTATAAATCATGTTAGCAGTTAGGAGATAAATTTTGAGTATATTATGTGTAATATATTTATTTATTTTATTGTGTCACAACTACAGGAGAAAACCCTAATTAAAGGAGACACATACACTAATGATTTAAAGCAGAGACAAAACAGTAGATTTAAAAACATTTTTTGACAAATAAAAAACACCAAGATCGTAAATAAAAAATTATAAAGATGATAAAAACAATTAAAGAAGAATAAAAAGCATACGCGGTACGATCCAAACTTGTTGAAAATAAACGTCTATTATACAATGAAAAAGGAAGAACCAATAAATTAACCTGTGCCAATAAATTAAGGGGCAATCAATATTATTACAATCGAGTCCTGCTTAATCGAAAGGTCTGGAGCACTTTCGTAATTATATTTATGAATCCCAGAAATTTCTATTAATCATTTAAGAAATATGAATTATCTTAAATTAATTATACTTTGGTTTAAGGTTTACATATTTGCTATTTGCATTATTAAAATGTTAATTTTGTTTGTTAAATCATTTTATTACACACAATTTCAGGGTGGATGAGAGAGAAAAACCAAATGAGAAACCGGTTTTCTTACAGCTGACTTCAGGTGATGACTCCCTTTCGTCGAAAAAGTGGCCTGATACGGACATATATCCAGTCTATTCAGGGACTTCCCCCCCAAGAAATTTGTGAAAAAAATATTGTGTGTGTGTGTTTATATTTACGCAGTTATAAGTTAGCTACAAATCTACTTTAAAATCTTTTAAAATTTAAGTAAACAAATAAATTATATATTTTTAATTAATATGACATCGATAATTGAAAGGCAACTTACTTTTTCCATTGAAAATAAAAAGTTGTTCTTGGGCGATTCTTCATGCAACAATGCCCAGTCATGAAGTGGAGACCGAGGTAAAGGTAAATCAGTAGGCTTAAAATCACTGCCATAAAATAGAAAGGCCTACAAAAATATTTCATGATATTAAACAACCCTATCACAAAAGAGTAAAACAAAAATTTTAAAAAAACATTAAAAACTAGATTATAAACAATTTTATTATATTTTAAAACTAGTTTTCACACTCTTTGAAATAAGTTTCAATTTAAGCAAAATACGACTTTAAAAAAAACCTTAACTTAAAAAAGTGAATAAAATTGTTGATTTTCCAACACTTTGGAACAGACATATATATATAGTTTATTAGAATCATGGTAAATTTTAATGTTTTTATCTAGTCATCCATTGCAAATTATCCTCACATAAAAATGCACCTTTTTTTTGTTCTATGTATTATTTTTAACTATAATAGCATTTGTTTAATATATTGAGACAAGTAACACAATTTCATAGATTTACAATGATAATTAGTTCTTGATAATTAGTAACACAATTACTAATTATCAAGGAAGTAAATTCGAAAGACCAAGTCCTTATTATTAATACATTTAAAAGATACATATGGTCATGAACCCTAAAAAGTGTTTGCTGATATTAGTTAATTAACAATTTTTTAATTAATTAAAAAATTATATAGTCGTTTAAACTAAAAAAAACAAAGTAAACTAAAAAAATTGCACATAAAGTTAAAAATAAGATTTACATATTTGTAATTATTAATCCATCTGCACACATACCCTTGTACGAGGATCTGAAAAATATTTTTTCTGGTCAGTGAAGAAACATTTGTTATGACCACATTTCTTAAATGAGCCACTGTCACCAGTAAATGGAGTCCACCATATCACAATAGGATATTTATCGTCTTTGGATAACTCTAAAAATTATAAACAGATATACTTTTTTTTATAAGAATTGAGGTGACAAAGACGCTTGTTTATTATATCATTAAAGTAAGGACCTGGAAAAATATTAATATTATATTTCTTACATCAACTAAAAACCTCTATTATAATGATTAAGTTTATTATAATGATTAAATATCCATTGCCAGCCTTAATTTCTTCTGACTTTTAAAGTTACCTATTCCTTTGACAACAATAATTTGTTTTCAATGTTTCTTTTTCAGGGTAAATGTTAAATTAAATTTTGTATCAGCCTAAAACTTGCTTCTGGAAGAAACTTAGTCTGATTTCTAGCTCTGAAAATGTACAATCATTTAAGGCATCCCTATTTTATACATTGTCAAAACTACTAGCGCTATTTAAATTATACTAATAGAGCATCTGTATCAATTCCTAAGAGTTATTAATAAATAGGGACAAATAGTGTCCAGCTTAATATAAAAATTACAAATGTATCAAAATTATGTCAGTAAATTGTCATTTCTCAATATAATGCATAAATTAAACTTATAAATTGAAAATTTTGATTAAATTAAATAATAATTAAAATAATGTTCAACAAGATTTCATAAATAGGATTGTAACTAATAAATATTAACTAAAACTTTTATGCAAAAAAATAAAATATAAATGACAACCTTGAGCTTGGTTGATTGATTGAAATTCACTTATTGATATTGGCTCCTCCTCCAAGTTATTTTCAATCTATAACATAAAATATTTTTAAATTAATAAGAAAAAATATAAAACCAGCATTTCATAAAAATTGTTTTTAATAACAAAACATGATAATTGAAGAGTTCTAAGAAAAATCACTTTATCCACTGGATATCTGTCCGCATCAGGCCTCTTTGACGTGAGTTATTAGATAGGTGAGTCATTGCCTAACGTGATTGGAGAAATCGGTTTCTCACTCTAGCGGCAACCCTAAAATCGAGTTTCGCATGTAAATCAGACCTTAAACAGCAAACCTTATGAGTGGGCAGCATCAAATAGGCTCAAGTCTCGCGATATTGACCATTTACCAAGTTTTCCACAATAACTAGTCGACATAAATTTAAAAAAAACATAAATTTAAAAGCATAAACACTTTTCTTTTAGTGATGCTTTATGGCAAGGACCTAGTGGCTTAGTGATTCGCATTGCCATGCCACAGGTCCAGGGATCCAGTTCTGGATTGGATGAGGACATGAGGTACAGTCATCCTTTTGTCTTATAAGTGGGTTGATAAAATGAGGACCATACATGCTTGGGAACTCAACACTGGGGGTTCTGTGTAAGGTTGACATTTGCCTAGCACTCCAGAGCCTTTGGTCACATAAGCTGAAATGGGCACAGCAGGCCTTGGCGCACTAAGAGGCTGTTGTGCCGAGAAGTTTTATGGTAGAGAGCTTAAAGAGGATTCAATAATGCTATTTCTATGACATGTTAAGCAGCAATAAAATCAATGCAGCGAAAATGTTAAAGAGAAGATAGAAGGGAAATGAAGGGATAAATTGCCAAACCTAGCAACACTTCACACCAAACTAGGGATTTTACTACCGACTAAGATTCATGCGAGACACCAGTCCAGCTTGAAATGCGAGAGAAGAACCAAGGAAAAAAAGGTTTGTTTCCGGTCTCAACTGGCCGCCGAGCAGACATGAATACAGACCGATTCCCAGTCAATGAATCAGACTCTTCAATTTCTTAAAGAATTTTCAAGAAATATTAATAAATACAACGATAAATAAAACATTTTGCCAATATTAATTCTTTTTGTTCACAAATATATACAGTTGGAAAAAGTTTTTTTAAAAAAAACACTGTAACACAACATTTATGTTATTATTAAATTAAGTTGACACATTTAATAAGAAAAATTTCATTTAATTTTTACAAACAAACACTTTGCTTTATCACTAGAGAAATTTAACTTATTTTAATAGGTTTTTAATAGCAAAACTATACAATAGATATGAAATAGACACTTTCTATTCGCCGATTTTAGTAACTGGCTTCACGCATCCTTGAATTAAAGTTTTTATAAATTAAAATTGTATTTTAAAATATTACTTATATTTACACCACATTTCCTTTTCAAGTTATTTTTAATTTTTTCCCCGAAAATCTGAAATACAATAAAAGAAACTATCACCAACCTCATTTAATGTAATGATAAGTATATAGAATACAATTACGATCCCAACAATAAGAAGTGCAACTTTAGAACGAAAGTTACGCTTTCTAAAGCAAAATCTATAAAAAAATTTAAACATGTTATATGATTCACAAACAATTATGCTATTGATACTGACAATAAGTAAGCTTTTTCACTTAAACATTTAATATTAACTGGTTAGATTCATATTTTATTTAAATTTTAGTTCTAAAAAATATTCTAAACAGCGAATGTAAAAGCAAAATCTGAAAATCTGGAAAAAAACTCGCTTACTAGCTTAGAGTTGTATCATAGCCAGATTTAATACTCACACTTTAAAACAATACATTTATTTTCTGGTTTCGTTTTGTGGCTGTTATTTTTTCACATTGTCCCTTTGATATTTTTTCAAGATAAAAATGTCATAGTCACTTTAACAAACGTGCATTAAAAATTATAATTTACCATATGCATATAATTTTACATTTCATTTTTTTTTATTTTCATTTTTTTTATTTAATTTTCGTTTTCTATAATTTGAATGAAACATGATCTTTCTAAGTTGGCAACAGAATCTTTGTTTTTGTTTTTATTTCGTCGAAAAGATCGTAAATATTATACGTAATGGCATGTGTTACGCATAAACTGAGTCTTCTAATGAATTTATATTATTTAGCGATTTCTTAATAGAATAGAAATGGATCGCAACAAACCCAGTGTCCTTTTAAGGGCATTGGAATTCGTAGAAGTAACTACCCGTCTTTGGGGCATCATAACTATGATAGGTTGGTAAACTTCTCTTTAAACATTAAATGTTTTAATTTTACCTGTTCTCTTTAGATAAAATTAATTGTATAAATTAGTAACCTTCATCAGTAAAACAGATTACAGATAACAAAAGGGGCTAAGGAGCCCCAGTTGGTTAAGGTGTTCGCCTTCCATGCGGAAGGTCCCAGGTTTGGGTCCGGGCATCGCTAACATAACTGCCCACCTATAAATAGACCAGGCATCCAAAACGGTTGCGTTGGGTGCCTACTCAGATGCTCGTCACTTGACTGTGGTTCTAAAATAAAACGCCCATCGCCAATAGCAAACAACGTGTAGCTAGATAGTGTGATGACATTCAAACTAACCTAAGAGATAACAAAAGATAAGTTTATAAATATATAATGCATGATAAGTGGGAGGTAGAGATTTACTGTACGGTCCCCCTTGGCGAACTTTCCAAAATCGCGCCAAAAGTCCGTATTTTGCGACTTTTTTTAAAAAACCATGATTCAAAGAAAAGATTGTATGGGAATATTTCTTATGAAAACTCAACCAACAACGCAACAGTCCGATAGGTTGCCGGATAACGTCATCGGTGCGAAGTCATAGAATTCGAATCTTTAGTCAAAGTCAGACAGGTTGCCAGAAAAAATTATTTATCGCCAAATCCGAAAAAATCACGCCAAGGGGGACCGTACAGTAAATCTGATCCGAGTGGGACTTTATGAAGGTTTAAGCGTCTAAAAATTATGTCACATACATCTATACATATACATATCTATAGTCCGTATGATTACATCGCAAGCTTGGCTTCCCGCACCACCTCGTGTGTTTGTCCAAGAAACGACGTGAGCGTCTTGTTCTAAACCTACCTTGCTTGAGGCTCTGCTGTAAGGTGAACCACAACTGCTCTCCAAACCCAAGTAATGTGGGAGAGAAAAGAGAGATCGCCCCTCACACAGTTTTCTGGAAAACCAAGTGATGGGGTAGAGAATGTAGGCTTGCATTCTAATCATAAGGACTCTTGCAATACTGCACAAACATACCTAAAATATACTCTACCTTAAAAAAAATAGAGCCTAGCAGCCGTGCTGTTTTTTCTTTTGAAGTCTGTAATGCAAACTAGTGGAAAGTGGAAACCCTTCTAATAACACAAATGGTGTCTTTTCGAAATGACTCATCCTTCGTCAATTTTGCATTAATATAATCATTGGCCTTGTGAGTTGAGGCGTCATGCCATGGAGATTACCTTTGCAGATTCTGTCCCCTCTCCAGCCATCCTATGTGCAATGTGCTATGAACAATGTGCAAGGAGAAAAAAAATTCATTCATAAATAATATGCTTACATGAGACTGTATACCTTTACCACCTAATTGATACAAACATATAAATCCATCAATGGACTGTCAATGTTTCTGTTTGAAAACGTATTTATGATGAAACTCCTATTATTTTAACTGGCTTCAAATGTAAAGACTATCTAATTTTATGTTATTCAGCACTCTCAAGTTCAATATGACCATAGTAACCAAACAAAATCTATTTTTCTATAGAGAGAGAAAAAAGTTCTTTTCTACCAGTGTTCTTCACTAGGACAGATTCAGAACTTTCATAAAATATTATGTAACAAATATTCATACAAATATATGTTTATTGAAATATGTTTAGCAATGAAATCTTTTATGAAATAGTGATATTTGGTATTGGGTATTAATTTTATGTCTTTATTTCAGTTATGTGGGGTGTTGGAATCGACTTGACAATTCATAAACATGGTCTTGGTGAATATACCTTGTAAGTATTGAAAATTTTTGATATATATGTCAAATAAGTCGACAGAGAAGCTTCGAAGTATTTTAAGATCTTTTATTTAAGAGTTATTCAGCAGGAAGAGATTGATTTGTTGTCTGTAGCCGACGAAAGAGTGTGATCGAATACCCACAAAAATGACGAAAAACCTTGAGCTCTGTTTCACTGACCAATCAGTCATGAGAGAGTTGAAAGATCAATTAAAAAGTGTGATGACTAAACAGTTTCTGTGGGAACGAATTGATCTAGCGGACTGTTTGTCGCCGACAGGGTGTGGTTGGGATGTTAAAGTACTAAGTGATATTAAGGATATATGAAAAAGATAATTTAAGTAAACAACAGTTTCTGTGGGAACGAATTGATCTAGGCGACTGTTTGTCGCCGACAGGGTGTGGTTGGGATGTTAAAGTACTAAGTGATATTAAGGATTTATGAAAAAGATAATTTAAGTTTTTAATTGGGGTACAAAATATAAGATTTTGAGGGGGTTAAGTTATAATATGGCATATATTTTTATTTATTTAACTTTATGTATAACTTTGAAGTTCTTCTTAAAATATGTTTTGTAAAAACACCCTTCTCGTTAAATAATGCGATAATGTAAAACTTTTTTATTGTATTTTAAGCCTTTAAAAAAGTATTTATTGAAAATTTGACTATATACCTTTACAATATGCTTATTTGATTTATTCTATATATGTACTTTGACGACTTATTTTCTCAAAATTTAAATTATATTATTTAAACTCATGTCATTTTAATTATGTAACTTATTCTTTTTTTTTTAAAAGGTTCATTGCTGTAATTCTCACAATTTTTGAAACTTCATTTGCTATCAATATCTTTTTAGACTTTATTATCAAGTAAGTTTAAAGTTAAAAGTTTAAACTTTATTAGCAAAACTTTTTTTAAATATTTTTTTAAATATAGATTTATTTAAGTGTCTTGTGTCTGGTACATCCCTGTGCTTACTTATTAAATTTTAAAAGTAAATTTTTTAAGCAAAATTTATTATTATAAATTCTATATTAAACCAAAGTAATCTTATAAACATTATGTAAAATTGTTTGTTATCCTTACCAAAAATATATGCTGCCTAAGATTTCAAGATTCAGTCGAACCTCATTAACACGAACTCACTTAACACGAAATTCCGCTTAAGATGAACTGAAAACATTGCCCCAGCCTATAAAGCTTTGAGCTAATGCTAAAAAATCTCTTAACGCGAAATCGTTTTGGCAAAATCCTGCTTAACCCGAAATTATGAGTTTCTCCCATGATTCGTCAGTTTTTTACCAATTGCTGTTCCTAAAAATTTACGTACCTAATTATTCTATAGTATGTACTATTCTAAATGAATTTTATTAATTGAATTACTAATTATATACATACGTGTATTCTTAGTTTATTACAGTATAAAATTAGAGTAAGTTTTATATAGAATATGTAATTTTTAAACTATTCAATGGTTCAACGTAAAAAAATCCTGACAGTTAACATGAAATTCAGTTAACACAAAATGTTTCAGTGTTCCCTTCTAGTTCGCGTTAACAGGGTCCGACTGTATATGAAAAGTAATGAATTTACCTATCTATATTTTAATTACAGGGATGATAAAAACCTCTGCTTTCAATTTTGGCAGCTCTTACAATGGTTTGATATGTGGAAAAAGACAGTTTTGTATTTTTTCCTATCCATATTTTGTTTCATCAAACCACATGAAATGTGGCTTGGAACTATTGGTGGTATGTAGCCATTGAATTCAAATAGCACTTTTTAATTGAATTGTTTCTATGATAAAACATTTAACTCATTATTATTTAAACTAAAAAATATCCAAAAATTTCTTTTGTACTGATATTGAAATAAAATCCAATGATTACATAAGCAAAATCAGTATTGTCCTTTTAATGGAGGTAATTGTGCTTGCTCCTTGATAACACACACAATCCACCATAAATGTTCAATAATTTGCTTTTTTTATTAATATATGTGGTATTTATTTAAACTATTTATTGCTATATAAATTTAATGATATTTTTCCATGTATATTATTATGGAAATTATAATTTACATGAAATTTTTTGTAGGAACTATGCTGATTGTCCTCTCTTTACTGTACATTATATTTACCTACAAAATGCATTTAATTGAGCAAGAAACTTTGATGTTTGATAAAGAGTGTTCTTATGACAGGTAATGATGATTTTTGACTTGATCAAAAAAAATTTCAAAAAATTTCTATCTATTCTTTATTGATATTTTTGGTTTTATTATTTAAATGTAAAATAAATATTTTAAGCTCAAATAAGTATCAAATATGAATTAAAGTTATTGTCAATTTATAAATTAAATATTTTTATATCATCACAGACTTATACATCTGCCGTGGGCAGGTAAAGTGCAGTAACTTCCATAATGACTTGGACCATTGTTGCAAACACTTAATTACTCTAACAATTAAGAAAACATACCCGAAAAAAAAATATTTCAGATAAAAAATGGTACAACTCATTGTTGCGATTACTGCAGTTTACCTGCTCACTCCAGATATATGTGTTGCACTAAAATTTATTTGCTAAAAGTTTTAACGTAATTAATATTTCATTTTGTGTTATGCAAAATTTTATCAATTTTTTTTTAAAGTCTGAAGTTAAAAATGAAACATTAATTATTTTTTTAATCAATGTCAATTTGTAGCATTGGTTGTTTGTTAAAAAAAATTATAAAAAAGTCAATTTTAAAATAATTGTATAGTTTGACAAAACTAGTAGCTATTTTAAATTTAGATAGTCATGATATTACAGTAACTAGTTGTGGATTTCTTTTTTTTAAATACAGTAATTTTCTATCAACAAATTTCAGACCTGAAATTGTCAGAGGGGCTGGGGAGCCCAGTCGGTTAGGCACTCGCCTAGCATGCGAAAGGTCCCAGGTTCGGGTCCGGGCATCGCCAAAATAACTGCCGACCTATAAACGGCCCGTGCAGCCCAAAATGTCCGAATAATACCCCGTGTAAGGGAGTGCACGTTAAAAATCCTTCAAAGTCCTAACGCTGCGTACGATGTCGCCCTTAACGGTTGCGTTGGGTGCCAATTCAGGTGTCGGCTCGTCACTTGACTGAGGTTCTAAAATACGACGCCCGTCGCCAATAGCCCTCGTGTAGCTCTAGTGCGACGATAATTCAAAACCTAACCTAACCTGAAATTGTCAGAATCTGTTAATCTTTTGAAAAAAAAACACTTTTGAAAATCAAAATCTAATTTTTTTAAATTTATATAGTTTTGTTTATCAGTTGATGTTTTAGTACATAATAATAATTTGCTTCATTTTTTAGATTTGAAGACCTGCAAGATGAAATCGATGACAGATTGCCTCAGATAAATTGTGGAAATGTTGGAGATCAAGACACAATTTTGCGTATTTAGTCAATGTACATTTTTGCACAGATTTACTGAAAAAAAGAGGAAAACAGTGTTATATTTGGAAATATTTACTACATTATACAATCTACATTTATGTTAATATTTTGAGAGGTAAATGTCACAAATTATTTTATGCTCGTAATCAGATTACAATTTGTTTTGTTGTTTCATTTAGCTTTTCTGTATTTTTTTTAATTCTAAAAGCGGGATGAGTTTATAAGCAATCGCTTAATGAAAAAAAAACTAAGAATTTGTTAAAATTTTGTTCGCAATCTGTTGACATAGAAAAGCTTAGTGACGTACCTCTTAGAAAATTCTATGAATATAGTTTATATTTTAATGTTGTTCCCAAACTTTTAGTCAAAAAAGAGAATAAATATTGTAAGAGAGAAATTGAAGTGGTGAGAACTAATATTATACTATCATTAATTATTTATGTTATATTTGTGACTAATTAAGTTGAATAACTTCCTGATTTGTAACAAAAAGTATTTGTTAGACAATTTTTTTTTAGAAAACAAACATTTATGAGCCTATTATGATTCTGTCCTTTTTTTTAAAGAACTGTTAGAATTGTTTGTCACCTAACTAAAAAAAAGAAATCGAATGAAATAAACGTAAAATACGAATTTAAAAAAATTGGAAACAATCTAATGAAAATTTCTTAATTTCAAAAACTGCACTAGTGGTACCTCTGCAACTTTCAGTCTTTTGAGTTAGCCGTTTATTGATGTATCCGTTTTGAATCCAATAATTAATTTTTCTTTTAACACTATCTACATAAGAATCAAAATCTATCATTTTATCCAGGGATTGGAGTTACACGTTGCTTGTAACAATTACTTTTTGTAGGTAATGCCGAGTAATGCGGTTAGATTTTTCAGAAAGTAATGGTAGATATAACTTTGTTAATTATGTAACGATACATACTTTGTTAATACGATACTTTGTTAATTATGTAACGAAGTAAAGATACATTTCGTTGTTTCTCCACACTTCTCTTCATGGATATTTTTGGCACAGTTCGACGTTCGGCTTAAATTTAATTATTTAACTTTTAACTATGTTGAATTTTCGGTCTTAACTTTATCCCGATTGTCCCTATTTCTTTAGTTTTGGTTCTCTTTGGAAAAACGGTAATGTGGCTAAATTTAAATTTTTCTTTTATCTTGAAATTTCTAATAGTTTGTAATTTGTTACTTTTTATATTAAGTTATTGTAACCAAGTCACTTTTTTTATTTAAGTAGCTGTAACAGTTACTTTTTAAAAGTAAAACTTTCCAATACCTGATGTTATCTTCAAAAGATATTTGTTTACATTTAATAACCCATGTATAATTGTTTGGGGAAATATAAAGAGTATTAAAATTGCTTTTTTGAAAGAGGCAGGAATGGAAAGTTTTATGCTAGAAATAGGGCTTCTTTGTGCATTTTTATATGAATAAGTAGGTAGGTTTACTGTTATTTTTATTTGTGTTGCCTTCCTTAAAGCTATACCCTGAGCTTATGTAAAAGTTTTACATTAGTATTAAATTAGATCTTGCAACAGTAGTAAAATAATCTGAATGGTTGTACTTTGAAGTTTTATAACTATAATTTGAATTTTTAACTATTTTTGTTGCCAAAATATTTTACTACTGTACCTTACCTATGTATAAAAATATTTTATATTGGTAGTGTTATAGTATTGTTTTGTTATTTATTTTACAACTTTATAGAATATTCATACAATCTCATTTAAGTAACCGAGTGAAAATTATAAAATTGTTTGTATAAGGAAATTTTTAAATGTGTTTGTTTAGTTTCTATATCTACTGTTAATTGCTTTTATGCAAGTTTAATAATTGCAAAAAAGTAATGCTTTAAAAAAAAGTATCTCATCCCTTTATTGCTTTGATTAAAAAATATAGTTTTCAAATAAATGTCCATTTTAAAGGAATTGCTCAAACAAAAATTTAAAGTAATCAATCAAAGTAAAAGTATTATAATGGGACGCATTAGTTTATTGTTCCATAACTTTTTTAATTCTTATGGGTTTTTTTTAGTAATTCTGATAACTTAAAGTACTTTAGACTTAAAGAAATGAAACCTAATTGTGTGTTTCTTACCTATGACTATGCAAGTCTTAATAATCAGTATTGGAAAGCTTAGTCTTCCAAATATTTTCATTCTTAATGTTAGCATTAAGACAATCCTAAAATTTTGAATCGCATTTAATATTAAATCATAAAATTTTGCTTATTCTAGCAATAATTTATTATATGTATGCTTTTTTTGCATCAAACCCTGTATTTAAAAAATGTGATGTTTTTTATCTTTATATGCACATTTAATTTTTGTTAGTGATAGATGATAGTTTAAAATTTTATGCAGTAATTTTCAGAAATCCTTTATCTTAATTTTTTGTTGTTTAATAACAATCATTTAGTTTTTAACTTGGGATTTATTTCCTAAACTTAAATGGCATAAAGTATTTTCTTCAGAAAGTTTGTAAAATTTTACATGCACGTTGCAAAGTTTGTTAGTTTAACATGGTTTATATATGATTTGTATTTTCCTGTGATTATGTATGATAAATTATCTTGCATTAAATACTATTTTTGCTGTGGTAGTCTAGTTTAGCAAGAAAACCAGTTGAATGATTATGCTATACATTAGCCTTCATATACTGCTATATATTAGCCTATTATATTTTTCAAAAAATTAATAACTTAATTAGCATCACAAATAATTTAAATTACAAATGTTTATCGAGCACATTCTTAAACAAGAACTATTTAGCTAAATGTGGAATCTTCATTTACTTAATAAATTTCTTTTTTGTGTGTGTGTAAAATGTATTTTTACTTTGGTGTATTATTATAAGACATAACAGTAAATTTTTATGCTGCATCTGTGAAATTTGCAAAATATACATTTTGTAATGAAAATAATCTACTTCGTGTTATGTATTTTGTAATGCATATAAAACAGTATTAACTCTCAATATGCAATGCTTAATGTAAAAAGATAGACACAATAGGGGAAAAAGTATACTTCAAAAATTGTTAAATACTTAAAATTCTAAGTTGCACTAAAGAAGTGCATGCGATTTTTTTATAGTTTACCATTTTTATATAATATTTTACTGTATTAGATTACTCTATTATTAAATTCAGAACATTTTGTTCTATTATGGGATAAGAATATTTATCGCAGCTTTTAAATTTCCTTTGTTTTATAATTTTATTCAAACCGGTGGTATTTTTTATAATATATGGACATGGCAAGAGTAGTTAATAAGTATTATATTTGTATAACCAAATGTGTGTGTCAATTCAGTTTTGTTTCATTAAATTTTAAATAACTATTTGAAATTTTAAAAAATCCATCTGAGTGTTTTAATAACTAACCAGTATGCTTTCAAAAGATTACTTTTAATTATTGGCATATTATGAAATTTAACAGCACATTTAAAATTGTTTGTGGTACAAAGATTTTCTTAATCAACTGAACTTTTTATTCTAGTCAAAAATTGTACTACTTTACATAGCTAAAATTGCTTTGCAAACAGTTTTAATCCAATTCTTAATGTAAAAATGTTTTGTTAAAGGAAGAGATAGAATTATTACTTATGTTTTTTGTTTATGTTTTCCAAGTTTCTCATTTATAGCTTTGTGCAAGTTAAATTTTTGTATGTTTAACAATTGAACTTGTACATAGTAGAAATTCGTCAGCATTTTATAATAATCAATGTGATAATAAAATTGAAAGTGAGTACTTAAATTATTTAATAGTTAGTAAAATGTAATCTTATCCATCCAAAACTTATTTTGAGAACGTCTTAAATATGCTCAGTCAATAACTTGAAGTGTAGATGTTATATGCCATGACTTGCCTTCCATGCACTATTTAAGACTGTACTTATATTAAGAAAAATAACTTTAAAGTAGTTGTAAAATTACTGAAAAAAAAACATTTTATTTCTAAATTGTGGCTGTACCTGTAATTTATCGTACTTTAGATTTCATTTAATAAACTATTTTACAAATTTACAATTGCCTATTGTGGTTGTCATTTCATTAAAAACTTGTAATGATTTTCAATTATTTGGTTTTTAATTAGGCAAAAAATACATATTGTACACACAATTTTTTCCAAAACAGTGAAAAACTAATTGTAAAAAAATGTTTATTAATGAGCCATGCTTGGGCTTAAGCTTTCATAATTTGCTGGAACTATACATTCAGAATCTTATGACCAGTTTTTTAGAAATTGTAGAACTTGTTATGCATTAGGGGTTTTTTTGTTGTATAAAATATTAATTTGTTTCAGCAATTTAAAGTACTACCAATTTGAGAACATTTCTTTCAACAAGCAAAACAAAAAAATAAGCTAAAAGGTTTTGTTAATGTGAAAAAAAGAACACTCATTTAAAAATAAATTATAAATTTATTAAAATTTCTAAAACTTTACGATAGTGTTCGTTTGTACTGTGTATAAAAGAGCACACTTAAACTGCACAGAACAGCTGACCAGCAGAGATGAGATTTGGAGTTAGCCCCGTTGATGATTTCGTCCACTATGTGAATCTTCCAGCCCATATTCCTTTGCGCATAACTCTGAAAATAGTTAAAAACAACCCAAGTTGATAAGTTAAACTCAACCAAAGTTAAATTTATAATCAAACTTAACTACTTTAGATAATACTGTAATACGTTTAATTTGTTATGAAGTGGTGTTAATCGCTGCTGGCTAGCATTATTGCTACATAGGTCATTCGGAATTGGCAAATGGATTGAAATATTGCTCAGAGCTATACAAGTACAGTCGAACCTCGTTAACGCGAACTCGCTTAACACGAAGTTTCGCTTAAGATTAACTGAAAGCATTTCCCCGGCCAATCAAGCTTTAAGCTAATGCTTAAAAGTCTCCTAACGCGAAATCACCTAATCAAAATCCCGCTTAACCCGAACAAAAAAATTCAGAATTTGACTTTTTTGCTCTTACTTGTCAAGAATTTGACTTTATTATTCTTAATGGCTGTTCCTTATTTTCGTAATTTCTAGTGATATTTGGCATAAATTTCTGGTCTCTATCATGATTAAAACTTAATTTCGAGTGTTTTGAAAGAAATGGCAGACATGCCAACTCTCTGGATTTAACAGGGTAATATAGGATTTTTAACTACTTTCTGAATTTCCGTGTTATATGTACCAATTGCTGAGTTTTCGAAAAGGGAAATATACTTTCTTTTGGAGCCCGAACTCCGGAAAATGGTTACTACCGAATTAAATCAGGAGAGTTGGCGGGTTGGTTGAATAACGTTGCACTAGAGCCACAATCGGCAGGTCTGTAAAGAGGAAGAGTACGTCTTATTGAATGCGAATATTTGTATACGAGCCATCCTAATGTACCCATATTTATTTTGGTTGCAATAACGACAAACTATAGCTTTTGACGACGGGCCTCGTAATTTTGAACCGCGATCAAGTCAGAAGCACCTTACCTGGTAGTAAAGTAGTTCTGGAACACTCGCATTGGGCGTCCAGTAGAGGGTGTTGGGCTCCCCCTCAGAGCACTTGAGGTGCAGCGAGTTGCGAAACTTGGGGAAGCTGATGTAGTCGTCGACCGAGTAGCGGTGAGATGTGTTGTGCAACCACGAACAGAGGCGGCCAGCTGCAAAGAGACGAAGTCAACTTTGAAAACCTTATTTGATGCGGAATTCAAACACCTCTCCTTACACTTTTCATGTTAACTTCTATGAAAATTTTAAGGGTGGACTGTCTTTGATTTATCATTTTAATTTTACAGTAGAACTCCAATTATCCGAAAAGTTACTGATTATCCGAATTTCAGAAATAAATTCCACCCAGCCATCTGTTACAGTGTCTTTGTTGGATGTCATGCTTAGTAATTGTTTTTTAAACCGGCCAAAAAAAATTACTGGACATGACATACAGAGACGAACAGTAACAAATAGGACGAGTATAAAAGTTTATATGTTCGCATATAAACTTTTTATAAACCAAGATTTTAGCATAATATAAAATTTAATTTTAAAAAAAAAGCTATAACTCAAACTACCAAAGCAGCACCTAACGCTTTGGTTGGGTAGATGACGACCGAAACTAGAACTGCAAGATCTCATAGACCAACAATACATTGAGCAATTGATCGAATATACCGGTTTTTTTTTCAATTATACGGATATGCGATTATGGTTAGGTTCTAATTACTTCGGATAAATGTAGCTATACTGTAATTTTAAATAATTTTACTCGATCGTCTAGAAAACACCTTGTAATTTACATCATCTTTAAATTCTCCGTATTTGAAATGTAATACCAACAATAAACATCCATAATACTCGTAGGTGGAACTCGCAGTTTAAGATGATATAGATATTGAATTAAAAATGCTTACCCGCCGAAGGATGAGGTCGACCCCTACGATCAAATTCTACGCCAGCGTAGACTTTCTTGGTCTGAATAAAAATATAAAAAGAATATATAACAGAAACTAGCATTGGGTCAAAGTACTATAAAAATATGTACAAACTAAAGACTTTATTATAATGTACTTTTCAAATGAGAAACTAAAATTTGGGAAACAAATTTTGATATGCAAAATTGAAAGGGGGGGAGGGGACTACCAGGGATGCGAACAAAACTGGGTAAGTTTCAGCTGTTATTTTCCATCGCCTTCGTATATTCTTGATAAAATAAGCTAAAAGTGAACGGGAGTATGCAAAAACTCACTTGAGCTATACGAGGGCTATTGGCAACGAGCATCCCAATTTAGAACCACAGTAACGTGATGAGGTGACACCTTCGTAGGCACCCAACTCAACTTAGAGTGACACCGTACGCGGTGCCGGGACTTGAGCATATTTAAAGTACACTCCCTCTATACGGGGTATAATTCATCTGACTTTTTTGGCTGCCCAGACCGTTTATAGGTGGGCAGTTATTAAGACAATGCCCGGGCAAGAACCTGGGACCTTTCGCATGCAAGGCAACCGCTTTATCGATCGAGCTCCCCATAACCTCTTGTCAATGGGAGTAACGGCTTGTAGAAACCGAAAGTTATTTTGTTCGCACCCTAACTCTTGCCTGAAGACGTTACCATTAAAGGATCACACAGACACTTCTACAACGAAAGACTCAAAGTAGATCCGTCCGGTATCGTTTAGTTGTCTGTAAAATCTCCCGGATACAACTGAAGAGTACATGGGGGGAACCCTTCATCGACAGGATATACGTCCGTATCAGGCCTCTACTGTGACAATAGCGAGTCATCGCCTGAACTGGTGTAAATAAGATGGTTGTTCACTCGAAGTTTTTTTTTGCGGCAACCCTGATTCACGCGAGACACGATTCCCACGTTTATACCGCGAGAGAAGAACCAAGGGAGAAACGGTTTTTACTGTCACCAATGCCCGCCAAGCAGACCTTAACACTGGAAGATTCCTAGTCAATCAATCTAACCCTGGATTCTTCTAACTCTGAACTACCTTCCACAACTAAAAGCCACGCATTGCTAGTTCCTCAAAAGGCATAAGCAACAAACTGCACCAATACCTTCCTCCGTGTCCCTTCCATATCCGCCATGCGCATCGTCAGTAATGTAGAAGGGGCGATAGAAACGGGGATTGTGAAGGTCGTTACCGCCCTCTAGGAGAAGGGCTATTGGCAACGAGCATCATAATTTAGAACCACAGTCACGTGACGAGGCGACACCCACCCTACACAACTTTCAGGAGTGACATCGTACACGGTGTCAGCAAGAGTAAAGGTGTGAACAAAATAACTTTCGGTTTCTACAAGGTGTTTCACCCATTGATAAGATACTGGGGATTTCAGTCCGTAAGGCGCTTGACTAGCATGCGAAAGGAAACAGGTTAATTTCCGAGCATTAGTTGCTTATACAATATTCGGACACAACTCTAAACTACCCTCCATCCTTAAAAATAGGGCCGAATTTCTAAATAGGCTAAGTAGGCTGTAGCCTAGAGCGGCGAATTTTTTTGGGGCGGCAAATTTTACGACCAATTAAAGCGACATTTGGCATAAAAAAATTATAAAAGATACTAATATTTTTAAGAAAGAAAACAAATAATTTACATTAATGAGTAAACCGTATATATAGTACTAATATTTCGTAGCAAACATTGTCGCTGCGAGGGCAATTGCACCCCCTCCTCCCGGATTTCGAAGTTGAAAGAAAAATAGTTGAACAGTTTTTTAAAAAAAATCGAATATTTCGCTTTCGATTTAGTGTGTAAAGGTACATAGATGATTCTAATATGTGTATATCTATTTTAAACAACACACACCACCCTATTTTGCAGCTAACCAGCTACCTCTCACCGAAGGGGGAGAATATTGCGACAGGGGCGGCAAATCAATCGTAGCCTACAAGCGGCAAATAATTTAAATCCAGCCCTGCTTAAAAATGACATTTCCAGCCTAGTTCCTCAAAAGGCATAAGCAACAAACTGCATAAATACCTTCCTTTCTTCCTCTGTGTCCCTGCCATACCCGCCATGTGCATCGTCAGTAATGTAGAAGGGGTGATAAAAGCGGGCATTGTGAGGATCGTTTCCGCCCTCTACCATGAAAGTGTAGCGACGATTGCGACGAAGATACAGTTCTGGGCTTAGGAGACCGTTCACGTACAAGGCCACCCCAGGCGATGGATTACCTATAAAGATAAGTAGATTTGAATTCATACGAACTATAGTAGCACGCAATATCGGTTAGACATCGAGAGTTAATAGGAAACGCTAGAAGCCCACGATATCATACCTCCTATAATATCTCACATAAGACTAGGTCATGGGCTGTCTATCAGGCCTAAGGTATAGACTACGAGTCTGAAAAAATGACATCCTCTGTGACTCCCTATTATTCGATCAGTCCCAGAGAGCTAATGCATTAGTTTTGAATTTACAACTTCTGCGAAAGTATTGATTTGCCATGTAAGCATTTTTTCCCACCAAGTACGAGAGTGTTCATAACAGTAAAATAAGAGAAATTTAAAAGGAGAATAGCATCCTGTTATTTAAATAATTGATAAAGTTAAAAAAAAAATATATTGTCCTCTTCAGAATATTGTGGGGTTATTCAAACATGAAAATTACATAGCCAGATATTTTTTTGTCTTCAATTATTTTTTTTATTTAGGGCGTTTCTCAGAACTGGTAAAAAAATGCTTACATGGAAAAGCAATACTTTCACAGATGTTGATATTTCAAAACTATTGCATTAGCAACGGGATTGACTATCCTTCAATTACCAGCGTGTCGCGAGTTGTATATCTCCACTTCTGTCACAGAATGGTGGCTTTTCAAGAGGGAAGAATGACCTGCTACTTGATTATGACATTAAAACTACCAATGACCCTTCCAAAAAACATTAAGGTACACTAAAAAAAATAAAGTCCAATAAAGTGGTCCATCCAAAAAGTTTTGCTAAGATAATATATTACAATTTAGATTCACGGAAGCGTGGCGATATTTTTCGCTAATTGGTTGAATAATGTTTCCAAAATCTTAGGCAAGGGCGACAATTTCGTTTATCTACTTCTTTAAAATCTTATTTTTTTGCTTATAATAAAAAGAGTAAAAAACAAAAATTCCCAAAATACAAATTTGATGAAGAAGTATTTTTAATTCGTCAAGTTATAGATTCGGAACCACCATATCAGAAACTCCATAGACATTTTAGACAATTAAATTTGATTTGCTGGCTTAAACCTCATAGTACAACTAAAAAGTAACTAACGATGAAAGCTTACCCGTTATGCCCGAGTATCCTCTAATACCTCCGGGTAGGCCCACCCGGACTGTAAAGGTGGTTACTTGGGGATCTCGAATCCTGAGGGGCCCCCACGACTTCTCGGTAGACTTTATTTTAGAACGGACAAATGGTTCGCAGTTCTTCTCCCCTGGTTTGCGACCCAAGTTCAGTTTCAGGTCACCTGAAAAAATTAAAGTAGATAGTTGTAACCTTAATAATGAATAGTTTTAATTGAGTTTAGGATGCTCATGCGTTTACTATTTTTTTAAGGTACCTAACAGGGAACAAAACGACCACTCAAAATTTCGAATTTTCATTTAAACTTTAGCTACTGAATCGTGCCTTTACGAAAAAACTTCTTTGATGTACAATTGAATATGGGGCTGGAGTTTGCAAATTTGGTAGCTAATTTCAATATAACTTTGTTGCCAGCTTTAAATTTCATTATTCCGAAACATTAATTTTCAGCCTTAAGGTACACTTTCCTCTTTTCCTATTTTACTAGAAGGGTTGCAATTTTCTGTGATGTTGTATTTATGTCTATTTATCACAGTGAACCAAAAATATTCCAAAAAAATATTGAGTACAAATAAGACTATTTTTCTATTTTAAGAAATGCGCAAAATTTCTATTTAGGTTAATAACTTAAAATTATGAATGTTTTATCGTCAAACTTGAGGTTCATTGCGTTGAATGGAATTTTTTATTTCTATAAAAAAACTATTTTCAGATACACGCAATAGTTGTGGAAAGTGTACCTAAAAGCTAAAAATCGATGTTTTAAAATAATGACATATTAAGCTGGAAACAGTTATATTGAAATTAACTACCAAATTTGTGAGCTTCAACCCCATATTCAGATGCGTATTACATAAAAATTTCCGTAAATATTCAGTTTAATAATTAAAAGTTAAAATGAAAATTTGATATTTTAAAGCGTCGTTGTGTTCCCTGTCCCCTTAATTACAGACTTACAAATCCCTCACATGTCTTTTTCAGATTTTCCAGCAACATGTATTTTTCTATTTTATAAATTGGTTAATTTTAAAGCGTATTGTAGCTTTTTATAATCGCTTTAGAAATACAATTTAAAAAAAATTTAAGTAATTAAATTTTTAGTTAAAATTTTTAATTTAAAAATTATGCAAAGAAAACAAGTTTACATTTCAGCTAATTCGTTTATCCTAGGGTGGCTGAATTCCTCTTCTCTGGTACGAAGTACTAGTTCGCTTTTATTAAGGCTCTTTAGTTTATCCCTCGTAATGTTAATTAACGTTAGAATTCGAAGCTATAAAGAGTAACCAGAAAAAAAAACTTGCAACAATTTAATTATGATGCCCGTATTCTACTAATTTAAATATTAGACAAACTCATAATCCGAAAAGTGCTCTAATATGCTTACTTTGTAAATTTCCCTCATTTTCCAGTCACTTACATTATTATACCTAGTACTCTACTAGAAACATAAAGTCCTGTGGTGTAGGTGTAACATTTGTTAAAATATAAGGATAAAATACTAACTAAACTAGCATCAATGTCCAATAAAATAACAATTACAATATGTAACTTAAAGCTAAGCATGAAATCTCAAGTCCCCCACTATAGGACGTTTATGCTGGTTACTGTGTCGAGTAACTATCCTAGCAGTAAAACAAGTTCTACAGGTTTCAAAATTGGTCTGCGGTAAAGCAAACTTGGGGATCAGCAATGCAGTACTTAATTATGGTGAGGAAGGGTAATCAATCTGAAATATAAACACGTAGGTTTGGGACAATAACTGCAACTAAAAACCGCTTCACATAAAATTTAAATATCCTCTAACACTTTGTTTAATTCGAAACGAATTAAGTTCTTACATGCGATGTGGAATTTGTTATTTTAATTGAATTTCTTCTCCCACACAAACTCAACGTTAAAAACAGTTTGATTATTTTATTTGAAATTCGAATAATCCAATATGTTTTTTTAAAAACCTTACTTTGGTTTGTAGGGAAAATATACTTTGTTCGGAAATATATCCTTTAATTATTAGGGGTAAAACGAGTATATTAAACACGTTTTATTCGAGAAACAGAGCCGGTTTGGAGCTTTCCGTAAAAAACCTGAAGTTGAAGTTGTCCTGTAAAACCATGACCTTATGCTTAAAATTTAGATTTCTCCTTGTTTTATCACAGGACTTCACATGCAAAAATATTTAATAAGCTAAATGCCTTGATTGTAAACAAAGTTTTTCGTAATATTAAATTTCTCAACCATTAAAATTTTTATTGCCGATTGAAGCGTTTATACTAAGATATGCAATTAAAAAATGCTAACATTTGACGCATGTTTGAATGTGTATACAATTTAATTTTTTAATGGTAATGGTCGAAAGAAATATTAATGGTTTCAGACAGACGGGAGAGTGTTCAAAAACCACTTTTTTTAGAATCAGAACCCTCCAAACACAACATTTCCGTTTCGGATTTTCGATCCCGTCACAGTACTCTCAATTACATAAAATTAAATAGGTAATGAAAGAAAAAAATCAATGCCCAAAGCAGTGCGAAAAGGAAAAAAACTGCAGCGCGTGCATTTTTTCTATATGTACATACAAAAATCACAATCAACTGGATATAAAGCTTTTTTATAAGTCAAGGTTAAGGAACAGCTAGGATGTAATGGCTGGTCTCGATTTGGCGATGCGCGTTACGTTGCCAAGAAACAAAAATGCTCAATTGTGGGAAACATTCTCTTTCACATTTTATTCAACTCAATTGGTATAGCAACCCTACATTAAATTTTCCAGCTCGCCAAATGTCACCAATCGACAGACCGGCCATTATATCCTAGCTGTACCAAGGTCAAGAATCACCCAACTTCGAATTTCAATGGTTGGATGAAGATCGTGGGAGATCAAAAACGTGTTTAATCAAATATCTCCGAAACGCGTGTTTAGCGGTAACTGCGGTTTAGCTGCCCAAGGGCAAGACATTTTTATAAAAATAGATAAGCAAATGTACAAATCCCAATCTCAAAACACAACGGTTTCTTACCTCTAAGAACAAGACGGTGATAAGTCGGTTCTTTATGTTTATTGTATTTCCCAACAGCCCATATGAAATACGTATCTCCTTCCTGATTGAAAACTTTATCTCCGCTGTCCTCTGCAAAATATTTTATAAAAAAAGTTAATATTCATAAAACTGGGTGTCCGTAAAAGAATGTCCGAGTTTCAAATTGTGACCTGACATCACGCCTTGTGATTTCTTCCTTTGGGGCTTCGTAAATGATCGGGTCTACGTTCCACCCCTACCGCACGATTTACCAACCTTGAAAGGTATAGAATTGCACAGGCTGTTGCTTCCATTACTCCGAACTTGCTGCAGACAGTAAGGGAAAAATTGCATTTTCGTTTGGATGTGTGCCGTATCACTAAAGGCGCACACATTGAGCACTTATAGGAAAAACTAGGTTAGTTTTCCTTCAATGTCATGTATGATTTGTTATATTTAGTATAAAATAAACTCCTGTAATATACCATTAAAACTCGGACATTGTTTTACAGACACCCTGTATTTTAACCAAATAATGCCAAGTGAAATATTTTAATTCGACTCGCCTGTGTTAAGGATATTGCGCCTGTAGGTAATGGTGGTAATCCCGTCATTTCTGATGTATGTGTGAATTTGGTAACCGTTGGAAACTCCGCCAACTTTTTCATCGGGACAAACGCCAGCGTTCTTGCCCAACACGTTGGTGCACTAGTAAATAAATTTGAAATTAACTCTTAAGGGGACAGGGAATACATCGACGCTTCAAAATATCAAATTTTCATTTTAACTTTCAATCACTAAAATTAATATTTACGAAAATGTTTATATAATACGCATCTGAATATGAGGTTGGAGTTCGCAAATTTGGTAGTTAATTTCAATATAACTGTTTCCAGCTTCATATGTCATTATTTTAAAACACCGATATTTAGCTTTTAGGTACACTTCCCAGCACAACTATTGGGTGTCTCTGAAAATAATTTTTTTCTAGACATAAGTCTATTCAACGCAATGAACCTCAAGAGTTTGACGATAAAACATTCATAATTTTAAGTTCTTAGCCTAAATAGAATTTTTGCGCATTTCTTAAATTAGAAAAGTCGTGTTATTTTTACTCACTTAATATTTTTTTGAATATTTTTTTTTTGTTCACTGTGTTAAATAGACATGTATACGACATCACAGAAAATTTCAACCTTTCTAGTAAAATAGAAAAAGAGAAAAGTGGACATTAAGGCTGGAAATTTGTTTTGGAATAATGACATTTAAAGCTGACAACAAAGTTATATTGAAATTAAGTAGCAAATTTGCAAACTCCAGCCTCATATTCAAATGTGCGTCATAGAAGTTTTTTCATAAAGGCACGACTCGGTAACTAAAGTATAAATGAAAATTCGATATTTTGATTGGTCGTTTTGTTCCTTGTTACCTTAAGATAGCCATTTTATAATTTGAAATAGTTGGGGTTACGTGTTGAATTATTGTCGCAGTGGAGTTGCACAAGGGCTTTTGGTGACGGGATACAATTTGAAAGGACCTACAAATGAAATATTACGCTCAAAAAGTTCAATAATTAACAATTATAAATAGGTAATATTTTTTTGAATAAAAGGGGAAAACACGCATTGGATAGTTGAAGATTATTTTAGAACGATCCAAAACATTGACTTATTTTGAACCGTGGTCAAACGACGCGAAAAAAGCATCCTACGAAATTTTAAACAAAAATAGTTTCTGCTATTGTTTGCGGATGTTAGTTTTATCTTTGTTAATTTTCATATTCAGAGCAAAAGTTATGTTGTTTCGAGGAGTTCAGAAAATCGGCTTACTTTTTCAGCTACATTTCCTACGATTTTATATACAAACTGCCTTTCAAAAGTTGTTCTAATTAATTCCGTTCTGTATTAAAAGTGCTATTACGTAAAGAAATTCGGATTCGCATGGTGAACGCACTGTAAAGAGGTCTTTTATTTATGTACTCTTACCACGTCTGAAAATTTATATTTTTTTCTGAAATTTACATACAATAGCTGCTATTTCTTCCTTTGCAATTTAGATAAAATATATTAAGATAAAACTTCTCCGAAAGTTTATAAGCATTTCCAATATTTTACGAATCGGGATGACAAAAAATGCGACTTTTTTGACATTTAACAGACTATGAAGTATATTTCACGCAAATTTCAGCACAGAAACTTAATTTAAAAAGGAGTTATAAGGACAAATATTAGGTATTAGTAATTGTTTTTTTACTGCATTTGTGCAAGACATTTCTCAATTTTTTTATATGATTTTATTACAAATATTGTTCAACTTATACACCAGCGACGCGCGACGATCTCAAATTCATAAATTTGCAGAATATAAAGCCGACGAATCGTTTTAGCATTAAAAGTGTTCTACTCCAAGAAGGAAAAATGGAGGAGCGTCTACAAAGTGACTATAACTACATTTTATGTAGGGTTCCGCACTTTGTGAACTATACCCCTTCTTTCTTCCGTTATTGGAGTAGAATATTTTTTAATGCTGAAAACTCGCTGAAAATTGTTGCATACATATAGATAAATAAAGAAAATATGAACGTATTAACCACAAGAACGGATTGTCATTTTTGTAATGTTTATATCCCCTAAATATTCTAAAGATAAATGTTATTTCTTTTACAGAAACTTTGATAATATTTAGATAATTATTTCTTTGAAAAGAATAATCCTTTTATAGATATTTTTAAAATCAATGTGGTCCAAAATATATTTTTACTTTGGTCCCATTCTACCGTACCGTCTAATATGCAATCGAGACGTTATTTATGCACACAAAAAATATATTACAGTGCATTACGAGTCACAAAAGCAAATTTCATGTTTCCAAGTTTTTAAGAAATGTCATCAGAAAAAAATCCTACAAAAGGTAATTGTGGATATTAGTGTATAATGTATATGAACTATAGAATGCTTTATACGGTATTTGTTACTCTCAAAATATCTAAACATAATCTCCACAGAGTTACACTTCAGAAGCAAAATTGTGACAAAATGAATTTCTTACCGGATACTTCCCAGACACGTTATAATCAGCTACGGTACCCAAGAGTCCATCCATATACGAAATAGCAACATCTGAACCAACCATCTGAGAACTAGTGGGTGATCCGCTGATACCGACAGCCATGTATTCATCTTCGTCTAACAAAATCATAAAATAAATTATACATAGGTATATTTAATGGTATTTAATGGTATCGAAGAGAAATTGTAACATATTATTCAGAAATTTGGAATATATACCAGAATCCATGGTAATTTTAATGGAAATAGATATATAATTCTCAGTTTTAGCACTTCTTAATTAGGTTGCTTAAGTCATTAACTTGCCTATTTGTCCTGATAGCTCGAACGTAATAGCAGGTCCGAATATTTCCCAACTCAATCTCAGGTCGCGATGCAGCTGTTCGCAATTCGGCAAAGGTGTTTCATGTTCCTGTAACGAAATATGTCTAAGTCCACAAAATTTCATGCGTTGTAGTTGCAGATATTTCTCCTTTAATAAAACATTTTAATGTACGAACCCCAAGCCAAGTTCAGTTTTTCAAAATGAAGTCAATAATTGTCCGTCAACTAACCGAAAGAATTTACTTTGTCTATTTTTGAACGTGCCAAATCAGCTTATGACAATTATAATTGCCACCAAGTGTTCCGTCCATATTTTTCCTATGATTAACTTAATTTCTAACTTTGTTTCACAGAAGATCTGGCAATAGCTCTGCGGTTTTGTTTTCATGTCTCTAGAATTACTGTTGTTTTGGAATTCGGGAGTGAGTTTTCGAAGAGAATATTTTAGTTATTTGGTTGTCACCTTTGGCTCAGTAAGTTTAATCTAATCACAAAAACACAAACATATTTTGAAGAACTAAAACGATGATTTATTTACTGCTTAATACAAATATTGCTAATCCCATATTGTAAAACTAATTAAAACAATCTTGAAGATATTTAGATAAACCCGACCAGCGGGGAGAGTGCACGACGTGGAAAAGGGAAGATGCATCGGCTTCGGCTGCTTTTACAATGCGCAGCCGGAAACTCAATACCGATGCCAACTGTCGATAAATAATCTAGCTTCCGTGAGACTGCTCCAGAGCATCGCGTAGCTCCAGCGCTAAGCAACGATCGCTACCAAAGCCGCGGGAAGCAAACTGAAGCAGCCCCGACACAAAACAAGCACACCGCCACAGTTATTTTTTTTAATTCCAACTTCTATCAATGCAAGTTTTCCTTGATAAATGATTAAAACAACCAACAGCACAGCAAAAAGTTGGAATTTTAAAAAATAACTAATATAACTTATTCTTAGAAAGCTCAATTTCAAATATCAACAAAAGTAATTCGAGAGACATGAAAACAAAACCGCAGAGCTATTGCCAGATCCTCCGTGAAACAACCCCATCCTAATTTTCTACGATTAACTTATTGCCTTAAATATGTTCGAATTTTAAGACAATAATCCTTTTTTCGCTAGTATATAAAAAAAAGTACATTAAACACCATTTTCCAACAAAGCCTTTTCATACAAAAAAAGAAACGCATTTGTAAAAAATCAGTGCACTATATATATTGTTTCAGCATTTTATGATGTGGGTTAGCTAAGTACGAATACAAACTTTTCATCATCATATAGTTCCAAAATTCCTTAAAATAGTGTTATAAATTTATTTAAACTGCTTGATATAATTTCAATTTTTCAAAGTGTGACTAATCCTGATATTTCAAATGGGCATGTTTTCGGTCTTGAGTGGCAACAGAAATGCTGAAAGAAAATATATTCTATATCGAGCCTCGATTGGCGAATCTACGTCAATCGAAGCACTGTTCGAAGATTTAGTTTAATTATTATCGCACTAGTGCTACACGCGGGCAATTGGCGACGGGTGCCGCAATTTAGAACAACAGTCAAGTGAAGAGCCGACACCCGAGTAGGCACAGAACGCAACTTATCGCGATCGAAGGAAACGCAGGAATGAAAGCTGGAAAGAAATAAGTCCTATGAAATAATCCAATTATAAATGTTAATTAACTTACTATAGGATATCTGCTTCAGTAGATACCTGCACATGTTGACATTGCAGGCAATGAAAATGCTGATAGATTAGCCAAGAAGCCAGAAATCTCAACATTAATAAAGTTTATCTTCAAGATGCAAATGCAATCGCTAAATCTAAATTAAGATAAAAATCTATTCAAACGAAGCACCTTCTTTGTAATTTAAATGCAGATAGATCCACCACAAAAACAATTGCCAGACTAAGAACCAATCACCACAGAGGCATGAAAATAGACAAAGAGGGCAGGAAGGTGTATAGAAACTGTGACAACTGCCCAGATACACAGCTTACACCAAACCACATTTTTGAATGCCCGGCAATGAGTGCCAATTTGATAGACATTAGAGTTCTACCATCATTAATAGATCTTTATGACATTAATATCCAAAGAATTGCAGACGCGATTATCAAAACACATGGTTTCATTTAGCTTGACATTCACATTTCGGCAACGTCATAAACAACGACGACAACGTCGACAAAAAAACTTACTATGACGTGAATGAGAGATGGTGGAATATTGAGTTTGTCCGGAATGACGGTCGATCCGTAGTTCTCTTGCGTCCGTACATTGTAAATGCTGAGCCAGTCGATGTCATCCACGGTCAGCTTACCTGGAAGCAACAGTTTCACATCTTTGCCCGAATACCTCGTCAAAGAGTTCAAACTAGAAAGAGACGATAACAATGCAGACAAATTCTAGCCTCAATTATTGAAAAGGTTGGATAAAGTTGCCATTCATCTGCACTTTGACAAAATGTTAAAAACTAACCGGATTTCAAAATGTTTTGGTTTTCATTAAGGGGGACTAGACCCCCAAAAATTTTCAAAAACGACATTTCAATGTTTTTAGTGTCTTAAAATATGAAATCTTAGCTTTTCAACGATATCTTACATTAAAAGTTTTGAGTGCTGGAATATTTTTAATATTTTTTTAAACAAACGCTGTTTAGGTAAAATCCAGTCATGTTTTATAGGTAAGAAACCACTATTGTTTACTTTAAACGGTTATATCTCAAAACTTACTTTTTCAATGTTCATGTACCTTTTTCTCAAAATCTACTGTTAGTATCAGCCTGAAATTTTTTATACGTATTTAAGAAGTTTGTTTCTAAATAGAGCTGGAGGGATTTGACTATAAATATATTACTTTTTTCTTTTTAATATTATTGATGTTTTTTATGTAAAAAATATGTAGTTTCACATAAAAAATTTTAATTTAAAAACTAAACAAAAATTTCAAAAATGCCTCCATTAAAGTATAGGTAAACATCCATTTAACAACTGGTAAAAATTTCAATAAAAAGTATCAAATAGATTCTGAGAAAGAGGTACATAAAAAAGTCATTTTAACCTGGACTTCAATGGAGGGCTCCGGTCTCCCTTAACAGAAATGTACAACATAAAAATGCATCGCCACAGCTATGTTCGTTTATGGCATTTAAGATATAAACGTAAATGCAACGCATAATTGTTTTTATATTCTACTCATCTTTATTCCTTTGTTAATTTTATTTCTTCCAGAGTTTTAATATCATTCAGATAAACTTTTAACGTGTAGCATTGTTTGCTATGCAAATGCACTCAGTATGAAATATTAACCCCATAGCCTCGATTTACATTTCTATTATCCTTAAATTGTAGAGCTTTTAAAACTATTGATTCTGATTATTCCAATTATATAAAAAATTTAACGAAATTAATCCCTGTGTAACCCATTAGTTAATGTTCTTAACGTTTTTATTAAGTATAAGGAAGGTGTTAAGATTAAGTTTTTAAATAATTTTAGTGTAACTTAATTTTGTCATATAGAAATGGTTCAGTCTTCAATTGTCCAATATTTTGTTTATTTAGATAAACTTTAGCAGAAAGGTTATTTCCACATAGCAAATTTTTTTACCAACTGTTGTTAATGATATTGAAAAGCTGGTATAATTATATGAAGTTTAAGTTAGGTCATTCCATCAAGTAGATACTTACTATCCGTTTTCATCGGGAATTTTAGTACCATGCGGCGTCGGTTGAGGTCCCAAACCAACAGTAAAGAAAACATCTACAGAAATTAAAAAATACTTTGTTAAAAAATTTATTTAAATCCCTAATAAATTTGATTTTGTTAAAATAACGCCGCAAAAGACATACAAACGTAGTATTGCCAACGAGCTTCGTAATTTTCAGCAGCGGTCAAACGACGAACCCAACAACTGAGAGGGCACCCAAAGCTAACAAATTTGCGACAAAGGCATCAGTAATACTTTTATGTGAGTTTACTCTTCTCCGTTCTATTATAAACAGTCTTTCAGCTTATAACTGACTTCTAACAAGATCGAGGGATAATACATTCTTATATCGTTGTAATAGTCTTCGTAATCGTTTAATTATTCTAAAATTTAAACAACGCACACATGTTTTGTATGACAAATTGTATTTTAAAATAACTTGAAAAGTAGCTTAAAATAGCTTTGAAAATTCAAAGAATGAAATTTGCCGGACATATCTGCAGAATGCAGCCCTCCTCCTTAACTTATAGAATCTTTAATCTACTAGGTAATAGAAACCAGAGAAAAGGGCAAACCCATATTAAGACGGACAGACTGCATCTCTAAATACTTTCAAATTTTGAAGATAAGGAGTTGGCAAACCATCGCTAAGAAGAGAGGGAATGGAAGCCGTGCCAATAGAAGAATACCTTTTAAAAGTTCGCAATTCAGTTAGGTTAGGTTGAATAACTTCGCACTATAGAGATACACGAGGACTGTTGGCAATGGGCATCATAATTTAAAACCACAGTCAATTCATAAAATAATCATTTTCCAGATTTTTTTTTAATGCTATCAACTTGAGTTGCCATGTTCAAAAATATCTGCATACAGCATTGCATCAAATTATATAATTTTTCGAAAAGTACCAAATAGGCATGTTTCAGGCCTTGAGGGGCAATAGAAATGCCAAATAAAAATGAATTATCTCTGTCTTTCCTCGATTGGTAAAACCATGTCAGGTGACAAGGACGTACCCACCAAAGGGCAGAGGGGGCGGCAGCTGCCCCCCTCTAGAAAGGGCGAAGTGGGCCCAGGGACCCACTGTCCAATTGGGGACCCCGGTATATATTATATGTGAAAGGAGGCATTTTTTCAAAAATGGATATAATCCATTTGTTCCCAATGGGGCCAGGGGCCCACTCGGCCTCTAGATCAGGCCCCTATATATAACGTATATTTACATTATATAACAGGAGCCTACAAATGTTGTTCGAATTGAGGGCCATATATTCCCGATTGGTCTTCACTTAGCCTCTGGGGGCCCAATATATTACACATAAAAGGGCCACATATTTTTTTAATCGGGCCCATTTTTTACCAATTGGGCCCACTTGTCTCTTAATCCCCTTCTTAATGTATATTATATATAAAAGGGGCTTACGTATTTTGTTCAAATTGGGCCTAATATGATCTCGATTGGGCCCACTGCCTTTGGGGGC
The DNA here is from genome assembly GCA_019343175.1 of Oedothorax gibbosus. Classification (NCBI taxonomy): domain Eukaryota; kingdom Metazoa; phylum Arthropoda; class Arachnida; order Araneae; family Linyphiidae; genus Oedothorax; species Oedothorax gibbosus. The sequence goes on from CM033271.1 coordinate 33,691,533, forward strand.
CCAGGACCCAATCAAGACTTTTTGTTACAAGTGTAGCCTGTCCAATTTTTTTTTATATTTTCAATTAAAATTAGTTTTAATTTGAATCATTTTTTATTAGAATTATTTCTAATAAAAAATATTTTTAATCAAAATTAAAAGTGGTGGTCAACCTAAAGCGGGACACCCAGCTTCAGTGCGACGATAACTCAAACTACCCTTACCCACATGATAGTCTTTAAAATGCCACCTTCACAAACATTATAAGTCAGCAATTTCAAAAATTTTAACGTATATTTTTTATATCATTGAGGCAATTGCAAGAAAAAAATTGTAATAAGAACTTATTGATTAAATATAGAAGCTTATAACTTACTCTTATTTTCCAATCTTACTCTTATAAAATTTGATGGTAGAGAAAAAGCGCGAAAACTCCCGAATTGCAGTACTTATTTTTACTTAGATAATGTAAGCAAACTAAAACCCTTAAACATTCACAAAATATTCATCGTTAGATAGCTTGTGTGTAATATAATCGGCGCCACCCCCCCAAAAAAAATAATAATAATAATAAATAAAAATTATTTCCAAAATCTTATTCGCGCGGAATTTTTTGATTGGCTTTTTTGATTGGCTAGTTTTCGTTATTCCTTTTCTTCATTTTATTGTGACCTTCAAAGATTTGTGAACTCATAAAAAAAATGACAAAACAAATGAAAATTAAATCGGCGCCACAACAGTTGAATACTCTTTCTATAAACTGTAAAAATAGTTATCTGCTCTAATGCTTTATCAAAAAATTTGGTTAAAAAAGAAGATAAATTTAAATTTTTGTCTTAATTTCGTTTTCGATAATAAGAAAAACTGTCAACAGAACTTGAGGGGGGGGGGGGCGCCCCCCGCGCCCCATGGCTAGATCCACCACTGAAACAATACAATTTGAACGTAAATTTTGAAATATAGCTTTTTTTTAGATAAAATTAATGTTCTGTGAAATATAATTAAAGTTTCAATAATTGTAAACAACCATTCCATATTTCCCGTGTGTCCCATATTACCCTCCAATTGTAACTTTTTAAGCACATTTTTAGCCTACTTTTCTTTTTTTAATTCAAAAGAATTAAAAAAAATGAAAAAGTAGGTATTGACATGCGGTCGATGTCCGTCTGTCCGTACCCCCCTTCCAACATCGGTTCTATCCATCGGATCTTAAAAATTCTTTTTTTGTTAGAAAGCTATGACCTCAGATACCCAACTTTCATACTTTTTGTCTGTCTGTCTGTACGTCCGGACGGACATAAATCTATCTGTCAGCGAATTTCCCATTGAATTAGCATTGAAATTCAATTTTGAGTAATTTAAATCACTGTTGCCAAATCAACAATGGCATGAGAAACTTTATTTATTTAAACATATTTGAAGCAAAATAATATTTTCATGAATCAGTTTGGAATGACGTCATAAAATGTAGCACAATTTGATTCTTTGATTATTCATTCATTATCTACCAAGAAAGCAGCAAGGCATACTTTTGTATGCAATTATGCTTAGTTTTAATTTACATTTCTTATTTTTTAATGCAGTTCGGAGTAGTTTCATTACTTTTGTTATTAATATTTAATTATTCTTCGAACTACAAATAAATCACGAGCAGATGATAAATAATATTTAATTAATTTGCGAAAGAATATTAAGGAAAATAGTTGATTTTGGCTTTTAGAAGTTTAAATTATAGCTGGGTGCTGTGTTTCGATTTTTTTTCTAATGTGTATAAATCTAGTGTAGAAACGGCTGTTGATGATATTTACTTTAGGTACCTAGTTTTTTTTTCCCGATTAGAACTTCAGTAACTATTTAAGTAACAGGAAGGTAGGCTATTTTAGTTCTTTATGAACTTCTTGTTTTCATAACAAAAAAATAGTTTTGTTTCACCATTGGCACTTGATTGCCATTAGTTATAGTATGAACGTATAATGATTGTGTGGATTTTTATTTAACACCAAAATAGTTATTCTTACAAATATAAATGGTATTCCATAATACCCTCCTCTCCTCTACATTTCAACAATGCAAGTTTGAAACAGTAACGAATGTCAATGTAATACATTCAATTATTCCAACAATAACTAGTTGTTTATAGAAGTATACACAACAAAGCAAAAATTAAAAAAAATTCTTTTTGAAAGAATTTCTTTGTTTTAAACCTACAACTTTGCAATAATAGAAATTATTCATTCAGCCATTCTTCTCAAATTTTGTCGTGCGTAAAACTTCTAACTTATATTGTCTATTAATTTTTTAAAAAATATTTTATTTTCCGTTATTAAATTTCAAAAGAAAATCTCTATTATGACATGCATTCTTATACGAAGTATGATGTAAGTATAGTTTCTATTTAAAACATTTTAGGTCAATGCTTAAATTTGAAGTAGTTTACACAAAATCAAGTTTTCAGAAAAAATACGTTTGTTCTTTGTAAAGAGTTATTGAAATGAAATTACAATAAAAATATGAACTAAAAGTAAGTTATTTTAATTTGAAAATCATTTTTAACAAATTATCTCGATTTAAATTCCCTATTAGATTTGTGTTAGTATAGTTGTTACTTTTTATAGAAACAATTGTTTTACAGACCTTTAACTTATAATAAACTGAAACATTAAAATTGTACGTTATATCTTATCGATAAGAATCAATTAAAAGAATTCTGAAATAAATGAAGATGCAGCTGTATCATATATACCAGTTTTGTTACACACAGTAAAACTACATTGAAGCAGAACAGAATTTTTTTTTATATTTGTAAATATTTATGACATGGGGATAAGAAATTGTCCTGCCAAATCGATATCTTCCTCTACATCACAATTATCCTTAAGTAAATATTTTTACTAGTAAATTTAAATTCTGACAAAGTGGGTAGTTTTAAAGTTTTACTTATTTGTTTTCGATTTTTTTAATGTGACACAATGTATATATTTTAATTTCAGGTGGAAAGTTAGAAAGGTATATTTTCCATGGGAGGGGGGGGGGGGGGGAAGGATGACGGGTTTGAATAAAGTAGGATGCTGCCGTCATCCCGGGTCAAAAAGATGTCGACTAAAAAAAGTTATGGAGGGCCGGTGCCTGAAGAGAAATTTGGAGGAGAGACACCGGCCCGGGCAAAAAGAAAGGAATCAAGTAAGAAAGGAGGGCCGGTGCCTGAAGAGCAGTACGGAAAAGAGGCATCGGCCCGGGCCAAAGAAAGGAATCAAGAAAGAAAGGAGGGCCGGTGCCTGAAGAGCAGTACGGAAAGAGGCATCGCCCGGGCACAAAGAAAAGAATCAAGATAGTAAAGGAGGGTCGGTGCCTGAATAGAGCAGTACGGAAAAGAGGCATCGGCCGGGAACAAGAAAAGAATCACGAAAGAAAAGGAGAGCCTGTGCCTGAAGAGAAATTAGGATGAGAGGCACGCCTGGCAAAAGAAAGGAATAATGAAGTGAAGGAGGCCGGTGCCTGCAAGCAGTACGGAAAGAGCATCGGCCGGGCCAAAAGAAGGAATCAAGAAAGAAAAGAGAGCCGATGCCTGAAGGCATACGGAAAGAGGCATCGCCGGGCACAAAAAGAACCAAGAAAGTGATGGAGGGCCGGTGCCTAGAGAAAAGTACGGAAAACAGGCATCAGCCCGGGAACAACGAAAAGAATCAGAATACCAATTTTGACGTTTTATTTTTTTTACTATCGATTGTGAATTTTAACTTACTACGATTATGACTATTTTACTTTTCTACTGATTGTGACTATTTCTTCCACTGTGTGACGTATTTTACCTTTCTACTGATATGACGTATTACTTTCTACTGATTATGACGTATTTTACCTTTCTACTGATTATGACGTATTTTACCTTTCACTGATTATGACGTATTTTACTTTGCTACTGATTGTGACGTGAAACCATTTCTTTTCCGACTACGACCAACAAACTTTCAATCCCGATAAATGACTATTAAAGAAACTACCGAAATATCAGTCAAGAAATGACATCGTTTACAAACTGATGAATGATATAGGTTTGCCATTTACTATCTTCTAGGCAGACAGTACATTAGGGCTACTGGCGACAGCACTATAAAAAAAACGCACAGGTCTATTTTTACCCCATGGGTCTGTGTGGAAACGAAATAGAATATCAAACTATCTGTAAATTGTGTGTGTAAGATTTTACCTAATTTAAAATTGATTTTATTGGAAAGTGGATGGGGTGCATTAAAACTTTTCTATAAATATTTCGTTCTGTAACTCAAAAAAGAAATAGACAGATTTACAGAGATTTTAACAAATACAAAAAAATAATTTCTGCAATAAATATAAAAAATATTTCATTTATTTAAATTAAAACAGGAGATAAGTTTAACTACAACTTCAACCATTTTAATTGCATTAACTATCACCAAAAAAATGCTATGATTTCCAATGGCACGTTGTCGTCAAATGCAATTCCAAAGGAAGATACAGGTGCGTTAGTATCTATAGCAATTTCAATAGAAAAAATATTTAATGAAAATATAATCAGAGTAGCATATCTATAAGTGTTTTTAATCTATTATATAAACACGATTAAAAATAAAAACTCCAGATAAAAATCAGGGGGTCCCGTCGAAATCCACAGGACTACAGGCTCCTACACTACTTAATTCCGCCTCTTGCTTACCAATCAAAAGATGGGATCTCTATTTTCACGAAATTTGTTTAGACCGTTTATTAAAAGTGAAAGATAACGTGTCTAAAAATGATGTTTGTATACAGGTGAGAACAAAAGCCCAATCTGAGCATCGATCGTAAGACGAACAAGAATGAAAGCCGGAAGGAATTTCGTCACCTGAAACAACCCAGTTGGGTACCGAAAGTCATAGGATTTTATTAGTGCTAGTGAGCTAATATTTGGTATACTCACTCGTATCGTTTCCATTGTAAAAGAGATTAAGGATGGTAATCGTTTTAGAGTCCACAACTTCAACTCCATCTGACTGGACTCCGTGGGAGTTCCGACTCATTTCGGAGATCCTCTGAGGCGAGGGAGGCTCCAGACCTTCCGGAATGTACACGTCCGCCAAATTGGTCTATAAAAGATAGTTATACTAATAATAGGCTAAAGCTTTCTAAATTGAATTAGTTCTCGATGGATATTAACTTTTATTAATATTTCTTTGGGAAAAATTTTAATTAATAATAGAGATTACTTATTTTCCTAGTAATTTCAGAAAACCATGGAACACCTGAAGTTGAGAGTTTAATTATGAGAGTATTAGTAAGACCTAAATAAGCTTATGGTCTAAGCTGTGAATGATGTTATTCTTTAAACATAAACTAAACGGGAATAGAGCAAAAAGTTATGCAATTAAATGTGTACAGATGTTAGTGCACGTTGAGTTTCTTAGTCCAATTTCGCCACTGTTTTATCGAACTGCGGTTCAAAATTAGTCAGGTTTGGACAGACAAAAACCGTTGCAAATATCCCAGAGAGTGGGCGCATTAATACGCATATAACAGTTTCATTTAAAAGTGGATTCATTGAATGATTCATATTCTGCTTAGTAGCAGAAATATCCTCACTACGACTTTCGTTTCTATTAGCTTAAAATAGAAATTTTAAATCAAGTAATTAATTTGTTACCAAACAAAATTGCTTTGTGAACGTGTGAAAGATTTTAATCTTCCTAACGGAAGACATATTTTAATCTTCATTACTTACATGTTCTCTCAAGTCCCATACTGCTAGCCATTTTATGGATGATAATTTCCTGTTGTCAGGCAATTTTAGAGTGACATCTGCGTTCACGTACCTTGCGAGCCGATTAGTCCTAGAATATAAGTAGAATATAGTAACACTAATACGCTACAATACTTGTGTAATGTAAAATTCACCTTAGCGCAAATTTAACTTTGTATCAATTAAAAATCATTATTTTAATTATTTTTTTATTTTTCCATCTTTACTTGGATACATGGAACCTTCAACTTCTTAAGTTTTCCAGCCACTTTAAACTTTTTATTTTTAAAATATTCCCCCGTTAAAAGATATGCTTTCAAATTTAGTCCGATGTACAGGGTTCCGGCAAAGTAACGCAGCAAATTTGTTTTTTGTTCATAAAATTTAAACTACTTTGTTAACAAATAAATTATATTCAAAATAAGGCATTCTCTGCCAAAATTATATGAATTGTTCAATATGTCCACTTTCCATTGAACCACCTTTTTCAGCCTGCTTTTAAAGCAGTTTGCTGTGAGTCCTCTTGGAAATCCGGCGAACACTTTTCTGATATCCCGATTATTTGAGCGATTCTTGATTGTGAAGTGTGAGTTCCACTTATCCTGTCATGTACTTTCAGAATACTCTCTGATTGTAGCAGAACGTGGTCTACCTGTTTATAGTCATTGTTATCGACAACACTTCCATATCCTTAATTTTGATATAAGTGCATTATCGTGTTTCCATGGGGACTGTTCGCCTCCCAAAGTTTTTCATTAAAGTCAGAAAGCCTCGATGGTGATCTATCACAAAGTTCATAATTCATCACAATAAATATCCGCCGATTCAAGTTTAAAACGCGAGCAGCATTTTTTTAAATTTCGGTCCGATTCTGTGATTGTTCCAAACACAAATAACTACCTAAAATAATCCTTTTTCGTCGAAATAATACAATCACAGCTCAAGAATCTGAGCTTTTATTAATAATAATTGAATATCACAGGCTACTTACTGCTCTTCTTTTGGAACAGTCGAAACAGAAAAGTACCTAGAAAGCCTAGTACCTTACTCATTGTTTAATACGATAAGAATTGAAATCCTTTCATTTGATTCTTCCTTTTTCTACCGGTAACTAATTTGCATATTCCAAGCTTTCTAGGGCAACAATCACCAATATTATAATTACACGGGTTGCGCAGTAATCGCAACCGCAAAAAACTTTTTCTGCGTTACTTTTGCCGGACCCTGTAAATTAGCTCTGTATAACTAGCATTTGTCAATAACGCAAATATTCATATGCAATTAAATACTAATCATTAGGCATCTAAAAAAACATTTACCTTCCTTCTTCATCCGGCACTATGAATCCAATATTGCTGGGGCGGACTGTGGCACCAGCCCAAAAGAAAGTGTCTAAAAAATGAATTTTAAAATTAATGGAGTCTGACTGTATTCACTTATTACTTTTAAAAAGTATCACTTTTACACACTAATAAGTTTACTCTAAAAAAAAATCATGAATTTGAACATATGACTAAAAAAAAAGTCATGCAACGCCAGAAAACTTTTTGCTTAAACTACGTAGAACTCCAATTACCAACTATCCAAAATCTAATGTTATTATACTCCATCTTTTCACATCCTTATACGCTTTACAAGCAAGGTTTTTTTCCATTTAATTTAAAAATCTTTAAAATAGTTTTTTGCCATTTTCAATATACATTTAGCAATTAATAAAAACACTTTTTCGGAAAAATCCAATCATCCTATATTTTTTAAATGCACTCGACCCAAAATAAGTACATAAAAGTATTACTTTGGCAACATATTTCAGAAAATAAGTGTAGGTTCATTGATTTTCTCAAAAATTGTAGAATCTTACCTTGGCCCAAACCATCATAGAAGAAATTGCGAATCAGCAGCGTATGTTCGTCGACAGCATATACCTGTCCTGTGACTTGATTAGCATATGTATTTAACTTTCCTAAAGAAAGGCCGATGTACGCATCATCGGCTACAGATAGAGCGACAAGTCCTGTAAAAAGATTAAATATTTAATGTTTCAATTGAAAATATAGAAAATTCTTATTGTGAATATTACTATTTAAATAAAATATATTGTTCAAGAAATATATAAGGGATAAGTATAACTCAATATTTCCAACTTCCAAATGATTTTTAAATATACTTCATGAGTATTTAAAAAAAATAGTTGCATCTAAAATCTATATAACGCAAAACTGAAGTTTATTTCAGAAACTTGCATACTGAACTTTTCTAATAAAAACTTTTTTTTACAAGTCCAAAATTCTTGTCAATATTCAGAGCTAAAAAAAATAGATTTAATTGGTCATTTTTTTTTATCACAATTCTATACGTGTCAAAATGTTTTTCGCAGAATTACGCACAAAAAAATTAAGTATTTTCTTACAGACAGCTCGAATTAGAGGTCTATAGTATGGTTTAGTTTCCTAGTCAACCAATAGCTACAGAGGGTTATTGGTGAAGTATAATTTTTTAATTACACGGGCAATGAAGTTGATACCAGAGCTGGCACCCAACGTAACCTTATGACGTCGTACATGGCAATATGGCATCAGGACTTAGTACGGCGGAAAATTTAACGTGCACCGTTTTCAATATACACGGCTTTTTTTTTGTGAAGAATTTTCCAGCAGTGGATATAATCGAGATATAGACGAGAACTAGGCCTGCGAAGATATCCTCCGTGGCACGACGTCACAAATCACTGGGTCGTACCAGCCTAGCTATTGAAGTCCTGAAAACTCGACAATGCCGGGTGTTTAACTACTTTCTGAATTTCCGTGTCATGTGTAAAGATTACCGTATTTTCGAAGGAGGCAACTTTAAAATCTCTTGGCGCCCGAAATACCAAAAATGATTTTCATCAAGTTAAATCAGGAAAGTTGTTAAGTTGGTTAAATTAACGTTCACAATTACTTCCGCGTAAATTAGCGTCCACATTAATTAGAACCAAAGTTTTAACCCTCTGAGGATACAGACGTATTAATCCGTCACTTCACTCTTAAACCAAACGAGCGGTTTTAACTCAGTCTGAGTTAATTTCCACTCCCTTCCGGTGCCAAAAATGCACTTCCCCTATAGGAGTAGATTTCACTCTTGTTTTAAGAGTGTAGCTATTAGGTTTTAGAGCAACGTACATATTTTTTAAAACGTTATACACTTTATAATTTTACGAAATTTTGAAGTCTGAACCAGTCATTTATAATCATTTCCTATTTAAATATATTTTTTAAAAATTTATAGAAATTAAATTTTTAATTAAAATTTTAATTTCATGAAATGAAGACAAGTTTACACTTCATCCAATTTACTCATCCCTCAGAGGGTTCATTGTAAGCTTTAGACTGATTTTTAAAACAAACATTTATAAATTAAGTTGTCTAAGGAAATAAAAACAAATGAATCGGAGAGTGTGTATAATATCCTTAACACAGCGCCAAATTCTCCCGACGTATCTGATGAAAATAGGTCAAGCGATTGTCTATCACCGTGCCATTTGCCGCTTGAGTAAACTCCTTTTGAGAAACATGCGTTTGTCTAGGATAAAATAGAGTATAGACAACTGCTAATTATAAATCAAGCATTTGAATACAATTCAATCCTCATGTTTACAATATAATCCATCGTGTCCGAGAGGATATTAGTCAAAAATAAATTTAGATTGTTAGAAGTTAAGAAATATTGTCAACTACCCTACTAGTGTTTAAGGAGAAATAAAATTATGTAACTGAAATAACATGCGTTCCTGACACTTTCAATGCTCACAGAAATTTCTGTATACGGATAAACAGACAAATAACATAAAATAACAAGTCTTATATCACACCTTCCAAATAATTAAAACAAAACTCCGAGGGATAAGTTTTTCTGACTAACTTTTATTCATTACATTATATTTCATTTTTGATTCCTCATTAAAAATGTTTATTTCATTATAGTTTTCAAATAATAAAATAAAACATTGCATTTGCACACAACATTAGATCACAAAATGGGAAAATAAAAAAATTATTAATCTTATTCAAATTAGGAATTTTAAAAATTTGTTAATAACGGGATATATGGTAAAAAAAAACTTATTTGCAGAACATGTAGAATACAAACTAAACTTTATATATTGTAACTTTTATTAAAATTTTACCTTTTCTGTCAAATTTTTTTTTTAATATATGTATAATTGTAGGATAAAGTGAAGAGTAACAATACAATATTTTTACAATATATGTCAGTCCCATAGAGCTAATGCATTAGTTTTCTAATCACAACTTCCGCAGAAGTATTGCTTTGCCATGTTAGCCCTTTTTTCCCCAGGTATGAGAATCAACATAACATCGAAACAAATTTCGAAACGAAAAAGTTATCTAGTTATTTAATTATATATTTTTGAAGTTTTAAAATGCCAAAAATTACAGCAGATGGCGACACTATTTTAAAACTTTATAAATTAATAATTACATAACCTGATGTTATTTTCTATTCATTTTTTTTAATTGATGTTATGATGATTATCATACCTGGTGAAAATGGGATAACATGGCAAAGCAATTCTTTTGCAAATATTGTGATTTCAAAACTAATGCATTATCTCTATGGGACTGACAGTCCCTCTTTACAGAAAATAACTTTAGGGAAACAAAATAAACTACACTGTCCATACCCTGTCTCTACCCCAAGACTTGACTGTTTCAGTATAAAGTTTTACAATTTAAATTTACGTTATATTTAACAGATACTTAACAGATGCATATACCAAAATAAAAATAACAAAATAAGTTTTATAAATACTGTAATTAAGCATTCCCTTCCGATACTCATATTTTACAATTTGATGAATATTTAACATATTAGGACAAAAGGAATGGTCTGGTTTTAATTAACTATCTGTTAGCTTTAGTCAGATGACCGGTGCGGTCGCTTGGAAGTGGACCAAGGTGGGGCGAGCGGGTCAACAGTCTGCGCTGTCTCAGTAGAGATACCAAAATTGAGGTTTTGGGGATTGATACTAAATCAATCAACTCTGAATGAAACAAGTAGGTTTGTTACAGAATTTGTCACTTAAACCGCTTCCACACAACATTTGTGCTCAACAGGAAACAAACTATTTATACACCTCAGAAAGAAATTCGCCAAACAGAGCCTTTAGCTAGTTGTAATTAAACATTTAAACGATAAAATTAATTATTTTCATTAATCTACTTTCTCAGATTTAATAATTAGACTTTATCGTTTGCTTAATTTGTTTGAAGTTCGAAGAATAATAATGTAATCTTTTTTAATAAATATCTTTGTGTCGCCACAATTTACCATTTACATTTCTTTCGAAAATTCAGTCATTTATCGTTTGTTAAATTAATTTACAGTTCGAAAAATATATAATTAGTGCAATTGATGCTTTAAAAATAAAAGCGAAACTTTGCATATTTTTTTATGCCAAGTTAGAATTCTCTATGCATCTTCCTTCATACATATATAATAAACCATCAAAAGAACTATTGTGATATTACAACAATCCAAACTGAATTATATCGCATAAATAAATATTCTTTCAAAAGTGTTTATTTTTATTTTAAATAAAGTTTCTCATACGTTTAACGAAATGGCAACAGTGAATATATTGAATAAAAATGGAATTTGCATGTTATTTCAATGTAGATTAAATTTTTAGTTATTTAAATTTTAAATAAACTTCTAATTAAAAATTTTTTAATGAAATTTGGAATGTAGCCTAATCTGATTTTTTGCTTCAAAATGACGTATCCCACTTGCCTGTGGGACTTGTGGTTCTTTCTGTGAAAGTGGGTGACAGACAGACGGACGGACAGACGGACGGACTGAACGATTATAATACCTTCCACTTTTTACGTTATAAACGTAGTGTGGAAGATAAAATTGGAGTTAATATTCTCAGAGGGATGAGCAAATTGGCTGAAGTGTGGACTTGTTTTCACTGTACGAGATAAGAGATATAAATTTTGACTGAAAATTTAATTACTTAAAATTTTTAAACGGTATACTTCTGTAGGAGATTATTATGAGTGGCACTAATGAGCAGGGTTGTTATGATTTTACCCGACCCGAAAAAACCCGGGTGGGTTTCTTAAAAAAAAAACCATCAAAAAACCGAAGTGAGCAATCGAACTTAAAATTGCCTTTACTGGGAAATTAATAAAGTTAAAACTTCTTATAGAAACAAAAAATATTTATTTCATATAATTTTCAATTAATATTTTATAATTATTAATATACTGTTACTTTTCAGTACCTTTTAATTTTTAAAGTACATTTACAAATTTAAATTTATACTAATTATATAACAATTGAATATAATTAATGCATTTTTTAATTCTAATTTAAATTTCTATAGATACAATATTCTGGGTTATATAATTTGTTTACACATACACAAACAAGACTTGGTCCTAAACAATGCATTTTAAAATTTAAATGTATATTTATATAACAATAAAACGCACTAATTAGTTTTTAATTATTCTAATTTAAATTACTACATTCCTGATTATCTCTATAACATACGCTATATCTTCTGTTAGTTTTAAAAAATTTTAATAAATAATTAAAACTTCCCTAAATAAACCACAAGATCCTGAAAGAAGCATCCAAAATACTGAAAAAAAAACCTACTACCATGAAAAAAACCCTAAAACGAAGCCCTTAAAAAAAACCAAAACCCAAGTGGGTTGGGTTTTTCATGAAAAAAAACCGTGTTTTTTACAACCCTGCTAATGAGTACTTTAAAATTTAAAGTTTAATAAAATAATCAAATTTATATATTTTAAAAAATTGTGTGTTACTGGAAAACCCTACAGGCAGGTGACGGGTATATACATCTGCATCTCTCAGATGGTTTAAACAATTAACCTTTGAACTCGGATTAAATTCAGTAAGAATATATACATTGATATCTAACATAACACTCATTTACAGATTTTTTTCATACAGATTATACAAAGTTTCAAAGTTTAAATGTATTTTAGTCTTACACACACGAAATAAGCCCATATCCGAATGATTTCAATAAAAACACCACTTTTCTACAAACATTTTTGAGGGGCATTAATGAACCTTTGACAGCAACACAAGCATGATCAAAACAACTTTCAATACAAACTTTCAATAAATCTTATTAAAGACAGGTCATATTTTTGTTTTGAGATTTTAACTTCAATTTAGTCTTTCCCACACACGACATAAGCTCATATCCGGCTGATTGCAATAAATATACATCACTTTTCCAGAAACATTTTTGGTGAATACACGGATCATTGACAGAAACACTTCACAAATAAGATCAAAAATTGCAAAAATAAATTTCAAACAAATTTTAATTATAAATTCGTATTTTAAAACAAATTCGACAAAAACTAACCTATGATATTTAGCAGACAGGTGAACCACTCGTGGCACCGTGGTAGGCGTTCGCCGAACATTCTGTGCCGTCAGCTGACCATAACGAAGGAGCAGAGACTGAGAAAGAGGAACCGGTCCGCAAGTGGGTCGGAAAAAGAGTTCAAGAATCCGTTAGCAAATGACGTCATTCTACAGCGACGCCCAAAGACTTAGATATGTAGAGAGGGATTTTTTTCCCCCATTTGAGAAAGTCACTTTAATTTGTTCTTTAAAAATTTCAGACTCTCCTGGTTGAAATCGAAGGTTTTTAGTTCGCTAGTTCTACCTCAATTTTCCATCAGGTTTTTTTTGTTGTTGTTGGTTGAATTAACGTTGCATAAAACCTACACGACAACGCAACGGCTATCGGCTCATATTTTGAATCTTGGTCAAGTGACGAGACTGGCACGCAAGTGGGTAGGAAACAGTTCAAGAATCCATTAGCAAATGACGTCATTCTCAAGCGACTCCCAACGACTTATATATATAGAGGGATTTTTTCCCCCATTTGAGAAAGTCACTTCAATTTGCTCTTTAAAATTTTCAGACTCTCCTGGTTGAAATCGAAGGTTTTTAGTTCACTAATTCTACCTCAATTTTCTATCAAGTTTTCTTTTTTTGGTTGAACGTTGCATAAAAGCTACACGACAACGCGACGGCTATTGATGGCGACGGGCCTCTTATTTTGAACCTTGGTCAAGTGACGAGACTGGTACACAAGTGAATCGGAAACAGTTCAAGAATCCGTTAGCAAATGACGTCATTCCCCCCATTTGAGAAAGTCACTAAAATTTGTTCTTTAAAATTTTCAGACTCTTCTGGCTGAAATCGAAGTTTTATAGTTCACTAGTTCTACTTCAAATTTCCACCTTTTTTTTCCATCGTTTTAGTTTTCCATGGTTTTCTGTTTTTGGTTAAATCCACGCAAAAGCTATACGATAGCTATTGACGAGTGGCTTTATAAATTTTAACCGTGGTCCAGTGACGAGACTGACACTTAAGCTATCACACAAAACATACAAATAGTGACCTCGCACGCTGCTAATTTGAGCACAAAAGTAATAAAAGAAAAAAAAATCTCACGTGTAGAACTAAAAAACTGCCTACCTAAAAAGGTCTTTTAACAAAAGACATTTCTCAAGCCGTATAATTTCGAAAAAAGGTGTACAAGTTTAGTCATCATCGATAATATTTACCTACTATCAACATACAAGAACATTTTTAGACGTCCTTAAACGTTTTGTGCAACCTGAGATCGAAATTTAAATTATAAAAATAGTATATTTGTTCAATTGTTTTGTATGAAGGACATTTTTCTAATTCACATGAGCACACCCAATACCAATGGCTAAAAAAAATAGTGAAATCCTAGCTCTATTTACCTGAATTAAGAATCGAAATTTGAATTTGTCAAACAAGTTCTACTTACTGGTGGGAAAAGTAACAGTGATTTCTTTTCCCTTCGAGAGACATTTCGAAATTAGCTCGAAACGAGAAAACAACTTTTTAATAGTTGTTTAATCGGCCCCTCCCGGTCACAATTGAAGGTTTTGGCCTTCACTATAGTTATGCTTGAACTCAACCAAACAGGATTGACAAAGTGACAATAGAAACTTTTGCTCGCTGTTTTATGGCGCAAGAGCCAGATTTGGCTAAACTTAGCCAAAATAGATGTATAGGGTTAGGTTCAATTATCATCGCGCTAGAGCTACACACAGGGTTATTGGCGCACTACGTAATACTCACTGTCGGAATTTTTAGCGGCACAGACCAGGACCACAAGAGACCTAACGTGCATCAGTTATCTCAACAGATTATTTTTGTTACATTTTTAACAGCACCATCTGTTTTTAGGAAGACTGTACCGAAGATCATACTTGAACGACAGGTGGACGTTTTAGAATGTAATATTTGGTCCGATTTATACATTACCCCTCTCCTAACCCCAAAACCCGATTTAAAAATGCTAATTAAATATTTTTCAAAGTTTATAAAATATATCTACAGTAGCATATAAAAATACATTCGAAATGTTAACAGAATTTATTGAAAGGGAATAGTTTAATATCTTATTTTAATGATATTAAAACTTTCTTCTGGAAGACAGAAAACTAAGACAGTAGTTTGAATAAGAGAATTTAATTACAAATGACACAAAATACTGTACAAAAAATAATTTAATTATAAAATCGCTTGGTATCTTTAGCAAAATTCTTCTTCCTCTTCTTTTCTAAGTACTTCTCTAGTTTTCCACTGTTCTTTAAGGCTTTGAAGTCTTCAATCAACTCTTGTTTCTTAATAACAGCTACAATAAAAGGCAAAATTACTTTAGGGGTGAGTTTAAAGTGTTTTATAAATAAAATATATGATCAAAAGGAAATAGGAAGGTATTTGTCATTAAGGTTATTTTTATATTATTTTTATAGCACTGTAGCACTTCCCTGTATACAACTGCAGCAAAAATTGAGTTGCCTACAACCGTCCATAGAGGGCACCACCAAAATAAATGTCATAATTCACACAAGAGGGCAGCACCACAAAAAACTCAGCTCAGTAACAGAAAATACTTTGTTACTTTCTTGCATAGATAATTGTTAAAAGATTTTGCCAAAGTAAGAACACTGCCTAGTTATGTTATTTAAATGCAGACATATTAACAATTTCATCAAAATTATAAAATCATTACTTGAAAAACAATATGTATTTTTACTTTTTTTAAATCCCGATTCATTCTTAAATAAAACCTTAAAATATTTCCAGTATTTTGAAAAGTTTTCTAAGGGATGCAAATTATATAGTACCTCCTAATTTTTGATTAAGCAGAATAAAGTTTCCACAATTACATAAAACACAAAGCATTTGAAAAGTAATATTATGTTTTTCTGTTTATTAGTTATTCTTAAGTTAAAATTAGGGTTCAAACAAATTGTGAAGAAACAAATTGAGTTTTTCAGTTCTTCAGGTAACTTAGAAAAAATTAAAAAGAATTTTTTTTAAAAATTAAAAAGTATACTGATTTGAAGTTTTATAATCTATTGGTTCAAGAAACACAATACACGCCACTCTGACTCAGTTTTAAAAAAATTTAAATTGTAACAGCAATAAATAGTGTCATTTAGTATCTGATATGGGTAATTTTAGAAAAAATATAATTTAAAAAAAGAATAGTCACATATATTTTTAGAGTCTTAATTTAGAGGTTGTTAATGTCAAACAGAAATAAAAAAAATAAAAAAATTAGGATACCTTGTAAACTAATAACTTTAGTTGAATACTCCAGCCACATAAGACTATAAGAGATACCTCTTGTGTGGGGTCCCTAATTTTTAACATAGGTCAAGTGATGAGGCTGACACCTTATTTGACAACCAAATAGTAACATTGTATACAGCATCAAAACTTTAAACAATTACAGATTTAATAAGCAACAATCCCAAATATGCGTATTTATTTTGCTAAGCATTTTTTTTTACCTGGCACAACCCATTTATAGGATAACAAAATTAAGGGAAGAGCCAACAAAAGTATCCTCTAGAGCATGGTCCCTTAAAAACACACCATGCCAGTACTGTGTAATGGTAGTGGTAAACCGTAGCTGAGGCAGGGATAGCCTGGTTGTACTGGTACCTTAGGTTGTGAGTCCGAGCCCTTCAAAAATTCCTCTTGTGCTAATGGTGCATGTTAAAGTCTGTCATGGTCCCTATGTCCTAAAAGTTCCCAGACCAAATAATACCTTTGGGTGTGACAAGCCTCTTGTGGGATCCTCTGCTTGGCCTCCGTCTCAAAATTTGAAGGATCTACTTTCTGTAGGCCATGGTAGAGTGCTACCCTCTACCCTGCCAGTAATAAAGGCTGTGCTTGTAGTGCTGCCCTCTAACGAGCCCAAGAGGAAGAAATGAACTCTTTGGTGTCGGTGTTGAGGGCAGCACCTACTGCTGTGCCTCATTTCAAGGATTGGTTTGGTACAAAATCCTCATAAGCATAGGTGCCTTAGCCCCCATAATACCCTTCACACAGACAACAAAATGACAACTCATAGGTGTAATGGAAAATATTGTATCCTTACATTTCTTAGGATAGTAGGGCTTTATTCCACTTTTAGCTGCCTCCATGACATCTTCTCGTCGCTTATTTTCTTCCGCCTTCCTTTTCTCTAAGGCCTTTTTCGCATGTTCTTGATTTTTCTGAAAATGAAAAAAGTTTATTGAAGAATACTTGCCATTTGAAAAACTTTAATTCAATAAATTCATGTGTGACTTAGATTAAAAAGTTCGGGTAAACAGTGAGTTAAACTACTAGTAAACTTAGAAAATATAGGATACAAAAAAAATAATAAGAATATATTATAATAAAACACAAAATACAAAATTTACCAAAACATTTTGATTCCATGGTCAATCATAATTTATAAGTGTTTAGGGTTAATTAAAGTAAAATCACAGCAAACCTCCATATTGTAGCATTTAACTATTTTTGAGAATTTACGAGGGCTGTTTATTTTTCAACCTCCGATGGGCTGTAACAAAAAGACGGGTCAAAATACAAAAAAAAAGATTTTTTTACCAAAAGTAATGTACAATACTACTTATTTCTTCACATAATCACCTTGATGATTAAAGCATTTGTCATATCGGTAAACAAGCTTTGAAATACCCTCTTCATAAAATGTAGCCGCCAAGTGAGAATTGAGAGCTGTTATTCGTTTCTCGCTGGCAGGAGGGAACAGTGCAACAGAAATTCATCGAAGATGAATAGAGTGTATGGAGACATCTTTATGAGTGATGGCGTTGTTTTTGAATGCTGTTGAAAATTTAAAGTTGGCCGAACTGATGTTCATGAAGAAGGAAGGGGACTAACGGACCAAGGAAGCAAGTCTGTTGCTACAGACGGCATTGTTCAGCGAGTTGACCAAGTGTTTAATTGAAACTTTACCATAAGTGAATTATCGATTAGCATAGTGGCTTGGATTGTAGCGCTTCCAAATTGACATGGAGCTAAAGAAAAATTCGCAACTCCCTTGAAATCATTGGCTGCTACATTTTATGAAGAGGGTATTTCAAAGCTTGTTTACAGATATGACAAATGCCTTAATCGTCAAGGTCAGTGGTTCCCAACCTGGGGCGATCGCCCTCAAGTGGGCGATTTGTGTTATCAAGGGGGCAATAATAGTTTGGGGGCGATAGGGGGGCGATGAGTATTCGAAGGTGGAAAATTAAAATAATATACTGTACCGTAGTACAGTAAAACCATTCTAATTTTTATTGATCACCTTGACAAGTTAAAAACTGACATGCTTACAAGATTTGAAGATTTGACCAAGTTAGAAATTCCTGATTCTATTGTAGATCCATTCTCGTTTGAAGCTGTGGGTTGTAGATAACCTTGATAACTCTTTGCACTTTGCAGACGGAGTTTGTAGATCTGAAGTATGACTGTGAGGCGAAAATCATTTTCAAGCAGAGAGGTTATGAGTTAGACTGCGTGAAACTTATTTACACTTATCCACAACTGTGGTAAAAAGCCGAACTACTTCTCATCTCGTTCCCGTCAACATATTTAGTTGAAAAAGGATTTGGTTATGTTATCACCCAGCTCCTTACTAAACAAAGAAATCAGTTGGACATTTGCCTGAAAGACTTGCGCATGAACTTGACAAAAGATAAAATAATAAAAAAGTTTTCAACATTCAATTTTTTATTTAATTTTTATTGTCAACTCTCTTAAATTTTGCAGAATCCAGCTTAAAGATCTAGGTAATTATTTCACTTTTGTTCTTTAAAAAAATCTGTTAAATATAAAATTTTATTTCTTTCTATTGTATTTAAGTGACCGGATACAGCTGCTTTGGTTGTTTTTATATATGGTAGTTAGTGTTTAAAATGATAAAATTGCTTTATTAGTTACACTTTAACTCAAATTATAATTGGACAAAACAGGAAAATTAAAAGGGGGCGATATGTGTTAGTCAACCTAATGAAAGGGGCGATAGTCTAGAAAAGGTTGGGAACCACTGGTCAAGGTAAATATATGGATAAATAAGCAGTATTGTACATTACTTTTGTTAAAAAAATCTTTTTTGTATTTTGACCCGTTTTTTTGTTACAGCCCATCAGAGGTTGAGAAAAAAACAGCCCTCGTATTAACATTTCAACTTCCTCAGTGTTTTAAAATTAATACAGTAGAACCTCGATATCTTGAAATCGAAGGGACGCCAAGAAGAATTTGAGATAGCGAGTTTTCGAGATAACAAAGTCATAACCAAAACTTTGAAATTACTGTAAAAATATTATACTATGTAGTTGTACATGTTATAAAAATTAATCATGGCGCAGGAAATTATGTACGGTACGTACAGATAAATTTGTGATATAATTGATTTTTCATATGACAATTTCAATTGTCAACATGTTCAACTTTCGCTTAACGTTCTTAGAACTCTCCATTTTTTTATCGATTGAAAGCCGCCTGCCCCGCAACGATGCAGGGAGTAGGCAAATGCGAAATGTGGCTCCTTCAAAGTAACCGGTGGTTCCTCAGTTTAAAACTTTGCTGACAACGCATGCGCGCACTCTGTGGGCACATTCTATCCTTCACTAAGCAAACCGATAACAAACATTTCAAATGGCTAGCGCGCACCTGCATCCTCTTTGCCCCCAAAATGACACTTGTACGACAAGGAACCTGTTTTCCTCCCTTTGTTTGCTGTTAAAGTGACCACTTGGGACTTCTCAGAATCGTCCCCCACCTCTCCGAGAGATAATGAAGGGCGCGAGTTTCTTGGAAACACACCGTTTTTATTCTACACGTCTGAACGGCGATTTTTCTAGGAAAATGCATCTTGCTTGCTTTGAAAAATATTCGACATTCCAAGGTTTTGAGTGAAAAGTCTTCGACATAAGAATTGAAATAACATTAGATGATCATGTGATATCAAGGAGGAAATAAATTTTCGACATATCAAGGTTTTCGAGATATCGGAAGTTTGAGATATCGAGATACTACTGTACAATAAAATTGTAATAACATTGAAAAAATGAATAAATAACATACCATCCTTTGTAAGAGATATAAAATTTCTTCCTTTCTTTTGAAATTGTCCCCAACAAATTTTAATTCTTTCAACAATTCCTGTAATTTAAAAATAACAAATTAATTGTTTGAATTCAATTACGATATGAATAATAGTCTTAAACTCAAAGCTATTAAAACTTAGTTTATCTGATTAAAAAATAATTGAAATTAAAATAAGATTTTACAATAAATCTAATTAAAAATTTACCTGCTTCTCTCTTTTCTTAATGTCTTTTATGAATGAATAATCTTCTTCAAATGATTCCTCATCAAATGTCCCAGATAAATCATCAAACCTTGGATCACGATGGTGCTGAAAAAATCATTGTAAAAAAATCCTTTTAATATTTCAAATTATAAATTCTATTGCAATAAAGTTAACTTAAATAAAAGTAGCTTTCTTCTGACATCTTGCCTTTTATTTCAATATGCATTCATTTCATTGACTAATAGTATATTTAAAGCACTAAATACACAGGGGCACAGGACACGTAAACTTTCGTCAAACATAGCCACTTTTTCGCCATGGCTGTGCCGAAAGCATTTTACTCGTCAGTGATTGGTGTAGTGTGCCAACGCAACAACTGACCAACCAATGTCCAACCAACAACTGACAAGGGTAAATGCTAGTCAATAACATCTTGGCAATATTTGGCCAAAGTTCACATGTCCCATCCCTCCATGTCGCCTATCCTAAATGAACCTAGTTTTAAACATTGGAGTTTGGAAACTATGAAGTACTTTGGAGAAAATTTCAACAAAGGATTTGAAAATAAAAATGGTCTGTGTCAAACATAGTGGCGAATCAGGTTGTGACTGATCATAAGAAAGTGTTGAATGGAAGCATGTGGACCTCCTTATTTTAACGTTTATTTGGTAAATTTTAATCCTACGGTACTGCTTGGCGCATTCCCCAAAACCTGCCAACTTGGCGAAACTCGCATGTTTTCCCGTTGCCAGACTCCTTCATGCCGATGCATTAACCCTAGCTTCATCGAATTGGTTGTAAGCGCTATACTAGCGCTGCTTTTCACAAAATAAACCAAACTCCCGGTTTTGGATTGCATTTGACAACACAAACCAAACTCTATACTACACAATGGGCAAAAGTGGCAATACATTACACACGCTTTTGGGGCTCCGGGCAATTTTGTTTTCTCTAAAAAAAACATCAGTATCCAACATGGGGCAGTACTGAAGGGCCCATTGAAAGCCTAAACACTCGTTTATGTTGTGATTACAAGTCTGTGTAGACGTAGATCGGAATCAGCCACCAACCACCTGACCACCTGAATATGAACTATGAACTGTGACCGTACAAAACTGTTACTATATATTGCTAGCGTTGTTGTTGCTACGCACTTGTTTTAATCCCCTTGTTACCATGTTGTGTTAATTAAAGCTCTGTTCCTAAACCCTGGTGTTTCCTTATTGGACAAGATGCACATTCAACGTCCAACACTGGCGACGAGATGTACGGAGCGAATCTTCGCAAAGGGTTTGTACTCCTTGGCCAGGTATGGGAATTAGAGGTGTTTTTAAGTTCTTGTACCGCAGGCGGTATTGTTTTTTTTAAAGTAAATTTGTTTGAATTTTAAAGTTTTTCAAGCTATTTCGTAATCCGCATTTCCCCCGGGTTCCTAGATTCATTTTTTGAACATACATTTTCCCCTTGCTGTAAACCATGGCTACGAGTGTTATTGGCGTAGTAGGTCACATGTCCGAGTTCGATACTGCAAACCCGGGTGCATGGGACCTATACCAGGAGCAGCTAGTGTTTTTCATGGAAGCTAATAGCATCACAGAGGCAGCAAGAAAACGTGCTACTTTGATTTCAGTCCTTGGCACTAAAACACTTAACATCCTGAAGTCTTTAATTGCACCCGCGGGTTTTGCAGATCGAACTTTTGACGAATTGTTAGCAAAACTCAAGGACCACTTTTCCCCTAGAACATCGGTAATTTATTCCCGCTTTATGTTTCACAAGCGCATGCAGCGCCCGGGTGAAGGCATTAATGACTATGTCACTGAGCTCCGACATTTAGCGGAGAATTGTGACTTCGGTACAACGCTGTCAGAGCGATTGCGAGATCAGCTTGTTTGCGGGTTGTCGGATGAGGGTGTACAGAAACGTCTGCTTTCTGAAAGTGATTTAACCCTTGACAGCGCCGTAAACAGGGCTCTCGCTCATGAGACAGCCACTTCTCAGGTTCGTAAAATGCATAGTCACTCGGGTGCTGAGTATGTTGATTTCGTGAAAGGGAAAAAGAATAAGTTCGTTAAGTCCGGGTTCCAGAAGGGATCGAGTTCGGCTCTAGTACATGCCATGGTTGTGGGGAAATTCATGATAGGTCTAAATGCAGGTTCAGGAATGCTAGGTGCCGGCTCTGCAACGGTAAGGGCCACATCGCAAAGGTGTGCAGGTCAATGGCTGATAGGAAACCAGCCAGGGAAAATCGATTGCACGAGATAGAAATAGGCAATGCTACCAGGAAAGAAGGGTATTTCCAAGAGTACTCTCTCAACTCTGTGCGTGAGTGTGATTCTGTAAAACAATACGCAGAAGTTGAGATCGAGGGCCGTAAATTGCGCATGGAAGTAGATTCGGGATCCCACTATTCGATTGTGTCATTCAAAACAATCGAAAAGCTCTTTAGGCCTAAATTTCCGAAATTCCAAAGAACAGATGTTCACTTAACAGATTTCCAAAGGAACAAAATTCAACTTAAGGGAAAATGTAGGGTTCCGGTCAAGTTTAAAGGTTTTTCTGCAGACTTGGAATTGCTAGTGACCAAGGCTGATTGTACCAGCATCCTCGGAGGATCATGGTTCCTGCCGCTTGGTGTAGCTATTACGGGAGTTAATGCTATCTCGGATCCTATTCAGGCTGTGTTAGACGAATTTCCAGAGGTTTTTTCGGAAGGCCTCGGGGTCTACACAGGTGATCCAATAAAACTGCCAATCGACCAAAAATGTCCACCGATACGCATGAAAGCTAGGAACGTTCCGCTAGCATTAAAGCCTAAAATAGAGACGGCTCTTCAGGATTTGCTAAATGAGGGCGTCATCGAGCCTATCGATAACCCAAAATGGGCTACGCCCGTAGTTCCTGTGCTGAAACCGTCTGGTCAAGTTCGTTTGTGCGGCGATTACAAAGTCACGCTCAATAAAGCAATGCAGGCGTATCCATACCCAATCCCTGCAATAAACAACTTACTTCAAACCTGCGGGGTGGAGGCTATTATGCTAAAATAGACCTTGCGCAGGCTTACCTCCAATTGGCCGTGGATGACGAGTCTGCGGATGCTCAGACCATTGTCACACACAAAGGGGCCTTTTCGAGTAAAAAGACTTCAGTTTGGGGTAAACGTTGCTCCAGGGGTTTTCCAGCATCTTATGGAAGATCTTTGCGCTGGTTTGGAGGGCGTTGTGCCTTATTTTGATGATGTACTCATCAGGGCAGAATCAGCAGCTCAGCTGGCTGAGCGTCTGCGACAATTTTTAATGCGTCTTAAGAAAGCAGGGTTGAGGGCTAAAAAAGAAAAATGCTTGTTCGGCGTTCCAGAGGTAGAGTTCCTTGGGTTCCGGGTTGATAAAACTGGGATTCATCCATCTAAAGGTAAAGTTGAAGCAATTCGAGCAGCCCCTAAGCCTGAAAATAAGCAACAGTTGCAAGCTTTCCTGGGTTTAGTTAACTTTTATCACAGCTTCTTACCAAATAAGGCTTCAATTGCTGAGCCATTGCATAGACTATTACATAATGATGCTCTGTGGAGCTGGTCATCTGACCATACAAAGGCTTTTAACTCCCTAAAACAATTGATATCCTCAGAAAGTGTCCTTAGTCCGTTTGACGATTCTTTACCTATCGTGTTGACGTGTGATGCGTCCCCATATGGAGTCGGTGCTGTTTTGGCTCACGTCCTGCCTGATGGCCGGGAGGCACCAGTCGCATTTCATTCACGGACTCTCACGTCAACTGAGAGGAATTACGCACAGTTGGATAAGGAGGCACTTGCAATAATTTCGGGGTTAAAAAGTTTCACCATTTTCTATACGGGCATCATTTTACAATAGTAACTGACCACCAGCCGTTGCTTGGGATTTTTAATAGAGGGAAGGCAACTCCGGAAATTATCTCGCCTAGAATGCTGAGATGGTCTCTCCTTTTAAATGCATATGACAGTACGCTAGTCCATAGATCAGGTAAAAAAATTGGTCACGCTGATGCTCTGAGTAGACTGCCCCAACCTGCCCCAGATCTCGCGGTTCCTAACCCATTAGAAGTCCTTTTTGTGGAGGATCTTTCTAGCCCTCCGGTGTCCGCGGCTGAAGTAGCTGCAATGACTTCACGTGATCCCGTGTTGTCTAGGGTTTTAAATTTCGTTCTTAAGGGTTGGCCGGAGGGAAATGCGGAACCGGAATTGCGTTCATTTTATGCAAAAAGAAATGAACTTTCTGTACATAAGAAATGTATTCTTTGGGGAAATAGGGTAGTTATACCTGGTCCGGGACGTACGAGAGTTCTCGAAGCCCTACATCTGGCTCATCCGGGTATAGAGAGGATGAAAAGTTTGGCACGTTGCTACGTGTGGTGGCCAAATATTGACTTAGACATTCAACATTATGTGGCTAATTGCAGGTTATGTCAAGAGACCAGGCATTCTCCTCCTCGTGCACCCGTACATCCATGGGAGTATACTACAACGCCGTGGTCCCGCCTTCACATAGATTTTGCTGGACCGTTCCAAGGTCGAAAATTCCTGCTGCTCGTTGATTCACATTCAAAGTGGTTGGAAGTGAAAGAAATGTCAACTACCACAGCATCTTCCACCATCGATGTGCTGAGAGAACTGTTTGCCATTCACGGAATTCCAGACGTTGTCGTCTCTGTCAATGGTCCACCGTTCGATTCGAGGGAGTACCAGGGCTTCCTTCGAAGTAACGGAATTCGTCAGGTCCTCGTAGCACCTCGTAGAGCCGCTGGCAATGGTCAGGCCGAAAGAGTAGTTCAATCAGCTAAAGACTCTCTGCGTCGCATCGTCCAAGGGTCGTTTAAGAAGCGACTTGCACAGTACCTACTCTTCCAACACATTACTCCATCATCTGTCACTAACCTGAGTCCGAGTGAAGTGCTTATGGGTCGGCGTCTAAGAAGCTGCCTTGACCTATGCCATCCAGATCTTGTTCGTGAACTTCGGGAAAGGCAAGAAACTGAATTCTTGAAGCAGACAGGAACTGTTCGAAAGTTTTCTCCTGATGATACAGTGCTTGTCAAGAATTACTCACGTGGTCCTGCGTGGGTTCCCGCCAAAGTCACAGACGTAACTGGTCCAGTGTCCTACAGAGTCATCACAGATTCTGGTCAAGTTGTTCGAAGGCATGTCGATCAAATGCTCAAGAACCAAGCAGTTCCTTTTTCACCGTCGTTGCCGTCAACTTCAGAAGTGGAGCCATCACCTGCTTCGGACCCAATTTTGTTTGAGCCTCCTTCTGTCGACGTACCTACTGACACCGGTACTGCAGAGGCTACAACAGATCCTACGCCGCAGCCTTCATCGTCAAAGGTTACGCCGCAACCTCCATCACCAAATATATTGTCGCGGCCTAAGCGGAATAGAAGACCTCCTGAGCGCTATGGTTCCTAGCTGGTGTGAGGGAGTGTTGTGATTACAAGTCTGTGTAGACGTAGATCGGAATCAGCCAACAACCACCTGACTACCTGAATATGAACTATGAACTGTGATCGTACAAAACTGTTACTATATATTGCTAGCGTTGTTGTTGCTACGCACTTGTTTTAATCCCCTTGTTACCATGTTGTGTTAATTAAAGCTCTGTTCCTAAACCCTGGTGTTTCCTTATTGGACAAGATGCACATTCAACGTCCAACAGTTTAGAGCTCCGGGCAATTTTGTGTTCTCTAAAAAAACATCAGTATCCAACATGGAGCAGTACTGTAGGGCCCATTGAAAGCCTAAACACTCGTTTGGGGCGCCGGGCAATTTTGTTTTACAAAACAAATCCCAAAAAAAGTCTCAAGAGAAAATTCGCATTCAAAACCTCACGAAATGACGATAGAATAAAAAGTAATTAAGAACAAAATAATTCCGATGCGCACAACATCCGCACAACCTACCTACTACCCACAATTCCACGAAAGTATAACCACCACCTAGCCACAACGCATTTTGCCAGAAAATGCCGTATCACCAAAAAAAAAATTGTTTATCGCCCTCTAAAAAAGCGGCAAATCCCTTGGCGACAGAAGTACCGTCAAATTAAAATTAACCGTATATTTATTGCTAAGATTTCCAAATTCGGGAAAATATGGGTAACCAAGCATTATTTATAAAATTGGACATAAATATGGTAAGAATGTGAAATTGGTTGAAAGGTAGAATGTAAGTGATAGTTATGAATAGAGGTTTAAATGAAATGTGAAAAGAGAGGATCATGACATTAAAAAGGAGCATGAGAAAGGGTTCCTTTTTTTTAATGGAGTCAAATGAAAATAAATTAGTTTTTGGCTTAGGCTTATGTTGTTTGAGTGAGAATAGGTTCAGTTTAATAAGAAAAAGAATAAATGCTCTTCTAAGACTGAGTATGATTATCATTCTTTTTGCCATGAGATTTGCATGGAAGAGATGATTAAAAATGGTATGAAAGTGTGTGGTGGAATTGTTGAACACTGGAATTGTTGCGATAGATGATGGTAAATTTGGTGCCAATAAATTCAGACTGCTGGAAGAGTTAAGTTAGTTTGAATTATCGTCGCACTAGAGCTACACGAGGGCTATTGGCGACAGGCAGTTGTAATTTAGAACTACAGTCAAGTGATGACTGCTGGAAGAGGTATTGCTTCTCTATATACTATTGCCTCTTTAATAAAGGGTTCGTGAATCTGAAAGTAAATCAGTCAAAATTTCAAGAACCCTGCGTGACAAATTCTTAAAACAATTTATGATTATTCCAAAAATAAAACGTACCTGCTTCTTTACTTGGAATACTTCTCTAAACACTGGTACAGGCCGCTTTGAAGATATTGCACGCGGCCTGTTCTTATTTTCCCTGTGAAAATCTGTCATTTTTTCGCACCTTTATTTATATTTTAATTTAGTTTTACGAAGAAACAAAAACCTATGCAAAAGCCACATGAAAATTGTAAACAATAACAAAGATCGATTTAAAAAGTTACAGTCAACTTAAAAATAAAACATAACAGTTTACAATCACAGTAACTTGATTTGATTAATTAATGTAATTTTCATTAAAATCATAATTTTTCTTAATATTTGCGTCAATTTTCGCTTATTTAAGTAAAAAACTTAAATTATATAAATGCGTCATTTTCTTATAGCTAATAATAATTATGAAAACTGGGAAGAGAACTGAAGCTGTACCATTTGTTTTACTTTTAGTTGGCTCAACTTTGGTCTTTGTTGCATAAACATATCATTATTAAAAGATCGATCAAAATTATTATATTTATTAATTAATATTTTGTTGTATCAACTATATATTTTACTTTTAAAATATATCTAAAAAAATCCTCTAGCTTTCGTAACGAAATTTAATACTTCAATGGCGTCTAGTTCTAAGTAAGTTTACCTATTCAGGTGTTTCCGTGTTAGTTTATGAAATGTAATAATTTTTCATTACATTTTGCCGAAAAGTTTTTAACACTTAACGGTAATGTCGATTAGGTATATGTTATACTGTACTCTAAAATGTATGATCTGTTTCGTTGTAGTTCTTCAAACGTATTTATTTCCGCTATTGAGAACAAATATTTGTCTATGTTCTTAGTTCTGAATGTTTGAACAGGCTATAAAATTCAAATGTCCTTGCTTTGAATCTGTCTCGTATTTTGAGCGTTGAAAAAATACGTAGCATAAAGGCATTTTATTTACAATAAGGTCACCATTACAATTCTTACAAATAGTAAGAGAAATACTAAATGATTCTAATAATGTTCATTTTGGTAAAATCCTACTTGATCAAATCCTAGTATCAGTTCCAGCGACTCTTGGCGTGTTATGAGAATGTCGTCAATGCCTAAATGACATGAGCTTATTATTTTTGACTAAGTATCAACACAAAAATATTAAAGCCCTAAAATTTACGAATGTTGTATACTAACAAAGAACAAAACAATTACAAATTGCAAACTTTATTGCTCTCTGAAAACATCAGCCTTTTATTTTTCCATTAGTTTCATTACTTTAATAATTAAAATATTTAAAAGTCACTGAATTTTGATCCAAGTATGCTATGCCTTAGAAGAAGTACTTTCTATGAGTTGATCAAGAGCTAACTGTAATTGATTCAATTTTTCTTCCAAAGCCAGGGGGCTGGGGGAGCCCAGTCGGTTAAGGCTTTCACCTTGTCCTAGGTTCGGGTCTGGGCATCACCAAAATAACTGCCGATCTATAAACGGCCTGTCCTGCCAAAAATGTCAGACGAATAATACCCTGTGTAAAGAGTGCACGTTAAATAAGCTCCAAAGTCCCAACGCTGTGTACGATGTTGCCTTTAACGGTTGTGTTGGGTGCCTACTCAGGTGTCAGCTCGTCACTTGACTGTGGTTCTTAATTACGATGCCCGTCGCTAATAGCCCTCGCGTAGCTCTGGTGCGAAGATAATTCAAACTAACCTAACGAAAGCCAGGGTTGCCAATTTTACTGACCTGAAATTCCCTGAGTTTGCCCAACATGTATCAACAGTTTCTGTCATCATTATTATGATGACATATACTACATTGCCTTGAACATTTCTTTTTCAGGTCATATGGGGCAGCAGTTGTCTGTCCATATCACCCAGATGCTGCTCTTATTGAAGATTATCGCGCTGGAGACATGATTTGCTCGGAATGTGGCTTAGTTGTTGGGGACAGGTAAGGCATTTGTCACAATGTTACATTTTTTAAATATTGTACAGTACTAATTAAATTTATGTAAATTTGGTTTTATTCTGTGGAATCGCGCGTCAAATAAAATTTTCAAATGTTGAAGCTGTTAAGACTAGATAGATTATTGTAATCGAATGGGCTTTCAAAAACCTCTACAATATGACAAACATGTAAATTTCTAATGTAAAAATAGTTTTTTTACTCTATATTGACCTAAAGTTAGTGTTTTTTTTAAGGCATTTAGTGTAAGAATAGTTAACGTTAATATTGAAAAACTTATAGGTGGGATGTCAGGTTATGTTTTGTCGTTATTTATATTTTAGCTGCAAAAATTGCCTTAATATTCAAATATTGAAGCTGGGCATGTTTTTATATAAGGCTATATCATTGCTCTATTTTTACCTCCAGAAAAATACCCAAAATTTCCTAATTTTTTTTCTTTCTTTATAGGGTAATTGATGTAGGTTCCGAGTGGAGAACATTCAGCAATGAAAAGGCTGATAGTGACCCATCTCGTGTTGGTGCTGCAGAGGTAAGTGTTTTTTAAGTTAATTCAAATGTTTTAATATATTAAACATGCTATTTTTTGTTTAAATAATCTAATATCATTTTGTTATTTTCAGAATCCTCTATTAAATGGAAGTGATCTTTCGACTGTCATCGGACGAGGAACTGGTGATGCTAGTTTTGATGACACTGGTGTTGCCAAGTATCAAAATAGAAGAACGGTATGTAAATTTTTTCTTATGTTTCTTTGTAAGAAAACCTTATAAGTTTAAAGTTAGCTCAAAATTACATTTAAAATAGCATATTTTGTTTACATTTTAAAGTTGTTTTGATTTATATTAAAACAAAGACTTCAAAATTGCAGTTATTTTTGATGGTGCAGAAAGCATTTATTTAGTGTGGTATGATAGTTAAAAATAACCCTTCCTTTTTATTTTCTTTACAGATGAGCAGCTCCGATCGTGCTCTAATAAATGCTTTTAGAGAAATTAGTAATATGGCAGACAGGATTAATCTACCTAAAACTATCATGGTAAATATTGTTTCTAATGGTTCTCATTCTGTCATTAAAGAAATATAAACATTTTAAAGTTGTTTACTTTGAAATAATTGTTCTTGTAATACACCATTTTTTGACATATTAATTTACTTTAATTATGTAGCTAAATTAAGAAATATAATCTAATAACAGAGAGAATATAGAGAATAATAAAATATTGTTTCTAATGGTTCTCATTCTGTCATGAAAGAAATATAAACATTTTAAAGCTGTTTACTTTGAAATAATTGTTCTTGTAATACCATTTTTTGAAACATTAATTTACTTTAATTATGTAGCTAAATTAAGAAATATAATATAATAACAGAGAGAATATAGAGAATAATAAGAAATTTAATAACATTTGGTATAAATCGTAATTAAGATGTTTATTGTGCACATTGCTGAAAAACCTCAATTTTTTTATTTGTAAAGATTGTGTATAAGTATATTTATATTTTTCTAATGGTGTGTTTTCATATCGTAGGATAGAGCAAATAGCTTATTTAAGCAAGTCCATGACGGAAAGACTCTTAAAGGACGAAGCAATGACGCTATAGCCTCTTCATGTGTTTATATTGCTTGTAGACAAGAAGGGGTACCACGTACTTTCAAAGGTAATATTATTCTCTGCAGGGCATATTTTAAAGAATTTTCACTGTGTGGGCAACTCTAACTTCCTCCGAAAGGGGGGGGGATTGTAAATGTGCAGTTTATGTTAGTTGAATAATCGTCAAAAAGAGTTGGGGTGTGAAAATTGGAATTACGGAAATTATTGCTAATGGTCCTTTTGTTCGATAGGAAAAGAGTGTAAGGAACGTAACCTCTGTGACTTTTTGAGCTATTTTAATTTCATTCATTATAATACAACCATTCATTTTCATTTTAATGCAACCAAATTCAAATAACATTCTTTAAAAAAAAAAAGATTTCAGATAAAACCTCCGGTTTCGCCGAAAAAAAATGGCTTAACTACGGTAGATTACGTGACGTCAATCAGACAAGCAACGAATCAGATCATAGTCATATATCTGAATTTCCTTGTGCAGCGTGACCGTGACATAGGGATATAAAGACACCTCCCCATCCCATAGTAGGAAAGAAAGAGAACCTCCCTGGTTGTTTCACTCTTTTGCTTATGGGAAGGGTTAGGGGTCACGCTTCCATGTGGGATTTTTTTACAGAAAAATAAAAAAAAATTATAGAAACACATAACCGCTGGAAAATTTTAGGAAAATGTACGTGGGCAATTTTATTTGACTGTGTGGGCAATTGCCCCCCAAAAAAACCCTTAAAATATGCCCTGATTCTCTGCTATGTGGGTTGGATAATTTGTGTAACAAAAAGCTACTTATTCTTGTATGAACGGAAGTTTATTATTTATTTTAAGGAAAGTACACATTGAAACAAAACGAGGGGGGGGGGGGGGGGGGAGATTGAGAAACGTGATACAAGGCGCGATATTTCCGAATGTGCGATGTAACGAGGCGCGATATATCCAAATGTGCGATGTAACGAGGCTCGATATAGCGAGGGGTTACTGTACTAATAAAAGTATACATCTCTTATGGCCACTTATCCTACCATTATTTCAAACTGCACTGATAAGTATGAAATTAATGTTTGATTCCAAATATTGGTGTACTGTTCAGTATTCTGCTATTCAAGCCAAATTGTCAGCAGAAAAAAAAATTGCAAATTAATGAAAGAGAACTTCCATAGTAAAAACTATTACATTAAAATACCAAACATATTGATTTAATAAAAGAAACACCATAAAAATATACATTTCAGCATTTTAACTTGTATATATACTTGATGTTTATTTTATGAAAAAAATATTCTTATTTAATAAATTGAAAGAATAAAAAATAATTGTATAATAATTTCGCAAGCCGTTTTTTTTTATAATGGAAAGTGCTAGCTTTTTTAAAGCACAATGCAAGAGCAATAATAGGAATTTCAAAACATAAATAAATATATTTATTTACTGTGATTCAACAAAGTTATTTCAACTTTGGAAGAGGCTCTTTTGAATAACGAACAAGTGCTATTTTTTGTGTGTGTTGCTTTATTTAAAAATTTAATTGATGTATTTTATTAAAATTATTTTGCAATTGTGCATTTATATGTTAATGGTGAATTGGAATGGATGAATTATAAATATAATTTACTTAGATCTAGAACCAAATCGGAAACTAAATATTCTGGAAAGACTTAGCCGAAAATTTGGTATCCGCAAAATATTTGGTACATCCCTATATGATATTGATATATTTATCATCAGTATTTTATAAAAACATTTGTTTCTTCGCTTTGTAATACTTTTTTTTATTTTTAGAAATTTGTGCTGTTTCAAAGGTATCAAAGAAGGAAATTGGTAGATGTTTCAAGTTAATACTCAAAGCTTTAGAGACAAGTGTAGATCTTATTACAACTGGAGACTTCATGGTATTTGTTATAGTTTATTAATTGTACTTCTTTTTTTAAAAAAAAACCCTTACAAATTTTTAATTGAGCAGCAGTTATGTCTTGGAATCTGCACAGGTTTCCAATTGTAATAACAGTCAAAGTGTCTTACATTTTGTTAGCACAACTGCAAAAAATGTCCAGGTTGCAGAAAAAAAAACAAGTTTTAATTTACATGTTTTTCATCATTTATTGAGAAATGTTGTTTATAAAAGCTAATTTTATATTTTTTCCATATATACTGCTTTTTTAAGACTATTCTAATGATAGTTCACAACAATAATTAAGCAAAAAAATCTTAAATCTGCATATAGCCTGCTCACAAGTTGTGTAGTTTTCCACCCGTTTATGTTAATTGTTATTGTCTCGAAAGTTTTGACAAAAAACATTTTAAGGCCCACAATCTTACTTTATTAAAAGGTGTGGATGTAAAAAGTAGTGATAATGAGGTTCAGGCAGTTCACCAGCATCATATATCGAAAAAATGATTGACAAAAAAAGAAGTGATAAGAAAGTTTTTAATAAAAAATCTCTCAAAAGTTTAGTTTCTAA
The DNA here is from genome assembly GCA_019343175.1 of Oedothorax gibbosus. NCBI lineage: Eukaryota > Metazoa > Arthropoda > Arachnida > Araneae > Linyphiidae > Oedothorax > Oedothorax gibbosus. The sequence continues at coordinate 33,724,743 of CM033271.1, forward strand.
AATATTTTACACCTGCCTGAATCACTATGACATCCATGAACCTCGTGATCACTAAATTTTTTTTTGTCTAATCTTTTGAGACAGAACTGCAGTTTATTTCAAATACTCAAATTGATTTTTATTTTCTGTAGTCGAGATTCTGCTCTAATCTGGGGCTCCCTACAAGTGTGCAGAAAGGAGCAACTTACATTGCCCGGAAAGCTGTGGAGCTCGACATCGTACCAGGGTATGTAAAACATACAACATGGGAATTAGTGCCTCTGATATGGATATGTATTGGTTTTATTTTAGTCTGTAATTGTTTAAATTCGGGATTCCTTGCATCTTGGGTGACTCTTGGATATTAGTTGAGACTCTTGGATAAAATGGCTAACTACTCTGGTATTGTTAAAGGTATTCAAAATGATTGCGTATAGTTGCTAACTGAAATAAAACAAAAATAAATAATACATTACTTATTTTATGCCTATTGTTTTATTTTTAATAGACTTAAAGTTCTTATTTTTTTAATGATAATGGGAAAGTTCCGGATGATGTAATGCTCTTGTTTTCATTTTCCTACATCCTTCAATTTCATTAGTGGTTTCAATTTCACTCTGAAAATGATCGTCATAGATGAAGAGGAACTTTTCTTTCTTTAACAAACGATTTGAACAACCAACAGCACAGCAACAAGTTGACATTTTAAAAAATTAAATAAGTAAAATTTTCTTAGAAAACTCATTTTCGAATACAAAACAAAAGTAATTCCAGACTAAAAATGAAAACAAGACCGTTGTAGCTGTTGACATTCATAACTTGAAACAACCCCATTGTTTAAAGGTATTGTTTTAAATGATTTTCCTTTTTTTTTTAGGAGAAGCCCCATTTCAGTGGCAGCTGCAGCTATTTATATGGCATCTCAAGCATCAGAGGACAAGAAGTCACAAAAAGGTATATATAGTTTTATCACAGATCTTAATTTAATGTTTTTTCTGGGTTTCGCAATAATATTTAAGGCTAGGCCTGTGCTAATAATCAGGGATTGGAAAGTTACTTAAAAAAAATTATCTCTGTTACAGTTATTCAATAAAAAGAGTAACTAATTACCGTTACTTTTAGAAGTTTCAAGTTATAAGAACATTTTAAATTTAACCATTTCTCAAAGAGAACCAAGATTAAAGAAATAGTTACTATAAAAAAAAAGTTAAGAATGAAAATTCAACGTTGTGAAAAGTTAAATTTTAAAAATAATTCACTTTAAGCCGAACTCTGAATTGCCCAAAATATCTATGAAGAACGGTATGAGAAGTAACGAAATTTTTCGTTAATTCGTTGCCGTTAAAAGTAACTAAGTTATAGCTACAATTACTTTCTAAAAATCTAACGTCGTTACTTGGTGTTGCCTAAAAAAATTAACTTACAACTAACGCGTTATTCCAATCCCTGCTAATAATGGTTACATTTTATCTTGCCTAATTACAATATGACATTTCATGTTTATGTGCATTGTTAATGAGCAAAATTTCCAATATAAAGGCAACTTAGATTTTTTTTTTTTATGTTTCTCACATTTTAGTTACTGTAAATAATTTTATTATTTTCAATAGAAATCGGCGATATCGCTGGAGTAGCTGACGTAACCATTCGCCAATCCTACAAGCTCATGTATCCTCGTGCCTCCGAATTATTCCCACAGGACTTCAAATTCTTCACTCCAATCGAAAGCCTACCTCAATTGTAAAAACGGAACAGAAAAGTTGATTTTCTTTCTAATACTTGTATATAGAAAAATGACTTTTAAAAGTTTTTTAGGAATCTTTTAAACTTATCTGAACTCTTTAGGCATGTAAATATGTGTAACCATATTTCCTAACTTTCAAATGCTGTAATTATTGCTTTGATAAGCTGCGGCGATGTTTGTGCAAAGGTGAAAACAAAGTCTGGCACATATGAATATTGCACCTTTTTTTGTTATTTGGGTAAGAGTGAAAGTTTTGGTTGGTAGGTTTGTTGAGAGCTGTTACTATGGGGAGCTTGTTAACAAATGAAGAGTACAGGGGAAGAACCCCTTTATAGACTGGGAATCTGTCTGCATCGAGGCTGCTTAGCAAAGATAGCGAGTTTTCGCCTTGACTGGTGAGAAGAAACCAGTTTTGCCCTGGTTTCTTATCATGTGGTGCAAGGGTTTACTGTCTCTAAGATCGAAATTCACGCCAGACGCAAGTCTGATGCTTGAACCACTGAAAAAGAACCAAGGGAGAAACCCATTTCCGATCGCCACTACTCGCCAATATGGACAGGTTCCCAAGTCGATGAAGGGTTTTTTCCTCTTCTCTTCAAATGAGTTCATTTATAATGTCTATTATACCTCATTATTTTGTGTGTGTAGATTCATTTGTATCTTAATATAGATAAAGCACTGTATGTCGAAAAGGGACACTACCACAACATTAACTTGGTTTGGAAAAGTGTCACCTTATATACTCAATTGATAAGGGAAACAAGTAAAGTATTTTCATAAACTTGTTGGACTTCAAAAATAAGTTTTGCAATATTTATTATGAATCTTTATATAGTAGAGTTCCTGATATTTGAATTTAAATCACTTTGTGGTATAAATATTTGTTAATAACTTGATTTACTCGGTAGCAATTTTTGTTAAGCTTTGAACGAGTTTTGTATCCTTTGTGAAAGCCTCTTTAGAAACTTGTTATGGCTAAAAAGAAACTTCACACAATTTAATTTCAAAAAAATATAACCTTTAATTTAAAGCACTAGTAATCACTTGTAATGGCTTATTAAAAATATGGCCATGACTACATTCATTTTCTGTTGCAAGAACTAATTATTCAAGTTTATTACTGAAAGATTCTCAGCCAATTCTTAGTTTCCATAACAAAAAAAAAACACAAATTATGACCTTGTGAATTTTTTTGGACAATCTTATTTATGGCTAAACATTTTATAACTTGTTAATGTTAAGTTGTTTATAGCATTTCTTATTTTTGAAGTTAATTAGTTTGTATTAATATATTTTCTCATTTTTATAGTTAAACTATGCAAGTTGTTATTTTTGTAAAATTTTGATAGTGTTGCTAGTAAAGTTTGTAATAATGTGTATATCCTTGAAATAAAAAAGTAATTTGATCTTTTTGTTTTATCATTTTTGTAATTTATTATAAGCATAAAATAAAATTCTTACTTACTTTAACCATAGGTTTAAAAAACAATGTATGTCATTTCAGTTTTCTGTTCACTAAATTGAAATAATTAGTGAATGAACAGATAATTTAGTTCCGCATTATATTGTATTCCCTTTAAAACCGAACTTTCATACATTAAAATATCAATTTAGGTGAAATACAAATGCATACAAATTTAGCTGAATAACTAGTAATACCCATCTAACAAAGTTTAAATAGCCATCAAGTAACATATTTGGTTAAAATTAAAGTATAGTACAAAGGCAACATTTTCCATTACTTATAGAAACATAAAAATAAACTTTAATTAAAAATATACAACAATCAAGAAAAGAAAAACAAGTCACAACTAGTGAATAAACAAATTTGTTAAATGCTAACTTGCATTTGAATTGTGTTATATGAGACTAATACCCATATGTGAATATGAACATTAGCATTAAAGTATTATACCTTTAACATACTGGTCCACTTTTATGTTACTTTTAAGCGTTGTCCAATACTTGGCAATATTGTCAATTATGTTGATTACAAGAGCTATGGTAAATCCTTCTAACGTTAATATAGAATTAACTTTTCCTTGCAACATGTCCTTTATTCTAAGCAAATTAATCTAAATGCAAGCATGCCAAGAAAAACATCAAATGAAATAAGACAAAGAAATAATGCTTTAAAAATATATCTAAAGTACAAATGCTAACATAAAACTAAAAAAAATAATAATACTAATAAACCAGTAACAAAAAGCACAACTTACAATGTCGATAGTAATATTTTAAAAATATCTCAGAAAAATGTTCTTTGTGTTTGCTGGAATTTTGTGAAGAATCCTTAACAAAGTAACATATTTCAAACAAACTTCATGGTGTTGCTTATACTATCAAATGATTTGCCTTTCGCCATGATCTGTGTTATGAGAAAAATTGCAGGTGACAGTTAAGGTGGACTTGGAGAAGTCCATATTGTTTCGGTCTCCTTTTATAAAATGTTGGTTCAGTGGCAGCTCTTTTTTGAACCTCCACTTGGTGCAATCGTGTATCTTCTCTGTTTTGAATTGGTAAGATGAGTCAATTTTTACGAGGTGTACCTCGCATGTAACGGAAGTATGCGGCAGTTTGATACAATTGTTAAGACAGATTATGATGTCTTTAAATTACTTACTACACATCCTACATTCTCTATTATGATTCAAAACAATAGTAATTAAACCACGCACTATTTCTGTAGCTAGATCGAGGCGACTCTCCATCAAAATTTTCCAATCGCCAGATTCTAGAATAGTATCTGCATGAGCCGAAATGAACTCTTTCACAAAATCTTTTAACTCTATGTCCCCATGCATGTCGGCCAGAACCAGTAAGTCACATGCATTGTCAGAACACAAGACTTCTTTTAAGTAGGCAGAACATTTTTCCTTAAGCGACGTGACTTCATATTTGTCGGCAGCCGAGAACAGTTTGACAGCACTGTCCTGGTTCAAAATGTCCACCTTTGCTGAATAGATGTACTGTAACATCATATTCATGACAGCGATGTCAATATCTGTGATCTTGACGACACCACTTTGTGCTTCGATCATGTCACTGCTGAACATTTTCGTGAACACAGGAGACCTGGCCGAAAGTACGGCTTTGTGGGCCGGAAACCTTACGTCGCCAATCATGAGTGTGATGTCGGAAAGTTTTGGCAGAAAAATATTGTACAGCTGTCCCAAATCAGTGCAGAGACACCTAACGTCTTCGCCCTGTCGCACAAAATCTTCGAATCGGGTAGAGGAACAAACAGTTTCTTCGATCTCCGACAATTCGCAGCCAGAGATGCTGAATTCGCATTTCAGTGGGACACCATGGTGGGGCGTTTTGGGAAAAGCTAGTTGATTTTTACCAACCATCACTCTTCTACCATGTCGGTTGACATGAATAAAGGATGGGAAATGCCATTCCTCGTCAGCGACAAACACATGTTCAGCACATTGGAACAGTGTCAACTGGTCAAGGACCGTTATTTTACACCTAACAAAAATAGGGTTGTTTTTGTCTGGAAATATCCGATGTACACTGATATTTAAGTATAATTTATGATCAGCACCATATGCCAGATAGCACGATAGCTTTAGATCCGAGCCAGGAATCACAGAGCCAGTGAAGGAGGGACTGTAAACCCTTTGATTTAGCTCCATATCTTGAATACCTTTGACGGGCCATGTAAATACATTGCGATCTACCTTGACACACGTACGAGCAGTGACTTCGCTAGGGTAGGAAAATATTTTCTGTTTGAGATCGCTGATTCCCAAGTCGTTTGCAACATCATACAGACCGCCGGGAATGTTAGTGCTCTTTGCAGATATTTTCCCGGAATATGCATACTCAAGAAGCAGTTTTAAAACAGAAGGCTCCATATCAGATAATTCTCTTTGGTCATTCGCAGACTCTAAGTCAGCAACTAGTTTGGGTAGACGAGCATGCAAAACAGCTTTATGGACAGGGAACTTTTCAGTGCCCGCGACCAGTGTAATATCACTTAATTCCTGCTCGATAAAAAGCTTTTCCATGTCTCTGGACAGAAGCATCATGTCCTTGGAATCGGCAGGACCCGGTTTTTGATTGCCTTTAGCCATGTCTGTGTTATGGGAAAAATTGCAGGTGACAGTTAAGGTGGACTTGGAGAAATCCATATCGTTTCGGTCTCCTTTTATAAAATGTTGGTTCAGTGGCAGCTCTTTTTTGAACCTCCACTTGGTGCAATCGTGTATCTTCTCTGTTTTGAATTGGTACGATGAGTCAATTGTCACGAGGTGTACCTCGCATGTAACGGAAGTATGCGGCAGTTTGATACAATTGTTAAGACATATTATGATGTATTCACCATCGGGGTCTAAAATGTCACCTTTCGGGTACAATTCCAAGAATGTAGAGCCCAAGAGATTTACTTTAAAAGGAGGACTTTTCAATGCTTTTCCACGTTGTGGTGGCAAGAAGTTGATGTTCTCAATCTTCCAAATAAGTTTAAAATCTTGCATGACTTAAAATAAAATATCTCTTTCGCAGAAACAAATTTTTCGCATTGGAAAGGACTTTTATTTAACCTTCATTTCATTTGTTTATCTATAAAATATTAACATTAAACAAACAGTAAGTAAACAAAAAAAAACAATGTAAGTGAAACTTGGGCTTACTTTACAGTTAATTTAGATACTTGTACATTTTCAGAAATGTGTGGATAAAACATGAAACGCCTCACCGTACTCGTGCTTTTTATAATGAATTAGCAAAATATTGATTTATTCCTTGAAAAATGACAAAAAACTTCAATTCAATCACAAACTACAAAAATATCTTCAATTCAACAGATTTGCAGATTTTAGTTCAAAAGTGAGGTACAAGTATTGTCTGTGTTAAAACACTAAAACCAATCCGAAACAGGTACCTAAACATTCTAAGAACACTGAAAACATGTCGAAACCAAAACTAATTTAATAGTTTTTTCTTTCCTAAAAAGTCCAAAAATATATCAATATAAATATTTTTTTTTAAAAATCTTCTCCTAATCAATCGGCTTCTGGTAGACGTTTTTTTAGTAAAAGCTGTTATTAGGTGCACATCAAAACATTTATATTTTTTAAGCATTTTTGGTATAACAATATATCTTTAAATTTAATTACTCTGGGTACCTTTGAATTTCAAACCAACTTGTGTATATAGTCCATTTAAAAAATTTAGACAAAAAATATTTTATGGCACAGAATCTCACTTAAAAGGTGTGGATGAAAAAAAAAAGTATCGCGCGTTAAATAACTTCTATTTGGATAAATAGTGAAAAATCGTGGGGATATCCTTCGGTACATCAGATGATCGTCTCTCCGAACAACCCTTCCAAACTCTCATCTTACCATCCGATTTTTTTATTTGAAAAAAACTGCTTTAAAAGTATGTCTACAGAGACCAATTTTTTTCGTTAGACTGTACGTTTTTCCGTCCGTCTATCCATCTGTCCTATGGCGTTGAGATTTAACTTCGTTCTAACTTCTGACAGTCCAATTTAAAAAAGAAAATTGTTCGAAATTCATGACATCAGAGAAAACTATGTTTTATAATTTGTAAAAGTCGGTCTGTACGCTTTTTCGTTTACCTGTCCTACACCGGTCTGTTTTAACTTATTTCTTTCTAGTAGTCCAATTAATAAAAAAAAATTAGGAAAGCAGGTTATCAGATACTATATTTTAATTTTTTCGTTAATCTGCAAATACATGCTACAAGAATTATAAACTAGCAGGACCAGTGGGCTATTCTAGTTATTTCAGAACCTCTTGTTTTTATTATTGATAATAATATTACTTCATAAATAATTTCTAAATTGTACTATACATTATGGTTACAATTCAGATCGACATTGTATTGTAACTCTTGACAAACACATAAGCCATATAACAAGCCCTAAAACGAAATGGAATTTTCCATATAAATATGTTGTATGTTGTTTCCATCAAATATGTCCCTTACCACAATGTTCAAAGATTCAATATTTTAAAGAAATAATAACAATGTGCTTGACCTTCTTAAATATTTTTGGAAACCCTAATTATTGATCCCCTAAAAAAATTGAGATCAGTAGGTAAGGATCACCAACGCAAGTTTTCAAAGGTCAAATCGTGATGACGTATATCAGGGATAAGGAACTAGTAACAGCCTCTAATTTTGAAACCAGCTTTTTTCTACTTTGTAAAAATAAAAGATTTTTTTTTACTATTTCAAATTTAAGAAAAAATTATTAGAAAATTCAGAGAAGAGAAATATGTGAAAATTCAACTTAAATGTTTAAGATATAGCTTGAAATAAATATACATATATATAGGTGATTCTCCCATGAGTGAAGATTGTGAGTCCCTTCGGGTTAAATATGCAATAACTTTAGGACTTGTTTAATTTTTAGCCTACTTTTCTTTTTTTAATTCGAAAGAATTTAAAAAAATGTAAAAGTAGGTATTGACATGCGGTCGATGTCCGTCTGTCTGTCTGTCTGTCCGTACCCCCCTTCCAAAATCGGTTCTATCCATCGGATCTTAAAAATTCTCTTTTTAGTTAGAAAGCTAGGACCTCAGATACCCAACTTTCATACTTTTTGTCCGTCTGTCTGTACGTACAGACGGACATAAATCTACTATCTTTCGGCGAATTTGCCATTGAATTAGCATTGAAATTCAATTTTGAGTCATTTAAATCACTGTTGCCAAATCAACAATGGCATGAGAAACTTTATTTATTTAAACATATTTGAAGCAAAATAATATTTTCATGAATCAGTTTGGAATGACGTCATAAAATGTAGCACAATTTGATTCTTTGATTGTTTATTATTTATCTACCAAGAAAGCGGCTAGGCATACTTTTGCATGCAATTATGCTTAGTTTTAATTTACATTTCTTATTTTTTAATGCAGTTCGGAGTAGTTTCATTACTTTTGTTATTAATAAATATTTAATTATTCTTCGAACTACAAATAAATCACGAGCAGATGATAAATAATATTTAATTAATTTGCGAAAGAATATTAAGGAAAATAGTTGATTTTGTCTTTTAGAAGTTTAAATTATAGCTGGGTGCTGTGTTTCGATTTTTTTTTTCTAATGTGCATAAATCTAGTGTAGAAACGGCTGTTGGTGATATTTACTTTAGGAACATAGTTTTTTTTTTTCCCGATTAGAACTTCAGTAAGTATTTAAGTAACAGGAAAGTAGGCTATTTTAGTTCTTTATGAACTTCTTGTTTTAAATTTTTTTGCTCAATATTTAGTCTCTAATGTATTTCTATAGTTTTACAAGTTATTCTAGCATAATTTTACTAGATATTTTACAAGGAAAGTTTTCGTGGTACCCATAGTGGAAAAACCGCACACAGAACAGCTATTTTGAAATACCTTTTTTATGTCGATCTTCTCTTTCTTCAATTTTTCTTATCAGTTGCTTGTTTTTTTTAACAAAACTAAATTGTTTAGTTTTGTCTAAATTACATATTGTGTACTATAATAAATCTATTTCCACAAAAATGGAGTAACAAAAAACAGAGTATTATAAAGAATCTCGTGCAACATCGCTGTCTCCCAAATTTGCGATGGAATGTAGCAGCTTACTATACTGGAGTTTAACACTATATAAATACAAAAAATTGTCGACCAACAACTGTCCAGAAGCCCAGCAAGGTTGGTCCAAAATATGTCTAGTTCTTTACTAGTTTCCAATAACTTTCGAATTCTTCTACTCTCTTTGAATAAACAACATAATCTGGTAAAGCATTCCACTCATTGACAACTCTATTGTCAAAATAATTCTATAGCAATATTTTATCATTATAAACCTAAGTCAAACATCGAATAAAAGCAAGATTTCTTGTCATCCTTCTATTAAAAAGGGTCGCTTTACCGAATAGTCAGGCCAATTTTTTATATTTCCTTTTTTTTTTCACAGCATAAATGATTGTGCGTGCGCTTGCAGTTTGTGGAAAAGTGATGGAAAGTTACACAGCATTTTGTGGAAAGTTCCTCTCATAACTTGAAAAAAGTCAGCTTGCTCCAGAACGGGTGTAAACGTCGACGCCCGTCGCCAATAGCCCTCGTGTAGCTCTAGACGATAATTTAAACTAACCTAACCAGAATTGATGTAACGAGAAACGTTATACATTGAAAAAACATAGTTAATATTTCACAATTTTTTTAAAAACAATATGCTCGTTTTATATGCAACCGTTCTTCCGCTTAAAATGTGTTACTCTTGCATATCTATGTATGGACCCCTTGTAAACAGTTAGCATATCCTACATTATTCTATAAGGGAATGTAATGTAAAATGCTAAACTTAAGATTTTTTTCCAGAAAAATCGCCAAATCTCTATGTCGAAACGCCATTTTTCCACGCATGGTGTAATATTCTATTCGTGATAATCCCTAATACTATCTAAACTTCTCTAGTACTCGTAGTTACTATCCAGACAAGAAGCAAAAGTTCTCTGAAAAGAGCACAAACGTTTCAAACCCCCAACAAATACTCAAGATCTTGACCTTGAAGTCCACAAGGAAAGTTTCCACCATTGATTGGAATGGTTTTGTAATGTGGAAGGTGATTATAGCGCCAGGTCCTTACCGAACTTCGTCAGTTCGGGCTTTTCCGGTGTCTTATCTGCTAGGAAACCGGAATGGTGACGCGCGGATGTCCATTTGGCTGCTCGTCTCTGATGTGAGCACCCGGTGAGTATAGTTTATTTTGCAATTTACTTATTATTGCTTATTTATTTTTAAAAAAAAACTTTTTAATTAAATGATTGAAATGTTAACCCTTTCAATGCCAACTTTTTTAATTTTTATTCTAAAAATCTAAAATTTGTGGGGAAAAAACTCATTATGCATCCAGAATGAAATGATGAAAAGCAGGGGAAAAAATCTTATTTTTTAAACTAAAATTTAACTAAAAATTTTGGAATCATAACTTTTGAAATAAATTATAACAATAATTTTTCGAAACTCTATTTGTTAAAAGTAGTTAAAATTAAATTTTCAAACATTTAAAAATTCCAGCATGAAGAAATTAGGTACAATTTATTTAATAAAGTTATTCCAGAGTGAATTTTATTTTTACTATGTTTTTCATTATTTCATTTAACTACAACAAACATTATTTAATTCTTCAAAAATCAAAAGACATGATTCTTCCGTCTAACAATACAAAAAGAAAATATATTTTAATAGAAAAATGCATGCAGAATTTAATACAATTTATTTGAAATAAGTGCGAGTTTAACTCAAAAAAAAAAGCAAGTTTGATGATTAAAAATGGAGTCGTTGGGAGTGAAAGGGTTAATGCTATCCGAAACTACTCAAGGTAGCACTTAGCACACTAACGTGGGATCCATAGATCCGTTTGGGTAATGTGAGAAAGGAATATCTCAAGAAGAAAAATATTTGTCCAGTTAAGATATATGCAGCATTGGGCGCGTAAAATTAAACTTTTATGAACCGATAACATTTTGACAGTGATTGTTCCGTGAGTCTCTTTTTAACAAGAGTCACAATAAAAAAGTTTAAATTTTTACCTTTTTGAAAGAAATACAAGTTTTTCAGATCGTGCCTAATACCGAGCTTATAAACTATTTTAAGCATTAGTGCTTAAAAGTACTTTTATACAATGTTTCATTTGTAATAAACCTAAATTTTGCACATCAAACTTTATATTCTCATGATTAAATTATGATTATTTTTTTTAATTATTTTTTTACTTAACATCTTGTTTTACTGCTCGTATTGAGGCTGATTCTTACACAAAAAAATATTTGATTATATAGGAAATTGAAATGCTTATTTTAATAGTGAACGAAACATTCTATCTCTATATTATCCACTACAATAAGCTAAGCAGTATATAATTTAAGTTCTAAAGAACGCGTCTTTGCAGTGCTCTCCTAGATGACACTAAAAGCAATTTAACAATATTTTCTTTTCAAAAATGTAGAAATAGAATAGGTAATGTAAATAAATGTGAAATATGTCGAACTAGCTGTTATACCCGGCGTTGCACGGGTAGAGGTGGAAAACTAATTTAACAGTTAATTAATTTTTTTCCTTCATTTTAGTTACATAAGATATGAAGATTACCCAGTAATTTTCCATTTAATTGCCCAACTTGGATATAGTAATGATTAATATTAATTTCAAAAATACCTTTGATAAGAAGCTCAAAGTAAAAAGAATACATATTTCAGTAAAAAATAATCAGTAAGAATTAAAAATGGAAAAACAGCTAAATCTTAAAAGGGTCTCAAATATTTATTTTAACGCAATTCAAGGGAGTTCTATAACAAATTAAGTAACTTTTTTTGGGGGCACGTTGTAGATATAAATACAATATAAGCAGTACAAATTTCTACCATAATTCAATAAAAATGCTGAAAAATTAAGAATTCAATGCAAATGTATACAGTACTAAATCAATGCAGATATGTACAATAATTGAATGAAAATAAATACAATAATAATTGAATGAAAATAAATACAATAATAATTGAATGAAAATAAATACAATAATAATTGAATGAAAATAATTACAATAATAATTGAATGAAAATAAATACAATAATAACGCTAGCAAATTTATACCCGTTCTTCGCACGGATTAAAAATTTATCAAATCGTCCCAAATATGTGTACCATATAACCGTTATAGGATCATAAACTTATGTTATTGTTCCCGCTCGTTATAAAGTATAAAATCCCGTTTCATTGCCTTAAAATTCCAAAATGAAAAATACGCTATAAAATGCACTCATAAATGTCATCACAATTCCCTCATAAATACATAAAACCTTTTAGCTCATTTGGTGCGTTTTGGGAAATAATTTAGCGAGAAAATAAATATAGCTACAAACACACCCATTATACAGCTCTAACACAATGACTTTCGAACAACCGACCAGACTATAAATTATTTATAAAAGAAATTGCCCATTTGGCGAGTTTTAGTTAATAATTTGGCGAGTTTGGCAACGTATTTAGCGAAAAAATAAATACATAAAACACTAATATGCAGCTCTAGTGCGATGGCCTTTATTAACCATCATAGTTCAGTAATAGCTTAACTATACATTTATTGCTTAAATATGCATACATGCAGTCAACAGAAAAATCAATGAAAAAATCATCAAATAAACCCACAATAAAATCCGGGAATGGAGACTGGCGGAATTATGTCACTTGAAACATGTCAATTATTTTTCAAATAATGAAATTAGTTTCTGAAGGTAATGGCAACAGAATAAAATAAACATTTTCAATTTTAAATATTTTCGTTAAAAGTTTAATTTTTTCAGCCGATGGCAGCAGGAAAGTAAAAAAAGATCGGATTTGAGCCAAAGTGGTGTAGTTTTTTCAGAAAATTCGAATAAAACCGTTCGAAAACGATAGAAGGAATAGGTCTGATTCGAAAAATTCTTAGCCTATGTTTGTTCCGGAGATGAGATGAATTTTTGTGCCAAATTTCGTGACGATCTGTCTTATACAAACAAACGGAAGTTGCCTTTTATGTATATAGATTACCCGATCTTTTGAATATTTAACTCTCGAAATACAAACCTACTTAAGGCTGTGTCCTGACTACGACATCAAATGCTACAAATGCAACAAAACTTGGCGACCGCCAAGGGCGCCAAGCAAAGCATGTGGCTGATTCTGCCAAGTCGCCAAGTTTTGTTGCATTTGTGGCATTTGATGTCGTAGTCAGGACACAGCCTAAGGAAAATATCGACTCCGGTTTGTAGTTCTATTAGGGTTAAATTGACCCTTAATATAAACTTAACTTATTACATCGCAAAAATTAAAAAATTATCTTGATACAAATACAAATTTATTACATAAACTTTGTATTACAAATTTATTACATAAACTTTGTATTACAAATTTATTACATAAACTTTGTATTACAAATTTATTACATAAACTTTGTATTACAAATTTATTACATAAACTTTGTATTACAAATTTATTACATAAACTTTGTATTACATTAAAAAAAACAGATATTTTCTTCCCACTATTTCACTCACCTCACAATAAACATCATAGCTTAAGGGGGCATGAGCCCGCTGGACCGCGGATCTCCAAACCTTAACTGCCTCAGTCTTAATCAATGGAGAAAAAAAGATTTTCTAAGCCACATTTCTCCGGCTGCATTAAATATTTTTACAAACGGGGTTTTTTATGTGATAAATGTAGTTGACTTACAGGTCTCGACCGTCCCACTTTTTTGAAATTGGTTCGAATTTTTTTTTTAATTTTTAATACATAATTTTACACAAAATATTCGGAACAATTTCAAAAAGTGGGATTATAGAGACTTGTAAGTTATCTACATTTATCATTTAAAAAAAAAAACGTTTGGGAAAATATTCAATACAGCCGGAGAAATGTGTGTTAGAAAATAATTTATAAATAAATTTATAAAGAAATAAATTTTTCCCATTAGATTAACAATGAGGCACTTTGGTTTGGAGACTCGCTGTCGATCGGGCTCATTGGCCCTTAAATGTAGAAGATTTTCTTTACATGGAGGTTCTTCGAAACTTCCTGTACGTGTCTAGCATTCTTATCACCTACGTATCCCCGTTAGAAAGAACAACTTCTGGAAACCGTCCCTTTCGGAATTCGTCAAAATATTTGAAATAAGTTGATAGAATGATTATAGATAACTAACTCGTCTAAAACCAGGCAGGTTAGCAACAGTGATGATTAGATTTCTACTACGATAGAATTGTCTAAAACCAGTTTTTTCTTCCAATTTGATTTCACTCCATTGCTTTGTCCTTGATGGCTTCAGCGGCTGGTTAGAGTGTTTTTGTTCGAAGTTCCAATAGAACTCCTCCTCCACTTTGTGTAGGTTTTATCCCGACCACGTGCCGTTCATACAATTTCTTCCTTGCAATCAAGGATATGTTCGGTGTTGTGTCAATAAAGAGATTCAGCATGTCGCGTTCAGTTTAGCTTCTTTTGGTTGCGAAGTTATTGTGGTTCGAAGGGGTATTTCAGTGCGCTGGATTTAGGTGTTACTAAAAGGTATGAAACATTTATTTTTTCATTTTAAAATTCTGTTTTTAAATGTTATCTAAAAAATAGTGTATCTTGCATTTAAAAAAAATAATTTGTTTTCGTTTATATATTCTTGATCCCTTTGAGGGATACAGACGTATAAGCCTTTCATCTGACTACCATCAGGTTTTCCAGAAACACTCATAAATTTAAAAAAAAAACTAGTAATGTTATAATTTACTAAATTTTAAAATTTTGCTTTTAAATGTTATCTAAATATACTTTAAAATAGTGTATCTTGCATTAAAAAAAATAATTTGTTTACGTTTATATTTACTTAATCCTTTTGAGGGATACAGACGTATAAGCCTTTCACCTGACTGTCAGGTTTTCCAGAAACTCATAAATTAAAAAAAAAAACTAGTAATGTTATAATTTACTACATTTTGAAATTTTAAGTATAGAGCAGTCATTTATAATTATCTGCTATAGAAATATATAAATTTTCAGAATTAAATCAAATTTTCAGTCGAAGTTTTAAATTTTAATCTTATTCAGTAAAAACAAGATTACACTTAAACCAAATTGCGTACAGAGGGATGATTAACTTTAAACCATTAAACTAATGAAATTGCAGTTTTTTTTCTTCTGTAGATAAAAGTGAAAGGTTTTTCTCTCTCTTTGAGTTCACGTTAACATTTATTAATTTTTAAAAAAAAATCTTCAGTGTTCTTCAAAAAATTTATTTACTTTATGTAACAATTTCCCATCTAACTTATAAAATACGAATGGCTCCAGCGAAAATGGAAGGAAGTTATGGATTAAAAAATGCGTTTTATTTACTCCAAAAAAGGAACTCGAACGGAAGAGTCCTAAATTCACGAATAACAATTCGTAGTTCCTTTTAACATTGCATGAATAAAGATACCGATTTTGTAACCAGCTAGACAAAGAATAGTTTCGTGGTTTTAAATGCAACTTTTTTCAATATTATTTAATGGGAGAAAATTGTGAGAATTCTTCTATTTCGTCTTCTTGAAAATTCTTCCGTCTTAAAGTCCATAGGATACAAAATATGAAATAAAAAAATAAGTAAAGTATAAATAAGTATTTAGGGAAAATATCTATAGAATTAAAATATAACCTTTTATATTTTTACAGGTTTGATTGGGACTGCGCGGCAACTCAAACTGGATACTCAAACTGGTCATGCGTTTGACAAAAGTTCTTCAAATTCTTTTTTTCTTAGCTTGTGCAGAAATTTCCTTAGGAAGAAGACGACGGCAAAGTAAGTACAAAATAACCTCATTAAATTTATAATTTTTATTGTCATATTAATCATTTTATTGTTATTAAATTATTATTTATGATTTATCATTGATTTATTAAATCATAAGCATTATTCATATGCATAATAGAGAAGATTTTTAAATTTCAACTCTCTTCTATTTCGTTCTCATATTTACTCTTGCCCTGTCATTTATATCTTTAACTGGGCTTAATTTGGGTCCTGATTATTAAGGTTAAGAACAAACACTACTAAAATGTTTTTCGTGGTTGTTTAAATAATTTTCCGAGTTGTTTAAATTCGTGAGTGGTTTAAATAAATTTCCATTGACAGCCTAGTAAAAGCAATTAGGTTAATACATTATCTATTAACTGTACAACTAATGGTATTAATTCACTGAGAGCAGGAAATGGTAAATTTTACAACAACTCTTAAAATGTGCTTCGTAACTACTGACAAAAAGTATAAAATTGACATTATTAGAGTTGAGCCTTGGCTGAAAGTCATACTATTTATTTTACTCTGTAAGGGTAATCAATTTCTTTAAAATAGGGGGCAATGCCCCTTGCACAATAATACCGCCATCTCAAAGCCTTGAGCAACAACAGGTCTAAGAAAAATACGTTTATGTGAGTCGTACACCAACAAGCGCTGTCCTTATTACCGTTAAAATCCTTGTATTTTTTTTAACAATGTTGTCGTGTGCCTTCAAAGGCAGATCGATTCAGTAGCTTCCGTTTGAGCCCCTGGGAGGGTGGAAGTCTGACTTCTGCTCCGAGAGGGCCACACCTCCTCAATTTAGGCACGCCACTGGGGTGCAGGGGCATATTTATCCAGACAACCTGCACTCATGGTAACTGTGCTATAACCGCTCGCAGGACTTTCGGACTCACAGATTTACGTTCTATTCGCATGTGTACTCGGGACAATACAAATATCCATGCCTTATCCGGGATTCGAACCCGCACCCACCCTCTTGACAAGCGAGGGCCGAAACCACCATACCGGCTGGCTGGGTGGGTGACATTATCAGCAATGTGCTTAGATTTTTATTCTATTTTGTCCAGTTGTGTTCGAAGCACTGACGAAGCACTTATCTCACTGACCCGCGGACTGGATGTGCCGCCACCAACGTCCCGCTTTTCTGCTACAGTCTTTCAAAGTCCCGAAAAACGGGGGGGAAATATAAATAAAATATAGGTGCTTAAACAATTTTGCGAATACTCTTTGTTAAAATGACCCTAAAATTTTTATTAGTCCTTTAATTTTATAATTGATTTATCAGGATAATGGTTATTATCTTTTAGTTATTTGCTTATTATTAGTCATGCGGTATTAATTATGTATAGGGGAAGAGGGGGTACGATATGAAATATTGTCGGGGATAATATGGAGGGAATGGTCTGATTTTTTGGTTTTGAAAAGCTGGTCACATTATTTATACGGTAAAATGCGTCGTATACCGATTATATATGCGCGGTAATACTTATTACCCGCAAAATCCTTGTATCTTTCAACAATATACTTTTTATACTATTTATTGACACTTTTTATTCTATTCCGCCCCAGTTGTGTTCGAAGACGACGACCGTCCCAGTCGCAACCCGAATTCGGACTGCTCCACACCCGCGCGCGAACCCGGGCAGTGCGTCCGGTGGACCAGGTGCCCTATCCTCCGGGGCATCAACAACTGGAACAGGCTGCAACCGCACGTGTGCGGATTCGCGGGCAGCGAACCTAGGGTCTGCTGCCCATTGGAAGACGAATTCGACGAGAGGAACGTGTTCACCACCACCACTAGGTAAGGTGAACATATTCAAATAAGTTATTCAAGTACTCAAATAAGTTAACACAAGAAACTTGAAGGCAGAGCAAAGATGCTTTTGGTCGATAAGAGCTACCGAGATGTTTTACGAAGAGCGTTTCTAAAGTTTCTCCACAAAACAATCAATACCGGCTAGAAGGATAACTCTGTTTTTCTCGGCTCGACTGTTTTTTTTTGTTTTGTTTTTTCAAAAATTTCTTTTAGTTCCACAACATTTGAAAAGTACAGGGGGAAATTCCTTCATCGACGGGGAATCTGTCCGTATTGAGGTCTGCATGGCGAGTAGTGGTAATCGGAAACCTCTCCCTTGGTTCTTCTTCCGCGGTTCAAGCGTCAGACTAGTATCTGGCGTGAATCTCGATCATAGAGATAGTAAACACGAGCGCTGCGTGAAAAGAACCAAGGCAAAACTGGTTTCTTCACACCAGTTTAGGCGATTACTCGTTATCTTCTCCAAGCAGACCTGATGTAGATATAGGTTCCTAGTCAATGAAGGGGTTCTTCCCCTGCTCTCTTCACTTTTGATCGATAGGAGCTACCATGATGTTCCGTTAAGAGCGTTTCTGATTTCCCCACAAAAATCAATGCCGGTTCGATAAGGAATCCGCATTTTTTTTAATCCTTTTCATTTCACAATTTTTGTGATTGCAGATGCGCTTGTAAGGGTGAAAGGTTCCACAGCTTATGTGGAAAAATCCTCGCCTAATTTGAGTTTAGTCGGCTAACTCCAGAACAAGTGTGTGGCTGGGGAGCCTACACTGTTAAAAATTTTGTGCTTGGTTTCACCATGATATTGGTTCCTAGTAGCTGCAACGGCTGTGTGGTGAAATGTTTCACCTTTTTTCGGTGTTTGGTTGAACCATTTTTCTGGATTTGGAAACAAAAACCTGAGAAATGGTTCAACCGAATACCAAAAATATGGTTTAACGTTTCACCACACAGCCGTTGCTGCTACTAGGAACCATATTTCTGGTGAAACAAAGTGCCTAATTTTTAACAGTGTAGTCAGTTATATATAGGAGGCGCTTTGCCTTGCATACGTCAGGTCTCAGGTACGGTCCCGGGGATTGCCAATATAACTTCCCGACTATAAACGGTTTGTGCAGCTAAAAAGTTCGGTGAATAATACCATGTGTATAGGGAGTGCACGTTAAATATGCTCCAAAGTACACTGTTAAAAATTTTGTGCTTGGTTTCACCATGATATTGGTTCCTAGTAGCTGCAACGGCTGAATGGTGAAACGTTTCACCATATTTTTGGTATTCGGTTGAACAATTTCTCAGGTTTTTGTTTCCAAATCCAGAAAAATGGTTCAACCAAACACCGAAAAAAAGGTGAACCATTTCACCATTCAGCCGTTGCAGCTACTAGGAACCAATATCATGGTGAAACCAACCAATATCATGGTGAAACCTAGCACCAAATTTTTAACAGTGTACCGACGTTGCGTACGATGTCGTTGCTTAAAGTTACTTTGAGTTTGTCTAGTATTCTGCTCGTCACTTGATTGTAGTTTTAAATTATGACGCCCGTCGCCAATAGCTCTAGTGCGACAATATTCCACTAAACTCAACCCAGAATATGTATAACGTTACACGCGATAATCGTGATAAGGTTTACCAATATTTAATGTTAATAATAATTGCGCTTTATATACTACTTGAAAATGTCCTAATTTTCAAAGAGCATTCCTAATTTCTTACGAATCGTAATAACGTTTACCAGCACTTCATTGTTAATAATAACTACGCTTTATATACTACTACTTTTAAAAATGATGTCCACCATTTTCAAAGAGCATTAATAATTTCTTTCAAATTTTTTATCTGTTTACCATACCACCAGGAGACCAAGGCGGACGACAACTAGGAAACGAACTACTACAACAACGACGAGGAGAACTAGTCCCGTGACTAGGGGAACCACTTCAACGACAACTACGACGAGGAGACCAACGACTCCTTCAACTAGACGTCCTACGACAGATGAAACGAAACCACGTTTCCTGCCTGAAAGTAAGTTTTGAGGATATTTTTGGACGAAATTAGATATTTGAGAAGTTTTACTTGTTATTTAGGTGCAAAATTATCTCGCTTTTCTTTAGAGTACTGGTAGGGGGTGGACGGACATAACGACCTAGCCTCCTGGTTATGGCACACAGAAACATTTTTCTCAATATATTTAAAAACTTTTAAAATCACAAAATTTACGCAAAAACTAACATAAGTTATGCAGATTTTTCTAAAAGTACCCAAGTGTCCATTATGCATGTAGTGGTCACTGTCCTGCTTGACACTAATAGGCATAAAAGCTTGTTGTAATTTTCAACATACATAGATAAATCATTTTCAATAAAAAGAAAATCTAAGTAAGTATTTTTTAAAAATCAATTGTAACTTGGATCTCTAAATAATTATTAAATAAGCGTGATGGTATTAATTAAATGAAGTGTGTACTGCTCTATACTTAGATCAAAGGGTATGAAAGAAACAAAAAATTGCCATAATATAAAAAGTTACAGGTGATTCCAATTGTTTTTTTCTTCTTTCGACTCAACAAACCTCTCATAGGAATGTGTTAGTACTAATCTAAGAGCGTTTGTCGTAGTGTAAAAGCCTCACAAGCTCCATTAGTCCTTATGCCTGCCGTTACTTTATACCATTTAAATTAGAAATTGATGATGCAAACCATTTCTTTTTGTTTCAGGCTGTGGCGTGACTGTGTTCACTAAAACTAGAGTAGTTGGAGGCCAGGAAGCTGAGAGGGGAGGATGGCCATGGATGGTAAGAATTAGAGCTTATTTCTAATATATGTAGTAATTTTGAAACACAAACAATTGTTAAATAGTTGTCTTTTTCATAGCAGTATGTTTAAGATATCCGCCTACGATTAAGATAGTAATTTTTTTTAAATAAACGTTAGTTATTTATTATTGATGTAGATTTTCAACACAGTTTTCAATACACCACAGAGCAAAAGTGAAAAATCTATTGTACAATTTTTTCCTATAATTGTAAGAATATTTTGCTGATAATTTAGTACGTTAAACGACATTTTTCCAAACCTCATTTTATGAAATAAATTTCCTTTTAACTTGTTACGATGCTAGTGTATATTCACTAGTATTAGTTTTTTTTACATAAACTTTTTTCGTAATTGTTACAGATTTTTTTTACAGTGTAGACTCTAAAATAAATGACGGACACACATTGAACAAAAATTATTAACAGAAAACTTAAAGTCACTTAACAGTTCACTTAGCCTTCCAAATTATTTATTTTAATTAAGGAATTATTTCAATTCGACTTAGAAGTACCATCCAACCAAAAAAAACTAATAAATAACTATAGAATGATATTCTTTACCTCTACCCTTTAATTTCCAATTCCAATTTTTATTATTATCCTAGGCCGTGGTATTTGTCGAAAAAAGAAACGGCAACTGGAGTCCCGACTGCGGCGGTGCCCTGGTCACCACTCGTCACGTGATCACAGCAGCCCACTGCGTCGTGTCAGGGAGAGGATCCGCAACGTAAGTCTCCAACAGCAAGAAAATTTTACCAAATGGCAAACGAACTTTTTCAGACTTTGTGTTACTTTTGATATTTTGTGAAACTTTCATGAAAATTGTAACACAATATATTCATAAAATATTACATGTCGTTCACACAACTGAAAAGTCCAGGGGAAAAACCTTTGATTGACTAGGAATCTTTCCGTATTCAGGTCTGCTTGGCGAAATTTGACGACAGGAAACCGGTTTCTCCCTTGGTTCTTCGCTTGCGGTAGAAATGCGGGAATTGTGTCTCACGTGAATCAGGGTTGCCGCGAGAGCGAGACCAAGTGAGAAACCGGTTTACATCAGTTTAAGCGATGACTGGCCATCGTCGTCAAAGAGGCCTGATACGGACAGACATCCTGTCGATGAAGGGTTTTTCCCCTGTACTCTTCAACTGTCTCAAAACTACTTTTACACGGTCTTTACGAGAATATACCCTTGTCGGCTTTGCTTGGAAATACGTTAAACACCGAGAAAATACGATTTGCCCGTTAAATTGCAAAAGAAGGGTTTTTACCTTATTTTTAAACGGGTGATGGTACATATTTTCTGAAGTTTTTAATAGCATAGATTTATTTTCTGTATCTTAAAACCTATGTGGTTTTGGAATTGTTATTGGTATAATTACTACTATCTGTTCTACAGAATGAACCCCCGCCAACTTCGAGTCCGCCTCGGTGCCCACGATCTTCGCCTGAACAGCGAGCCCGACGCCATTGAAGTTGGAGTGGACGCCGTACGCCGACACGAACAATTCGACCCACGGACATACAAGAACGACATCACAGTACTGCGACTGAGTCGTCCGGTCCGATTCACCGACAAGATCCAGCCCGTCTGTCTGCCGTATGACAGTCTCAGGACGGATGATCTCACGTCCAAGACGTCAACTGTCACTGGTTTCGGGACGACTTCTTTCAGTGAGTTCTAAGTTGTTGTATTACTATAATCAAGGGAGTATCTGCTTATTTATTAGTGCAATATGTTAGTAGTACAAACGGTCTTGCAGTTATCAAAACAACAAATTTATAAATGGAAAATGTAATGGTATTAGTCGTAACTTGTGAATGGAAATTAGAATGAAGACGTCGGAATAGCTATATCTATATGTTAGAAGTAGAAACAAGATTTGCAATACACACACACAGAAAAATAAACGAGTTCATGTTCGTAACCAAAAGGAATCAGTTGACTGCACACCGCTATGACTATAACTTACATGAGCAAAAACTAGCAAGCCAAGTTATTCAGGCTATTCGTAACATGAGTTAATTCACATAAGAGTAAACAAGTAGGTTTGTTACAGAATCTGTCACTTAAATCGCTTCCACACAACATTTGTGCTCAACAGGAAACAAACTATTTATACTCCTCAGAAACCAAAAAAAAGCCGCCAAACAGAGCCTTTAGCTAGTTGTAATTAAACATTTAAACGATAAAATTAATTATTATCATTAATCTTCTTTCTCAGATTTAATAATTAGACTTTATCGTTTGCTAAATAAAGTTCGAAGAATTATAATGTAATCTTTTTTAATAAATATCTTTGTGTCGCCAAAATTTCCCATTTACATTTCTTTCGAAAATTCAGTTATTTATCGTTTGTTAAATTAATTTACAGTTCGAAAAATATATAATTAGTGCAATTGATGCTTTAAAAATAAAAGCGAAACTTTGCATATTTTTTTATGCCAAGTTAGAATTCTCTATGCATCTTTCTTCATACATATATAATAAACCATCAAAAGAACTCTATTGTGATATTACAACAATCCAAACTGAATTATATCGCATAAATAAATATTTTCTCAAAAGTTTTTATTTTTATTTTAAATAAAGTTTATCGTACGTTTAACGAAATGGCAACATTGAAAATATCAGAGACATATAATAGAATGGACTGCGCATTGCCAAACCTAAGGCATAGCCTCCTACATAGAATGCCGCGTATATACTCGAGAAATAACATAGATTCACAGGCTGTCCTCAAAAAGTACTCTGTCGCGCCATCTGTAGGTAGTCGGTCGCATATTTTAGTAGGTTGTTTCTGCTTCCCAGACAATATTTATTGTTTGCCAGAGAAATTCATAAAATACCATTTAAAATTTTAAAAATCTTTCTTCAACATATGTTTGCATAGTGTAAAAACTGTTACAGAATACTACTGCCAAAAATCACAATTTTTAGAAATTTAAGATTAAAAAGCTAAAAACAGCAAGCACATATTTTTAAAAACATAATCATGTAATGAGTTTCTTTGTTTTTGAACTTTAAAAAAAAAACCCGCTATAGAACTATTCATTTAAAATCCCCGTATAAGAATTTTCTACTGGAGATTGAAACACTAATGAAGTAATTTAAAGTAATAAGAACCTTGTTCAGACGTTCCATTATTAAAAAAAAAATTAGCTTTGGCTTCTTAAAGAAAAATTAACAAATACTTATTAAAAATGCTTCTGTTAAGAATAACAGTCCCTTAATAATAATACTATAATTTCGAACAACAACAAAATTTTAAAATGAGATAGATCATTTAAATCTCAACTATAAAATGCATTTAAAGTATTAGAATTTATGCGAATATAGATATTGAAAAGTTTTTTTTCAAAACTTATTAATTCCAAAACACATATATTAGAAAACCGAATGCCCGAACTAAAATGAATATAAATCTAGATCGAACAAAAGTAAATATGTGTTTAAACTATATATTATGAGGGAAAAAACAAAAAATAATAATTAATGCATTACGAAAAGATTCAAGAATAAAAATATTTAGAAATTTTCACCAAAAAAGAATAATTTTAAAAACTCCTTACCTTCCATTTCGTAGGAATTCCTATATAGAAACACCGTGTTCTTTCCTTGACTTATAGGATAGTATGATGCAAAAAAAATAGCCATTATTCGTTGCATTTACAAAAGTTTACAAAAAAAATTATAAATTTCGAACTCTGTAACCAAAATTCCTTATCACAATCACAGCGAACTGGATGTAAACAAACAACACATGTCACCGAGCACATTGTTTGTCGCGCCAGGGCGCCATCTATTGATAGCTTTCTCACGACTTCCAATTTTGATCGAGCTTGGACGGCATTATACAGGGTGAGGCAAATAAAACCGGCCCCGGTCTAGAGATCGGAATACGTTGAAATGCTTGGCGAGAAAAACTCTTGAAGCCGCCTGAAAGCTTTCAAGTGGAAATAAAAGATTATTCAAGCGTGCAATGGTTTCACTTGACAAACATGTTTTTGCATTGGTTGGATTGGATTAGCATCACATTAGAGCTACTCATGGACTATTGGCCAGTTCAGATCGTAGAGCGTCAGTGTGAGTTACGACTGTGTAAGTGTAAGGATATCAATTCACAGGTGAAGATGAAACTCACAGTACAGCAGAGATTGTTCATTGTAGAAAATTATATTAAAAGGAATTCATGGAAAAAATGTGACAAGTTGTTTGTTCAAGAATTTAAATGTGTAAAAGTGCCAAAAAGAGTACTAGGCAACGATCAGTTACAAAATGGCGTCAGCCAGGATCTGCTGTCAACAAGTTCAAAAACATTCTGAAACGGGTCTGAACACCAGATTCTGGGTTTTGCAATCAATTTAGAATGTTTTGCATTAACAAAAACAAAAAGGTCCGATTCTTTACGATAAATAACAACCGAAATAATCACTAGTGGGAACTTTTTGATCAGCTCTACAAACCTTGTTTTTATTTCATTTCAACTACAGTGGGTAAAAAAAGTATCCGTACGCAGTTAGCATTTGTAAATAAAACTTTTATTTACAAAGAAAATGCAATTGTAAAATTAAACAAATTACATATTCTTATAGGAAATTTAATTATGAATAACTTAGAATAGGTAAAAATAAAAAATTATCAATACTTTGGCAAGGAATTTTAAAAGAGATTCAAGAAACAAAAAATTAAACAAAAAAAGTTTCCGTACGATGCTAAATATCTGAAAATTTATATTTTACTTCAAGTAAAATTTTGTTTAGTGGTCAGTTGATCCACCCTGGTTTCTGATCACCTCTCTCAAACGTGCAGGCATCACTCCGACGAGTTTTTTCGTTGTCTCTGGAGTTATCTTGCTCCATATGCCTTGAATAGCATCTTTCAGCTCCTCTTTACGTTCTTTATTGAACATTCTTTCAGTTTACGACCGATTATATCCCACAAATGTTCGATGGGTTCAAGTCGGGACTCTGGGGAGGGCTATGCAGCTGTTCTTTGAGGTGATACAAGCACCATTCCTTGCAAAGTTTGGCCGTATGTTTAGGATCATTGTCCTGTTGGAATATAAATCCAGCTCCCAGGTTCAGTTTCAAAGCGCTTTGCTTAACGTTCTCCTTAAGAATGTCTAGATACTTGTATTTGTCCATGATTCCATCAATAAAGGTCAAGTTTCCGACTCCAGCTGCGCTCATACATCCCCATACCATGAGTCCTTTACCACCGTGTTTAACAGTGCCAACCAAATTCTTTGATTTCATTTGTTGATTTGGCTTTCGCCATACCATAACACGTCCGTCGGATCCGTGGATGTTAAATTGCGACTCGTCACTGAAAAGAACAGTCTCCCAGAACGCCAGTGGCCTGGTAACGTTCTGCTTAGCGAACTGGAGCCGCTTCTTCTGGTTCACTTTACTGATGAAGGGCTTCTTCCGAGCCACCCGACTATTATAACCATTTTCTTTTATCACATTTCTTACAGTTTGAGGCGTAACATCAATATTGTAATCAGTCTTCAAACTTCCTGCAAGTTTAGGTGCGCTTAGACGAGGGTTATGTTGAATTTTTCGCATTATGTACCTTTTGTGCACCCGTTCTAACTTCGTTGGCCGTCCACATCGAGGTCGATCATCACAATGTCCGAGATAGCGATACCTTTCAACAATATACTGAACAGTTGATTTCGGTTTCTTGATATTTTTCGCTATTTTACTGAGAGATAAACCCTCATTTCGAGATTTAATTACTAATTCACGAATATCTTTGGAAACTTCCATAATTTACTAAAAATGATATAAATGATCAATAAAACTGCTGTATATTTGAGTTTGTGAAGATCACTAGGTTCCAACACCTAAAATTTACTGCAGAACTGGTCTGTATGACGTCATTACTTAGTTTTTTTTAAAAGCGTACGGAAACTTTTTTTGATCTCTTTTATTGTTAAATTTTGATTTTTAAATTTTTAAAGTTAAATTGAAAAATGTTTTTCAACGACAATGCAATTTAGTAAGTAGATAAATAAACTATTTTAAATCCGCAGATTTCGATTTTTGAAAAAGGGTTTAAGTTCTTTGAAACAAAGTGTTTTTAAACATCCTGGATGCGTACGGAAACTTTTTTACCCACTGTAGCTTTTCCAACCATAGCGTAGTTGCCGGCAAATAAGTCGCCAAGCGTTTGTTTGGGCTTAATATTGAAGCGATCAATCGCTTCATGTTAGCAAACCTGTTTTTGTATTGGTTTTTGACTTGGAAACATTTCTGCCGTATTCTTATCTCCACGTTGGGGCCGGTTTTATTTGCTTCACCCTGTATGTAGGGGGCTATGCCTAAGGCGATCCCCTCATGGGTCACGTGCTGGGGTAAGATTTACCCCAGCACGTGATCACGACCAGTTGGCGAGTTTTTTCACAACGACTTGAACATATGAGGCCGACAATCTAGTGGTATGAAAAAGAAGTTGAGAAAGGGAACAAAGATGAATCGCTATTTCAATTCATTAGCTGTTCAATTTAACAAATGTTTGACTTTTTAAATATTAGTAACTCAAAAACTACGATTGCAAAAACAAGTTACTTTTATGCTAATGTACTAAAAATAATCTACTTCTAAGATATCAATGTTCAGACAATTAATTTATTTGACTGGGCCAAAAAGATAATTTAGAATTTTTACAGCGTTCACTTAATCATGAAGATGATTCTTCAGCATAAAAGAGCTCTTCTATAATAAATTCCCTCTATAAAAAGTATAGTTTATAAAAAACACAATTACTTAAAGTATGCAGAACTAAATAAATTTACCTTTGAAGTGCGACAAATCCTTTTTTACGCCACTCTGTGCAATTAACAACTACATAATAATTTGGCATCTTGTACGATTAAAAAAAATTACATGATTAAGAATAATCTAACATTGGAAGAATTTAATCAAACAATTATGATTAAAGCTAGAAGAAAAAAAATAAGAAATATAGGGAAAAAATCGTCTGCAAAAACATTAAAAAAAAAAAAAACGCCATGCAGCTGGATGCTATAAACCCACGTGACTTGGGAACATATGTGAGTCACCATTCAGGTTTGCCAGCCTACTCGTATCTGGTTTTCAGGTCTGGCGACAATTGGCAAAGTTTTAACGAAATAGTAGCGATAAGTTGCCATATGTTGCAACCTTTCTCCTCTTGGCGATTTTCATGATTGGTACGCTTTTAGAAGCTGCTTGACAGAGCAATGCGCAGTCCATTCTATTTTATGTCTATGGAAAATATTGAATAAAAATATGGAATTTGCATGTTGTTTCAATGTAGATTATATTTTTAGTTATTTAAATTTTAAATAAACTTCTAATTTAAATTTTTAATGAAATTTGGAATGTAGCCTAATCTGATTTTTTGCTTCAAAATGACGTATCCCACTTGTCTGTGGGACTTGTAGATGGCAACAGTGAAAATATGAATAAAAATGGAATTTGCATGTTATTTCAATGAAGATAAAATTTTTAGTTATTTAAATTTTAAATAAACTTCTAATTTAAATTTTTTAATGAAATTTGGAATGTAGCCTAATCTGATTTTTTGCTTCACAATGACGTATCCCACTTGTCTGTGGGACTTGTGGTTCTTTCTGTGAAAGTGGATGACAGACGGACTGAACGATTATAATACCTTCCACTTTTTACGTTATAAACGTAGTGTGGAAGCTAAAAAATATCACGTAATTAATTACCTAGGGCGTGTCCTTGATGACGTAATTCTTAAAGGACAAAAATTGGTATAACGCATCTAGTAACTCGTCAGATGAAATTTGGAAGTTCAATTTAAATACCAGTCATCCCTTTGGGGCAATTTTCAAAAGAGTCATCTCTCAATTACGAGAGCCAACGCTTTACCTACTACTCAACTCCGGCTGGCCAGATTCGCAAACCAGCTAGAATGTTTGCTAGCATGCCAAATCCAATCTTTATAGAATGAGTTGTGCATTCGTTTCATTTAACTCATCTAAACAGTCCAAAATTCCCTCCATAAAGTACTTACTTGTTGTTGTTGTTACTAATGCCACTTGAGAAACCCAAGCTCTTCCCGGGGAGCGGGCAAGGATTAAGGCAAATGGGTGCGGTTCCTGAGGAGAGATGCCCGTGTAGAGACTACACGGCAGGAATCCGACTTGGCATCGTGCTGACAGATGCTGCCATCTATCGCCACCTCCGAAATTTAGACATGTCCCTGAAGGGGAGGGAAATAGTCTCCAGGGACCTGTACCCGTGGGAAACTGCTCCAGACCGCCCACAGGACTTTCGGACCTACAGATTTAACGAGCACGTACTCCGAGTGTACTTGGTGGGTCTTCAGTGGTAACGGGACTCGATCGCGGGACCTTCCGATTCCGAGAACGAGGCCTTAACCACTAGGCTATCCATGGCCTAGTACTTACTTTAAAGCATTAAATGCGTAGACTAAAATTAAAATATTTCTTTGAGTCGTTTGTAATTATTTTAATGAATTGAAATTATTTTAATGAATTGAAATTATTTTAATGAATTGAAATTATTTTAATAAATTGAAATTATTGTAATAAAGTTCCATTCTTTATTTTTAAAAAGAGAATGCATTTATTCCCCACCAGACGGAGCTGCCAGTGATGTTTTAATGGAGGTGAGCTTCGATATAACAGATCAAGAGGAATGCAGGCGAGCCTACGAACGAGAATTAAACATTACTGATGTATACCTATGCGCAGGAACAGCTGATGGTTCTAAGGATTCATGCCAGGTAACTTCTCTCTTTAAGAGGGATTATCAGTCCCATAGAGCTAATGCATTAGTTTTGGAATCACAACTTCCGCAGAAGTATTGCTTTGCCATGTTAGCTCTTTTTCCCCAGGTATGGGAATCAACATGACATCGATATGAAACAAATTTAAAACGAAGATGTTATCTAGTTATTTAATTATATATTTTGTAAGTTTTAAAATGCCACAAATATACAGCAGATGGCGATACTATTTTAAAACTTTATCAATTAATAATTAAATAACCGGATGTTATTTTCTTTTCAATTTTGTTTTAAATTGATGTTATGGTGATTCCCATACCTGGTGAAAATGGGATAACATGGCAAAGCAATTATTTCTCTTGCCTATTATTTTGGCATTACTTATGTGATGATACTTCAATAGACCAGAACGGAGAGAGAGTTCTTGGTCACGGGACAAAACAACAAATAATGGAAATGGACAATTCGAACGAGCGTGGTTTGTTTGTAGGAAAGAAGACAATGCTTAGTGTAACTGTAGCGTCACTGTAGGCATGACCGTACTATTTTATACGAATTAGCTGCCGGGAGGTTTGTTTTGTAGGGTTTAAGACAAGGGTTGACGTAACTGGGACGTCACTTTAGGCGTGGCCGTCCCAGTGGTTATTTAAATTAGTGCTAAATTTACTTTATATATTGATATGACCTCTTTTGACTGCAATTAAAAATTAAAAGGCTCATGTTTGCTGAGTTGAAATTAATAAGGCTGGGAAATGGTAGCCGTAGACAAAGATAAAGTTCTGAGCTACAAAAAAAAAGTTAAAAATTTTAAATATTTTTTTAATATGTATGATATTTTTTTTAAACAAACAAACACTTTATTAACACAAAAAACAAACAATTACAGAAAATTTTTGTTGGTCACAAGGGGGTTAAAAAAAACCCGTATATGTGACTATATAAACATAATTATAATTGAAAGACACAATAATAAGGCATTATAAATTGAAATAAGAAAAACCACAAAATAATAAATTGAAATACATAAATATACACAAAAAGAAAAAAAAATGGCAATGCAATGCTAAATAATCAAAACAAAATGCCCAAAATTCTGGTCAGCGGGAAATATATATATAAAAAAACAGTTCATAAAGAACCGATTTTGGAAGGGGGGTACAGACAGACAGACAAACGGACAGACAGGCGGACAGACAGACGGACAGACATACGAACAGACAGACAGATGGACAGACAGACAGATGGACATCAACCGCATTTCAATACCTACAGTGATTTAAATGACTCAAAATTGAATTTCAATGCTAATTCAATGGGAAATTCGCCGACAGATAGTAGATTTATGTCCGTCCGGACGTACAGACAGACGGACAAAAAGTATGAAAGTTGGGTATCTGAGGTCATAGCTTTCTATCAAAAAAAGAATTTTTAAGATCCGATGATTAGAACCGATTTTGGAAGGGGGTACAGACAGACAGACAAACGGACAGACAGGCGGACAGACAGACGGACAGACATACGAACAGACAGACAGATGGACAGACAGACAGTTGGACATCAACCGCATTTCAATACCTACAGTGATTTAAATGACTCAAAATTGAATTTCAATGCTAATTCAATGGGAAATTCGCCGACAGATAGTAGATTTATGTCCGTCCGGACGTACAGACAGACGGACAAAAAGTATGAAAGTTGAAAGTTAGGTATCTGAGGTTATAGCTTTCTAACAAAAAAAGAATTTTTAAGATCCGATGATTAGAACCGATTTTGGAAGGGGGGTACGGACGGACAGACGGACGGACAGACAGACAGACAGACGGACATCGACCACATGTCAATACCTACTTTTTCATTTTTTTAATTCTTTCGAATTAAAAAAGTAGGCTAAAAACAGTTCGCTTCTATAAATTAAAAAATACATCAATATCGTCTATTGACAAAATAAATTTAAATAAAGAATTTCTAAACCTGCATAAAGAAGGGATACTCTGAAGTTCAGTCGGTAGTTTATTAAATACTTTTGGGGCTAAATATGAAAAATGTTTTCGAAAAATTTTTTTATGCGGAAATGGGATATGATAAATTTCATTTAAACGTCTAGCTGAAATATTTACTTTTAAATTACAAAAAGAATTATTACGATGTAAATATAAAATCATTCGAAAAATAACATTATGTCGAATCGGTAGTAAATTTAAAAATTTAAAAATGGGGATGTTTGAATAAAGATGTCCTTTTAGAATTTTAAAACATTTGTTTTGAATTGAAATCAACGGATTAATATTGCTTTTATAATCTCCTCCCCATACAATACTGCCATAATTAATGATGGGATAGAATCAGGAATAATATAAATTAATAAGAAAGAAATGAAAAAAAAATTGATTTTTTTTTAATTAAGCTATTGTCGTCCATTTGCAAAATAATTGAATTTATGAAATCAGTTTGCTCAAATAATTTAAAATCCGTATGATATTTTTTTTATATTTCAGGGTGACTCAGGCGGTCCTTTGGTGACGATTGGCAAAGAATCACACTACTATTTAGTTGGCGTAGTCTCGTTTGGTAAACTATGTGCCCAACCCGGCTATCCTGGCGTGTATACGAGAGTTACTAAGTATTTGGACTGGTTACGAACTAATCTCGCCGATTGAACATTAATATTTTCAAGGATTGTGATACTAGTGCAATGTGCCTTACTATACTTTAACAGTATTTTTGTTCATTTTCAACAAGTTGCATTTCTTCAACTGCTCAATTTTGTGTGATTAAACGTTTTGTGTTTTATAAAAATTCACAATTTTATTGTTTATTTTTGGCATTTAAATTATTGTTATTTATATTATACATTAAAATTGTGAAAATAAGGTACATGTTGTATATTTTTCCTTGTCTTATTGTTTTGAAAAAGATTTAACACATTTCAATAAGAAGCTTGTTATGCTGATCACTTTTCCAAAAATTTGCATTAAAATGGTGTTGTTGAAATTCTTAGATAAAACAATTTAGAAGAAATATTTAAGATAAATAAATCTGACAATTAATAATAACTATAACATCACATAAATCAAGAGATTGCCGCTTTCGTATGGGATATTTCGTCGCTTTTAGTATTTTTCCCGACAAAAATTTTGTGTGAAATTAAGCTATGTTTAGCTATAGCTATGTTTAGCTGGAGGGTATTTAACAGTTTTTGGCCTGCTGCTTACTTACCCAGGCAACCTTTCTACAATATGCTGAACTACAGTTTTCTGTTTCAATGATAGCAGTCAAAAGAAATTGGTTTATAAGAAATTAGCTGTAAAGGTAGATTCTAGAAAAGAATTTGGTTGTCTTATATAACCGTTCTTTAGACTAAATTTAGTAGTTATAACGGTAGACCCCTTCAAGACAAACTCTAGAGAAAATCAAACCTCTTGTAGAAAATTGTAAATACTCTCCAGACAATAATCAAAAGAGAAAACAAATGGTAAAATTAAAAAACGAAAAAAACTTATTATCTGAAAAAAAACGCATACCTAACAACCTCAACAAAATCTCAGACCAGTGCCTCATCTTCTGCAAGGCTCGGGAAACAAAAACCCTTAATTTTGAGGACTTTCCAAAGTTATGTGGCTTTATACATAAATCTTGTAAGCCCATGACTAATTTTATAATTTTTGGGCCCGGAATTTTTTAATTAAGAAATAAAAATAGAAAATACATGAATTTAACCAATTGAGGTTAATTCAATGTTGTTTTATTTTTTTAGCGCTCTTTATTTTAATTTAGGCCTTGACCATCAAATGAGCAATCGTACACGAAAATTCTACAAGGAAGCCACTAAAATTGTCTCTGTCTAGAGTCCATGCAAGTTGTACAAGAACAAGTCCTGCCTCATACAGATTTCACATTGAATTCCATATAGATATCTTAATTAATAAAAAGGTTTTGTAATGTAGAAGATAATTAGCGCTGAGTTCGTATTAAAACAAATTCGTCCGTTCGTTCCAATCTTCACCTTGATTTCCAGATTGAATTTTTTATTAATTAATAAAAAGATTTTGTAATGTCGAAGATAGTTAAAGTTGAGTTCTTATTAAAACAAACTTCGTCCGTTCGTTCCTATCTTCACCTTGATTTCCAAATTGAATTTTTCTTAATTAATAAAAAGATTTTGTTATGTTGAAGATCATTAGCGCTGAGTTCTTATTAAAACGAACTTCGGCAGTTCGAGGTTTTCCGGTGCGTTATCTGTTAGGAAACCGGAATGCGTCGCGCGGATGTATCTTTTCACTCTGGTTTGAGCACCCGGTGAGTATTAATTATCTTACACTTTACTTATTAGTATTTATTTTCTTTTTAACTTTTCAATTAAATTTGTACTTGTAAACCATTTATGCACTGAATTAAGATTTATAATAACTAAAATACACTGACCCAGCAACGAAATTTTGTTGAATGAATAGGCTTTATAATTTTAGTCTTTAATGTTTTGAAACTGAATGCAGCATTAATGAAAACCCCACTACCATCTACGTATTTTCCCTTAAGCGAAAAATGAAACGTAAAACATCGGGTTTTCTTTTAATGGGACTTATAAGTACCGTCAGGGCATAACGATTTGGTAACTAAAGTTAAATATTTCTGAAGAATTTACTTTACTTTTGTAGACTTTAATGTTCTAAAACCGTAAAATTCAATCAAAAAGTTCAATTAATACTCAGATTTAATCCCTGCATTTAGGATACAGGAACCGGTCATGCGTTTGACAAAAGTTCTCCAAGTTCTTTTGTTCCTAGCTTGTGCAGCAATTTCATTTGGAAGAAGAAGACGGCAAAGTAAGTTCAAAGAATACCTCTTTAAATCTATATCTTAAAATATTTTTCGCTACTGCCAAATAGACACTTCTAGTTACATTACTGGTACACCGTAGTTCGACTAATCTTGGGAGGAGACCCACTTCCCTGGGCTCTGTGCAAGGCTTATATCAAACAACGCTTTAAACTTGCCATAAAAATCCGTATAAAACTTGCATCGATCATTTATCAATGCATTATTAATGAATAAGTTTATTATTATACTAGCTTTATAAACCCGGCGTTGCACGGGTGTACCCTCAATAAATGTGTTTGTTTTTTATGTAATTTTTTTATATACCAATTGCTCACTCTCCACTGGTCAGCATTCCATCAGGATATTATAATCTCTTCCCATTCTGATATGAGGGGTTGATTATATCCAGTCCTTTCCAGGAGTTAGAGTTTCCCATTGGCCCCTGTTAAAATTGCCAAAACAGCTATGATATAATGGCAGGTTTCTATTCGGCGATTTGCTCAACGAAAATGCCCAAATGTGGTAAACCATTCCACTCCATATTTCATACAACTCGATAGGGCTGGGGATCCCAGTCCGTGAAGCCACTCGCCTTGCATGATGTAGATCTCAGGTTTGGGTCTGGGCATCGCCAAAATAACTGCCGACCTATAAAAAGCTCATGCAGCCAAAAATGTCCAACGATGAATACTCCGTGTGGAGGGAGTGTGCGTTAAATATTTTTCAAAGTCCCGACGCCAAGCACGATTTCACCCTTAAAAGTTGCATTGGGTGCCTACTCAGGTGTCGGCTAGTCACTTGACTGTTTTTGTAATTTACGACGTCCTTTGCCAATAGCCCTCGGGTGTAGCTCTAGTGCGACGATAATTCAAACTAACCCTAACCCATACAACTGGATGTGAATAGCTACCCTTCTACGTTAAATTTTCAACTTCGCCAAAAGCCGCCAATGCCGATTTGCGATCGGCCATTAAGTCATCTAAACATCAGGAAACAAAACAGATAAATTCCTTAGTACAAATTCCTTATTTACGCTGAAAATGTTCCTCCATATCTTCATTTCTTACCAGTTGTAAACACCAATTAAATTAAATTCGAAAACATAATTAGAATAGTAAAACCAATAAATAAAATAAAATAACATAACAATATTCAAATAACAATCCTACAAATTAAACCCACATGCTCTCACGCTCAACGCGCTGAAATTTCTTTTAAATTGAAATAAAAATTATAAATTCTAATCTAAGGAGAAATCGGCTCACGTTTTGCTCACCTGTGACTTGTATGGTAGTGCCCTTCTTCACAGAGCCAACTGCCAACTTAAGTTTAACTTAATCCCTTCTGTGTTAACTGAGCGTCCATCTTCTAACTAGCCAATCGGTATGGAAAATTGATTATAGAATTACCACCTCAGGCCCAAGTATACACAAATGAAGATGGGCAACTAACATCCTTATGATGAGCCTCATAACCCTTTGGCAACAGCTTATTCAAATAATATAAGGCCATAGAAGCTCTTCTTTATGACACGCTATCAACCCTGTTAGGAGTGTCATGAAATGTATGTATAGTCATACGCGCAAGTTCTCACCCTTCTTTGGAACAGCCGACACTCCGGATAACACTATCTGATCTATCCAGAACAGATACCGTGACGTTACGGAGATCATAAGTTCATGGACACAATCTAACAAAGATGCTTAATGCTAAACTGCCATTCCCTTTCAGTCGTGTTCGAAGACGACGACCGAAACCCCAGCTCGGACTGTTCTACGCCCTCCCGCTTACCCGGGCAGTGCATCCGGTGGTCGAGATGCCCTGCCCTCCGGGGCATCAATAACTGGAGCAGGCTGCAGCCCCATGTATGCGGCTTTTCCGGAAGCGAACCCAGTGTCTGCTGCCCCATTGATGACAATGTCGATTTGAGGATTGATTCCACGACTACCAGGTAATATACACTGTGTAGCTGCCTCAGTAACCCATAGTTTACCAAAAGGATCCGCAAGGTGGAAATGAGTTACTTCGGCTTTTATACTACCGTTTTCGTTGTTAACTAGATTACTGGTAGGAACGCAGTAATAAGTAAGCGCCATCTAGCTTGGATGAAGTTGCGCGTGTGGTGAACCGCCACAATGGCAAAAAAATCACGTCAAATTTACGGTTGTAAACTGGCAACTAAGTTGCCAGAGAAAAAAACTGTACAAAATGCAGAAACATTCTGTTTTTAAAACGTTATATTCCAGTTAAATTTTCGAAAAAGGGATTGTTTTGCACTGTACAGTTTTTTTATAATACATGTGGGTAGCACGAGACATTTGAAGACATTTGTAAACTAGACCGTCATAACATTTTAAAGATATTTACTGGAGTTGGATTTTTGAGAGTGTACGCTGTCATGGATCTGGTTTAGCAATGCTGGCTTTTGGGAGCATGCAAGAATAACACCAAAGTAGATTTTTTTGATAGATTTAAGGCTAGATAGATTTTTTTGATGTTCTAACGCTTTTTGAAATTTCTTCTTAAGTAATTATACTTATATAATAAAATACATAGTTACACATACTCATGTACTGCTATATTTTGCATCAAGAAAACTTTGTCTAAGAGCCATTTGGAAACAAGATCTTCAATTAAAAATTTTCTATTAAAGGTACGAAAATATCGTTTTATAGGTTTCTCCTTACATAATGGTAATACCTTATAATTATAATAACAGTTGAGACCATATATGTACTACTCTTTAATATATGTGTTTAAAACACATTCTGAGTGTTTGTCCAAATTTAAACACGATAACCATATCCCTAGGAGACCAAGAACGACTAGGAGAAGAACTACGACGAGGGTAACTAGTCCTGTGACGAGGGGAATTTCTACTACAACGCCCAGTACGAGGGCCATTGTTACGACGAGGAGGCCGACCACTACTTCGACGAGACAGCGGACGACTAATGTCACGAAACCCCGTTTCCTGCCTGAAAGTAAGCTTAAGGAAATCTATTCGACATTAGTGAGCACATTACTAAACCGTCCACGCTAAAGTCAGTTAGCACAAATACCCAATACTCACCCTTGTGATAGTTACTCTATTTCGAGAGTGAGTATTGGGTATTTGTGCTAACTACCACAATTTTATAAAAGTAATTGTTTCTTCAATCAGTACTAAAAATATCCAGCTTCAAAGCATATAGTATCGAAACTATTTAAAATGCACAACTAAGGTGCTTCAAAAATGACCGGTCATAAAGGGAAGCCACTGCGATAATGGTTAAAAGTATTTTTTTTAAAAACCGGGCCAAATTGAATAGGGGTGTGGTAATTGATACCTTCAATTTTCCTGAAATTTTCAGGATATGTTAGTAGTACTAATAAGATAAGAAAAAGTGAATTTCATTTTTTCTTATCTTAGTACTACTAACATATCCTGAAAGTTTTATAAATATTGAAGCCATCGACTATCACAAGTTGTCCCTCTTCAAAAAAATGACTCTTAACCTACTAGTAGCCAACTAATGGACGATTTGAACGGCTACCCCCTCAGTGACGTCACATAATTACACCAACCGTTGTCTTAAAGACCACAAACAAACCACCCGGCAGCTAATTCGTTTAAACTAGAACGGTCACGCCTACAGTGACGCCACAGTTACGTTAAGCGTTGTCTACTTTCCCGCAAACAAACCATGCTCCGCCTCGTTCGAATCTTCCATTAATAATATAAATTATTTTTATCAGGTTGTGGTGAGAATTTGATGAGCGATATGAGAGTCGTTGGATTAAAAGATGCTGAAAAAGGAAGATGGCCATGGATGGTAAGAAAAGTTTTTTTTCTAATATAAACACTAAATTTAGTTTTAAAACTTAGCAAAAAGTATATCTAAAACACAATATTGAATTTAACTACGGTTTTCAGAAAGTATATTACATTCTACTTTTGTCATGTATTTTACATGAAGCAAAACTGTATATTCATCGGTTTACTTAGCTCAGCAAGTCAATCCTAATATTAAAATAAATATATAATTAAAAAAATAGTTATTTACTAAATAATACTTATTTTGTTGTTGATGATAGCCAAATATTGCTTTATAATTTATTGTATAAAACCACCGAATTTAATAGTAACTAAATTAATTAAGATAAATATTCATAAATGGTGTTAAAGAATAATTTGAATGGTGTACGCTTGTGTATAAATTAGAAGTTGAAAAGTTTTGAAGTTCGAAAATACTGAAGCTAGAAATGGATATTTTCTCCATTGCTCCAAATTATAACGTGAAAAAAGATACATAGTATCAAAAACAAGGAATAAGTTTTACAAAATTGTTGGTTAATGTGTATTTCGATTCTACTAAGTAATACAATCACGTAGGGTAACGAGTACAGTGATTGGCCCCCCTCACAGTGATTGGCCCCCCTCACAGTGATTGGCCCCCCTCACAGTGATGGGCCCCCCTCATTCATTATTGAAAATAATAAGAGACCAAATAATTAAAGCCCAAAATGTTGTTGCCAACATGACAAACGTTAATGGCGTGAATTTTAAAAACATTTGTCACACCTATTTTGGGCTTTAATATCTTATTATTTTCAATAATGAATGAGGGGGCCAATCACTGTGAGGGGGGCCAATCACTGTACTCGTTACCCTATCACACAACTAAAAACAAAATTTTAAATAATAAATAACGATGAAATAACGATTCAATTATATATTTTAAGTAATTGTGTGAGCGTTTCAGTTTATAATTGGTTTTAATTTTATTTCAGGCCGTGGTATTTATCGAGAAAAGAGGTGGTAACTGGAGTCCCGACTGCGGTGGTGCCCTTGTGACCAATCGTCACGTGATCACGGCAGCCCACTGTGTCGTGTCAGGGAGAGGATCCACAACGTAAGTCTCCAACAGCAAAGAAATAGACAGCCGGAAACGATTAAATTACTACCAACAGCACAGTAGCTGTTTATTTTTTGGCCTTTGAAATGACTATTGTCTAGTAATTTACTATATAGCGCTTCATGCGTCATTGTATAGATTTGAAAATATTGGTATTCTGAAACTTCAAGTTACTGCCGATATTTGTCTGGTTTATACAATGATATATGGCGAATGATGGTCGGGAAACAACAGAGTAAAAGACTTCAAAGATACTTGATACTAATAAGACCGGATATATATGGAAATTGGTATTTGCAACCAGTTTCTACCCACTTCATCAATAATGCCACTTTATATACGATACTAAAAAAAGTAGTAAATAGTTTAATGCAGCAGTGAATAGCATTGAAAGGCTCTTAACGACCAATTTTCAGATAACAACGGATTTGTCGTTTCCATTACACACACTTTTTAATAACATTTTACTATGTTTCTAGACAGTCTCGAATGGATTTCCTATCTATCACTTCAACATAATTCTAAAATTCCAAAGCGTCCGTCGACCCTTCCAATCTATTATTGCTACGCCTCTCGTAAATATTCATTTCTTAATCGTGGAGCCTGCCTATGATATCCACTATGGTAGTATGAAATTGAAGTTACTGTGTTCATATAAATAATTTCATAAAACTGTATTCAGTTCTACAGGAACAAGATAATGTCTTACAGAAACTAAATGAATTTCGCCTGCGGGAACTTATTTAACTATAGTCAGTCTTTCGGAAACTAACTTCAGACTTTCGGAACTAAGTTCAGTATCTCAGTCTTCGGAAACTAACCAAACTAAGGCCGAAATTTAACTGAAACGCAACGCGAACGATTCGCCTGCGAATGGGTGGAAATTCGAAGATTTTGCTCCGTTCCTAATTGAACTTAAACAAATCCTTTGCGCGCGAATGACGTCAAGCCACAATAGGGTACTTGACTGCATCGCCAAAATACCTTCCAATATTTTTAAATTATAGTTGAAAGTCAAAATAACAAATCATATAATTTTTTGCGAAATAAATCTTTAAATCATTACAAAATCATTTAAAAAGGCATTTTTCACGTGATATCACGTGATCACAAACACAACGGTTTAGCTGACGTCACTAGTAACTAAACAAACCGGCGTGATGTTTTGTTTTCTGATAAACTGATTTAATCTAATTACTCTTGAAATAATAAATATGAGATAATGTAAGGCTTTTTACAGAAGCGGATATTTCAAATTTGCCTAAATTCGATTCCAATGTGCGTTTCAAAGTTGTTTATAGTCACAGTGACATCACGATACCACGTGACAGCCAGGAAGCGTTTTCGGGAGTGATTTTTCGTCCGAATTTTAAAATTCATTTTTCTGCCTTTTTATGGGGTATTTGAAAAAAAGAAAAAATACGGGTCTAATATTTTTGGCATAAGAATATTTTAAGCCAATAAAAAAATTTTAGTCAAGTACCCTATTGGTTTCAGGCCATTCGAGCGATCGCGTGCGAACTCTTTGTTTACTGTTTTGGCACTCAATATCGGTGAAAAATGTCAAATACCATATTATTTTTACAAGAAAAAAAGAAACCCCGACCGGAAACTGTAAGACATGACATGAACGGAAAGAACAAACTTTATTCTCAGTTTCAAAATATACAACGGTTGTTCCAAAAACTAATCTCACACACGAAAACGTAGGTGTTGCCATAGGCAACCGTATAATGGTCGGTACATGGCATGCACGGGACTAAATGAAGGTAATAGCCTAACATTAGCTTTACAGAAACTTATTAAGCTGTGAGGGGAATTTCAATAGATTTGCCTAATAAGAAGTTTATTACCATGTATCGTTTGGATAACGAATCGTTCCAACTCGCTTGGCCAAAAAAAGAACGAATCCGTAGGCTATGTCCTGACTACGCCACAAATGCCACAAAGGCAACAAATGCAACAAAACTTGGCGACTTGGCAGAGTCAGCCCCCATGCTATTGCATCGTTTGGCGCCCTTGGGCGGTCGCCAAATTTTGTTGCGTTTGTTGCCTTTGTGGCGTTTGATGTCGTAGTGAGGACATAGCCAAAGATTCGTGTTTTTGAAAGATTCATTAAAAAGAACGTAAGCGTTTTGGATGTATCTTTAAAAGAACGGGATTGGCCCATCTCTATATTTCCAGTGATCTTCGAATTATTTCATTGGTCAACTTCACGTAAAAAGAGGCAGGTGTAGTATTTTTGTCGAATACTCGAATGACGCGCCCTTAAGCGCGAATTTGCATGGTTTGGGAAGTTAAATACGGTTTTTTGATAGCGTTCGCAGGGCGGAGCTTAAACCGATCGTATTCGCAGGTCAATCTTGTGCGAATTCGAAGCGTTTCAGTTAAATTTCAGCCTAACTTAGTTTCCAGGACTAAAAGAAATAACCCCCGGGAACTGCGAAGCAGTTCCCTTTTGGATCGCTTCGCTCGCTCACCGTTCATTGAAATATTTTAGTCTAGCCTTACCTAGGAACATGTCCGGCAAATTTTTCGCAAAATTCGTATTATGGCAGCCATTGACTACAAAAATCGCCAAAGTTTGTATTTTAAGCGACTAACTATGAAATAGTTTAGTTTTTTTTCTATGTATTCTGTTTGCATTAGAGAATTTATTTTGCTACTTTGTTTATAAGTTGATCCTGTCCATTTCTTTCATCGTTAAGAATTCTTAAATCGTATTAATATATTTAAAATATTATTAATAATTAATTATTAAAATAACTCATTTCTTAAATTATTGTTTGTGCACATTGTTTTTGAACTTGCAGCAAACTGTTGAGTTCTGATTTTCTTATTTTAAAATATCGCTACGATCTACGATCGCAAATGCCACGATAATTTTTAATAAGGAAATCTTTCATGTTCTTTCAGCAGGCATTTTCAGTTTTGAGCAGCATTTTAAGTAATTATTTGTTGTCATTTCACAAACTTGGCAAACGCACGGTTTGTTGTCATTTTGACTTGGCGACATTTTTCGACTGGCGCCAAATCCGGACATCTTTTAGGTTAACCGCCTTTAGTATCCTTTTAAAATAAAATAATTACAAATTAAT
Source organism: Oedothorax gibbosus (assembly GCA_019343175.1). Taxonomy (NCBI): domain Eukaryota; kingdom Metazoa; phylum Arthropoda; class Arachnida; order Araneae; family Linyphiidae; genus Oedothorax; species Oedothorax gibbosus. The sequence continues at coordinate 33,766,993 of CM033271.1, forward strand.
GCTTATAAATTAATGGTTATTATTGAGAAAATACTTCGCTGCTTGACTAAGATCCATATTTGTAAATAAATTGGAAACCGTGGTAGCCGTCAACGCTTAGAAACTATATTTAAAACCAATTTGATTTTTTTTCCTATTTTATTAACAATTGTGTTTGGTAGATCAGTCAATCGAAATTATAATTTAAAATTTCAAACATTAAACGTCCCTAATATTATGCATGTTTAAATTTAAACTTACTGATTCTATCCTAATTTTTTTTTTTTAAACTTAATAACGAATCTTATATAACGCTTAGAGTAAATCAAAATCAACTTCTCTTTACCGTAGTCGAAATTGTAAACAAACTCGATTGTGTCGCCATTGCAGAGTTTGAAATATAAGGAAATTTTGAGAGCCGTATAAGAGAATTATATATAGACGTTTTTCTGCCGTATCGAACTATGTTTTATGCATAATATTTATAGTTATTTTTCCCTTTTTCAAGCCATTCCTGAAGAAACACTTTTTGTTGTTCTCAGTCGGCCATTTTGAAATTAGTAGTATTTTTGTTCATTTCGATTGTTGCCATTAAAGAGATAGAAATATAAGGAAATTCGGGTTCCGTATAAGAGTATTATATATATAGATAGACTAGCAAATTTATACCCGCTCTTCGCACGGAATAAAACAAATATCAAATAGATTCCAAATATGTGTACCATATAACATGTTATAGGATCATGAACTTATTATTATTTCCGCTCGTTATAAATTATAAAATCCCGTTTCATTGCCTTAAAATTCCGAAATGAAAAATACGCTATAAAATGCACTCATAAATGTCATCACAATTCCCTCATAAATACATAAAACCTTTTAGCTCATTTGGCGCATTTTGGGAAATAATTAGGCGAGAAAATAGATATAGCTACCCACAGCCATTATACAACTCTAACACAATGACCTTCGAACAACCGACCAGCTTATAAATTATTTATAAAAGAAATTGCCTATTTGGCGAATTTTAGTTAATAATTTGGCGAGTTTGGCAACGTCTTTGGCGAAAAAATAAAGACATAAAACACTAATAGATCTAGTGCGATGGCCTTTATTAACCATCATAGTTCAGTAATAGCTTAACTATACATTTATTGCTTAAATATGCATACATGCAGTCAACAGAAAAATCCAATGAAAAAATCATCAAATAAACCCACAATAAAATCCGGGAATGAAGACTGGCGGAATTACGTCACTTGAAACGTGTCAATTATTTTTCAAATAATAAATTTAGTTTCTGAAAGTAATGGAAAAAGAATAAAATAAACATTTTGAATTTTAAATGTTTTCGTTAAAAGTTTTATTTAATTTTTTCAGCCGATGGCATCAGGAAAGAGAAAAAATGATCGGATTTGAGCGAAAGTGGTGTATTTTTTCAGAAAATTCGAATTTTCTCTAAAAATGGAACGAATATGATAAAACTAAGCCTCAGGTGCACACGTTAGTATTAAAGGGAATCTATCTTTAAAATTTCGAATTCCTGTGGGCAGTATAAGTAGGTCTTTTACGATCCGATAACAGACACACAGACAGACAGACTCTTTCTTTTATTATTATAGATAATTCAAAACTAAATTAAGTAAAACATTTTCTGCTTTCCACAACTAAAGAAAACTATATTTTACAGGATGAACCCTCGTCAACTTCGCGTCCGCCTCGGTGCCCACGATCTCCGTCTCGACAACGAGCCCGGTGCCATTGACGTTGGCGTAGACGTCATACGCCGACATGAACAGTTCGACCCACGGACATACAAGAACGACATCGCCGTGCTTAGACTGAGTCGTTCAGTCCAATTTACCGACATCATCAAGCCCGTCTGTCTGCCGTATGACAGTCTCACGACCGCCGATGATCTCATGACCAGGATGGTGTGGATCACCGGGTTCGGGACTTCATTTAGTGAGTTTTTCATTTTTAGCAATAAGCAGGGATTGGGGCAACGTCGTTACTTGTGACAGTTACTTTTTTCAGATAACGCCGTAAGATTTTTCGGAAAGTAATTGCAACTGTAACTTAGTTACTCTTAGCGATAACGAAAAATTAAGTTACTTTTCGAAGGGTGTCGGATGCCTATTTGAAATCAAACTCCCTTAAAATTAGATAATTTTTTTAACAAAGTTAATTTAAAAAACATAGTTCTGTTTGTGCTTATATTTCTTTAATAATGGTTCTCTTTGAAAACGGAATGACGGTTAAATTCCAAGTTTTGTTTGACTTATATCTTGACTAATAGCCTAAGTTTCTATAAGTAACTGTAATTAGTTAATTTTCGTGTTAATTAACCGTAGCTAGTTACTTTTCATATTAAGTAGCTGTAAACTACTATAACAGTTGATTTTAAAAAGAAACTGTTATAGTTACAGTTATTTAATATGTTACAATGAATTTATATATGTTACAGTTACTTAATATGTATACAGTTACTTATTATACTCCAATCCCTTAGTATTAAGTATCATGTGCGTGTCTCTGTAGGTCAGAGTAAGTGCTTTTTATCATATAATTTACTTTTATGAGTGAGCCGTCAAAGTCATTTTTTTAAAAGTTTTCAGGAGTGTCGAAAAACGTTTGACCAAAAAATATATATTACTAAAAATCGTGGTTGTAGTGTGTGTGGAATGTGTTTCTCTAGAGTCTCTAATGCATCAGGATAGGATTACAAATTGTCCTTGTAAATTTCTGCTAAAGGCCTTTGTCTGCTAAAAATTCTACTCTGTCAAAACGCAGCGGGGGCCGTGGATAGCCTAGTGGTTAAGGCCTCGTTCTCGGAATCGGAAGGTCCCGCGATCGAGTCCCGATACCACTGAAGACCCATCGAGTATATGCGGAGTACGTGCTCGTTAAATCTGTGGGTCCGAAAGTCCTGTAGGCGGTCAGGCGCAGTTTCCCACGGGTACAGGTTTACAGGTCTCTGGAGACTATTTCCCTCCCCTTCAGGGACATGTCTAAATTGTGGAGGTGGCGATAGATGGCAGCATCTGTCACTTATGTGTGTGTGTCTGTCTTACCTGGCGAAGGTTTATAAGCGGGTCTCTGACCAAGCACACAAACCTGAATATATATCTACCAAAAAACCAATAACCAAACGCAGCCCCATTAAATAAAAAAAATTATAAGTGATGACAATATTTAGATTTTGTATATCACCTGTGAATTTTAATTGCTACTCTCGATGTGTAAAGCTTTCTTCAGACCTTTTAAAGATCATGACCGTAAAATCGGATGTTTGTTTACGCGTCTTTTATTATTTCACTCAAAATCATATTCATTCATTGCACATACTATAATACTAACTTAGAGTACATCAACGCTTATAAAATAATATTTTTACGTATTTTTTCATTGTTTGATAGCAAGTCGAACCCCGTTAACGCGAACTCGAAATTAGCACCCAAACATTTCGTGTTAACCGAATTTCATGTTAACTGCCAAGCATTTTTTTTGTATTGAACCAGTGAATATTTATTTGAAAAATTACTTCTAAAAATTATTCTAATTTTATAATGCAATACAATAATAATACATATATACAATCAGTAACTCAATTAATAATATTCTTTGGAGTAGTACATACTATAGAAAAATTAGGATTTTTTTTTTTGAGAAACATCAATTAAGCATGCATTTTTTAAAATCGTTGAAATGGTGATTTTAGCTACACCATATTTAGACTCAATTTCCGCTTTTTTATACATTTGCCGTCAATATCATTAACAATTTTTTTTGTTTCGTTTCTAAAGAAATATACTGATGCTTCCGATTCATTTTGAATGAATTTCAATAATAAGTTTAAATGCGAACCACTTCTAATTTTATATGTTCCCTACCATTGACCCCTGTAGAGAAACACATATTCTTCTCATGACGTAATAGACTATCCCACACTTGCCGAATTGGATTCATTGGATTAAAATTGACGAATCATGGAAGATCTCGTGATTTTCTCAGAACCAGAAGAGAAGACAATTTATTTTTAGAATGTTCTTTGCCGTTTTTTTATGTTTTGTTTCAATTGATACTAGAAACTTTGAAATACTAAGGGAAAAAGATAGTCAAATCCTGAATTTTTTGTTCGGATTAAGCGGTTTTGCCTAAAGCGATTTCGTGTTAGAGTTTTTCAGCATTAGCTCAAAGCTTTATGGGCCGGGGAATTGCTTTCAGTTCATCTTAAGAGAAATTTCATGTTAAGTGGGTTCGTGTTAACGAGGTTCGACTGTAGTTTTAATAGCTTTTTCGTTTTTAATAAGAATGTGTATGTTTATTTTATACAGACGGAGCCGCCAGTAATGTTTTGATGGAGGTTATCTTCGATGTAACAGATCAAGAGGAATGCAGGCGAGCCTACGAACGAGAATTAAATATTACTGATGTGTATCTATGTGCAGGAACCGCTGATGGCTCTAAAGATTCATGCCAGGTAAATTTCATTGAGAAAGGTATATTATCTATATGTGATGCTAGCATTGGCAGATCACGTGACCTCCAATGCTAACAACGGGACGCGCATGGAGGCCAAATAAGAGGGCAAAATGGCCAGTGTTGCTGCCACTTTAAAAAGAAAAATACTACGAAAAAATAACATTTAATTTTAAAATTACAAAAAAATATCGTAAAATACTAGCTGCATTTTGGAATCTTTTTAGTGACTTTAAATCCTTTTCTAGTATTTTTTTTTTGTAATTTTAGAATTAAATGGTATTTTTTCCTTTTTAAAGTGGCAGCAACACTGACCATTTTGCCCTCTTATTTGGCCTCCATGGCAACCCTGCCTCCTTTAGGTTATTGACCTGTTTTCCTGTTTTCAAAGTGGAATATTCCACAATCAAAATATTTGAGATGCTAAGAAGTGACAGGCGGAGTATACTAATTAATTTGCTGAGGGGGGGAGGGTGATGGTTTTCTAAACATTTGAATATTTAGAGATAGTATCGGTTGGAAATGTAAATATCTTTCTACTTTAAAAAATTATACTTATGAAGTAGAATAACATCTACTTCACAGTAGAGCATACTTATTATTTAGTTAACTACAGAAATAAAGGTAGTTTGGACGTCCAAGATCTTTTATTATGAAGAAATCATTTAAAGTATTTATCGGGACGGAGACCGGAGCCGAAGCTTGGCCCGCCAAAAAGAGCACACAACCTTACACCTCGAAGTCTAATTAAAAAGTGACTATTTTTAATAGTTGTGAGAAGAGTGTATTAGAAGTCAAAACAAAGTCTGCTGCGTCTGCATTTTCTCTGGGAAAGGAATGTATTGACGCCTATTAAAACATGGGAACTGTTCGATGGATCGGCAAGACATTAACTGAGAGTTATTAAGGAAGAACTGAATATTAGAATATTATAGAGATTTTTGTGGTTAATATTATAACTTTATAGAGATTTGTACGATATATCACATTTATTTTTTCAGGGTGACTCGGGCGGACCTTTAGTGTCGTTTGACAAAGAATCATCACGCTACTATTTAGTTGGTGTAGTCTCGTTCGGTAAACTATGTGCCCAACCTGGCTATCCTGGCGTATATACAAGAGTTACTAAGTATTTGGACTGGCTACAAACTAACCTTGCCGATTGAAGATTAATATTTTCAAGGATTGTGATAATAGTGCAATGTGCCTTACTTATATTTAAACAGTATTATTCATGTTCATTTTCCAAAAATTAAATTTCTTCAAGTGATCAATTAACAAACATGTTTTGTTTCATAAAAATTTACAATATATATTTCATATTTGACATTTCAATTGATTTTCATTATATGGTGCACAAGTACAATAACTTTGTGAAATGTTTAAAAAAAATTCTTTGTATTGTAAGTTTAGTTTTTATTGTATTGAACACTTTTGACTTGATCTCATTAAAAAGATTTTGATTCAGATTACTTATTTTTCATGCTTAAAAATTTTTTTTATGTGTGTTATTTAATGTTTTTTTGTTATTTAAAAAATAATATTGTTATCAATGCTATAAGTGGTCATCGTTTCGACCTTGGTATGATGGGGTCCACTATCACCAAAGCTTCTATTAAGTATAGATCGTTAAATATTATTTATCGCCAATACACTTAACATTTTTTTAACCAAGCCAACGATATACACTGCATGCTAAGTTGTTAAAAAGAATATTTTCATTTTATCATAAATATTTCCAATTACTAACTTTTTTTATAATTCACTAGTTGACTAATTTTTAACATTCTAAATTGAAAAAAATTCTTAATTAAATATAAAAACACGTAATTAAAAAGCACAAATAACATCAACTGAAAATAAAACCTTTATTCTGTGAAATTCAGACACTGATCAAAATATATATACAGAATCCGGAGAGAAACGTCAACTCCGTGGTATCATGCACATTTGGTCCTTGCATATCTGTCAAAATCTTAAAAGAGAGATATTAATATAGTCTTTTGGAATATCCACAATCTGTTATTATATTAGATAGATAAATCCACGAAAAGTAGTTAGATAAATGAGCCATATTCGGGAAAGTGTTGGTCCTTTAATTGACTTTTTGTGAGAAGTTTGCTCCCATAAACGGTATTTTTATGAGTCAGCATCTTGACAGCCTTATGTAAATGGAAAGTTGCTTCAAGAGTTGGTGTTTTCATGAGCCACTATCTTGGGAGATAATTTAGATGGCCAGGTGTTGGTGGCAATACTTTTGCTCGAGCCTGCAGCAGCAAAAAGGGGCGTTACGAGATCGACCGAAGCAGATGACCTGTTGGCTTATCGAGAATGCCGACCCTTGACGTTCTGTTAAAACTTTATGAACTTAAATGATTGAACTATTTAAAAACAAGATGTTTATATTTATTTAACTTTTGTAAACTTTACTTTAAAATGAAATAAGCTAAAGATTAAGCTTGATTGATATTTGTTTAAAGTTGCTATCAATAAAATCCTACAAGTGAATTAATCTTCAAACAGCAGTTGTTGTGTCTTCTATCTGCGTAAGTTATCTCGAACTTAACAACCTTCTATCATAGATTATGAGACTGAATGAGTGTAGAAGAATTATTTAAATTATAACTATTTGAAGATAAATTAGGCAAAGCTTAAAAATAAATCACTTGTATTATATTGAAGATAAAATAATTTGTATTTACTAATTGCAAACATGTCTGCCTCTAAAGAAATATTTACCCAAGTTGAAAAACTAACAAATGAAAATTATTCAGTTTGGAAATTTAAATTAGAAATGATTTTGATCCGAGAAAAACTTAGCAGTGTTGTATTCGACGTAAAACCTGAAACGCCTTCTGCAGACTGGTTAACCAAAGATCAATTAGCCAGAGCTTTAATTTGTTTATACATATCGGATAATCAAATCGTACATGTATTGCATGAAACTACTGCAAAAGATACTTGGGATAAATTAAAAAGCATTCATCAGCGAGCAAACTTATCAAGCAAATTGTTTCTACTAAGGAAATTATACAGCTCACAGTATCATGAGACTCAAAACATGCAGGAGCACATAAATTATGTTTTGGAACTTTCAGAAAAGTTATCTAATATTGGTGAATCTATAAAAGAATCGCATCTCGGTGCTATTCTACTTTGTTCGTTACCTGCAAGTTACGAAGTCTTAGTGACTAGTTTAGAATCCAAGACCGAAGAGGAATTAACCTTGTCTTACATAAAGTTATTGATATATACGAAACTTATTGATGAATACGAGCGGCGCATTTCAAAACAAACTACGTCTAATCATAATCAAGCTTTAAAAGTGAACGATAAAACTAATCAAAGATTCCGAAAATTTTGTGTATATTGTAAAAAGTCTAATCACACAAAATCTGAATGCTGGTTATTGGCGAATAAAAATAAAAATGATCATAAAAGTAAATTTCGCAATGATAAAACTTTTAAGCAAAAATCAAATGTCTGCAAAGCTGATTCGATAAAGCGAACCCCTGAATCAAATAAAAATTACCCGTTAAATGATCAAAAATTTATGCTTCAAACTCAAACAGTGGATAAACTTAAAAAATCATGGGTCATAGATTCAGGTGCAAGTTGCCACACGACTGGAAACTTGAATGCTTAGCGAGAAACTTGAATGCTTGAGTTTTTTAGCGAGTTAGTACCAGAGTTAACTGAAAGTTTAATTTCTGTAAAAACAGTTACAAGTAAAGGTTATGAGGTTATTTTCAAAGAAAATCGTTGTGTTATATCTAAAGATGAAATGTTCGTAGCGTTTGCTGTTTCCGAGCTAGATCGTCTATACGAATTACAAACAATCGACTGTAAAAATGAATTGTATTTAAGTTTGAACAGTGCAAGCTGAAATGATAAAGTAAATTTTGAATGCAAAAAATAAAAACTGCATTGTTAAGTGGCATAAAAGGTTAGGTCACAGAAGTTTTGATGCATTGAAACAGATGCAGCTAGAGCAGTTAACAGATGGAATAACTATAAATAACTGTAAACATGAATTAGATTGTACCGTATGCATTCAAGCAAAATTAACCCAAAGTCCGTACCCAAGTAGTACAAAACATAGAGCTACAGAAGTGCTTTCTTTAGTTCATAGTGACTAATGCGGTCCAATCGAAATTGATACGATAGGTGGAAAGAAATATTTTCTTATATTTGTGGATGATTATTCTCGTTATACGATGATTTATTTACTATCAAATAAAAATGAAGTTGCTAGTAAATTAAAAGATTTTGTGATATCTACCTCAAACAAGTTTAACAAAATGATTAAAACTTTAAGAACTGATAATGGAACAGAATACGTGAATCAAGAGGTCGTGAATTTTCTTAAAGATAACGGTATAAAGCATCAATTAACAGTTCCGTATTCAAGTCCACAAAATGGAGTCGCAGAACGAATAAAACAGAAGTTTAGTAGATATGACTCGAGCTATGCTGTTACAAGCAAATTTACCAAAAGAATTTTGGGGAGAAGCTGTGTCAACTGCAACTTACATACAAAATAGACTACCAACCAAAGCAACTAACAAAACTCCGTACGAACTGTGGAACAGCCGAAAACCAAATTTGAAGCATATACGCGTATTTGGATGTAAAGTATTCTATTACATAAACAAGCAAAAAAGAAGGAAGCTCGATAGTAAAGCTAAAGAAGGAATTTTCGTAGGATACGACTTGCAAAGCAAGGGATATAGAATATTTACTGGTGAGAAAAGAATAACCATATCAAGAACAGTCAAGTTTTTAGAACAAGTTATAGAAGAACCCAAATTGGTGAGCACAGAAATGCCTTATTTCTCAAATGAAAACGAAGAAAACGACGTCTTTGAAGAAATCCAAGAAGAGGTCAAGCAGTTTGAACCAAGAAGAAGTTCAAGATCGAATAAAGGTGTTCCGCCAGATAGACTAGGTTATAAAGTGAAAGAAAGTTCTGATCAACTAACAGAATATCCAACGGAAGAAATTTGCTGAAAAAGATTTGCTTTGAAAACGCAAAAATGCTGACCCACAATCAATAGCAGAAATAAAAGAATTACCGATAGAAGAAAGAAAAAAGTGGTACGATGCAATGTAAGATGAAATTCAATCATTAAAAGAAAATAAAACTTGGAAGCTAGTTGACTTACCTCTAGGAAGAAAAGCAATTGGAAGCAAGTGGATTTTTAGAACCAAGACTGACGAAAAAGGTCAAATTACGAAGTACAAAGCAAGACTCGTAGCTAAAGGTTACAACCAAAATTTAGAATATCCCGAAACATATTCTCCTGTTGTAAAGAAAGAAACCTTAAGAGCATTTATCGCAGCAGCAGCAGCATACGACAACATGAAAATCAACCATTTGGATATAAAAACTGCATTTTTATACGGAAAATTAACAGATGAAGTTTATATGATTCAACCAGAAAATTTTGAAGAAGGAAAGAAAGTATGCAAGCTTGAAAAATGCATTTATGGTTTAAAGCAAAGTTCAAGAATATTCAATTTAGATTTGGAAGAAAATTTATTGAAGATGGGATTCCAAAAGAAGTAAAGCTGATAATTGCCTATTTACAAAGTGTGAAAATGGAAAAAGGATCAATGTCATAATATATGTCGATGATATCCTCGTGAGTTCAAGATCCGATCGAGAAATACAGAATTTTATAGCTGATATTAAAAGAAGTTACACAATAACAGACTTAGGAGAAGTAAAATACTATCTTGGTATAGAAATAAGAAAATTCAAAGGAAATTTCTACTTATGCCAAAAGAAGCAAATAGAAGAAGTGGTTAAAGACTTTAATCTAGAAGACTCAAAACCAACCTATACTCCAATGGAAACAAATTATTATAAATTATAAGGAGAAGAAGATAAACTTGAAACCAATGAAAAATATAGAAGTGCTATAGGAAAATTACTGTACATTGCAAATGCAACAAGACCAGATATTTCGGCATCGATACATATTTTGAGTAGAAGATGTGAAAACCCAAGACAACGTGACTGGACAGCAGTAAAAAGATGTATACGATATTTGAAGACTACAAAAGACATTGAACTGCAAATTACTTCAGAAAAATTGCCAGAATTAACATTCTACAGTGACAGCGATTGGGCACAAGACCGCCAAACTAGGAAATCAACATCTGGAAATCTTATTTTCATCGGAGAAAATCTTATATCCTGGAAGTCAAAGAAGCAGCAAAGTGTCTCTTTATCATCAACTGAAGCTGAGTTTATATCTATTGCTCAAGGTACTCAAGAACTATTGTGGATTAAATCCCTAGTAGAAGACCTGGGATTAAAACAAACTCTACCAATAAAGACTTTTGAGGACAATCAATCAGTGATCAAAATTACGGAATGTGAGAAGTACAACGGCCGAATAAAACATCTGGACATCAAACTTCATCATCTCAGAGACTTGGTAAAGAAGAAAGAAATAGAAATTCATTACTGCCCAACCGAAAAGATGGTTGCTGACATCCTGACCAAACCATTAGCCAAGCTAAGATTTGAATACCTCAGAGAGAAGTTGGGGTTGTTGCTGAATCCTCGAGCATGCGAGGGTATGTTGGTGGCAACACTTTTGCTCGAGCCTGCAGCAGCAAAAAGGGGCGTTACGAGATCGACCGAAGCAGATGACCTGTTGGCTTATCGAGAATGCCGACCCTTGACGTTCTGTTAAAACTTTATGAACTTAAATGATTGAACTATTTAAAAACAAGATGTTTATATTTATTTAACTTTTGTAAACTTTACTTTAAAATGAAATAAGCTAAAGATTAAGCTTGATTGATATTTGTTTAAAGTTGCTATCAATAAAATCCTACAAGTGAATTAATCTTCAAACAGCAGTTGTTGTGTCTTCTATCTGCGTAAGTTATCTCGAACTTAACAACCTTCTATCTAAATCTTAAAAATCTTAAAAGAGAGATATTAATATAGTCTTTTGGAATATCCACAATCTGTTATTATATTAGATAGATAAATCCACGAAAAGTAGTTAGATAAATGAGCCATATTCGGGAAAGTGTTGGTCCTATAATTGACTTTTCGTGAGAAGTTTGCTCCCATAAACGGTATTTTTATGAGTCAGCATCTTGACAGCCTTATGTAGATGGAAAGTTGCTTCAAGAGTTGGTGTTTTCATGAGCCACTATCTTGGGAGATAATTTAGATGGCAAGGTTCTACCAAGAGTTGGTATTCTTATGAGTCATTATCTTGATAGCTTTATATAATAGATGGAGAATTGCTTCAAGATTTGATGTTTTCATGAGCCACTATCTTGGGAGATAATTTACATGGCAAGGTTCTTCCAAGAGTTGGTATTCTTATGAGTCATTATCTTGATAGCTTTATATAATAGATGGAGAATTGCTTCAAGATTTGATGTTTTCATGAGCCACTATCTTGGGAGATAATTTACATGGCAAGGTTCTTCCAAGAGTTGGTATTCTTATGAGTCATTATCTTGATAGCTTTATATAATAGATGGAGAATTGCTTCAAGATTTGATGTTTTCATGAGCCACTATCTTGGGAGATAATTTAGATGGCAAGGTTCTTCCAAGAGTCGGTATTCTTATGAGTCATTATCTTGATAGCTTTATATAATAGATGGAGAATTGCTTCAAGATTTAATGTTTTCATGAGTCACTTTCTATGGGAGGTTATCTAGATGGTACGATACTTCCAAGAGTTGGTATTCTTACGGGTCATTATCTTGGAGATACATTTAGATGGTAAGATTAATCCAAGAGATGATACTTTATAGGTTCTTATCTTGGGAATTTATCTAGATGGAAGGATTCGTCCAAGTATTGGTATTGTTATGTGTCGTTACCTTGGCAATTTATCGAGATGGGAAGATTCATCCAGGATTGCGTTTATACATGAGAGCTTCATATTGACAGCACGATTGTTCCACTGAATGGATTTCGGATACGAGTCTAATATGTGGGAGCTTCATTGGGATGGAAACCTTGCTATCGTTAGTTAAAATGGAGGATAATTGTTTGAAGCCCAAAGTGAAATCAGTGGCGGGTCAATGCCAGGACTGCCCAAACACCGCGATTACTCCCTCCTTATTCGGCTAAGGAAAAAGTACCCCGACATTAGAAACAGCTCCGATACCGATCCGCCATCTGAATACACTCTTGGAAACGAAAGATCTGTCTTGCGGTTAGACCCTCAGATTTAACAAGGTGTTTCGAATCACTATCTTGGTAGCTTTATATGCACTGCTCAAAGCAATTAGGGGAACGCCATGGTTTAAACCCTTTCAACCCCAATGATTCCATTTGGAATCATAAGCTTGCGATTTTTTTCTCACTAAGTTGAGCTCGCACTTATTTATCGTTAGATGGAAGAATCATGTATTTTGAAGAATTAAATAATGTTTGTTTTAATTAAATGAAAATATGAAAAACACGGTAAAATAAAATTCACTCCCAAAAAATTTTATGAAATAAATTGACCCTAAATTCTTCACGCTTGCATTCTTAGATGTTTAAAAATTGATTTTAACTTTTTTTAACAAATAAATTTTTGAAAAGATTATTGTTTTAACTTATTCAAAAGTTATGATTCCTATTTTTATTCCCCTTAAATTTTAGTTAAAAAATTAAGATTTTTCCCCCTGTTTTTTACAATTTCATTCTGGATGCATAATGAATCTATTTGAAATTTTTTAGATTTTCAGAATAAAAAATAAAAAGTAGGAACTGAAAGATTGAACAAAAGTACGCAAAGTGCTCCCCTAATTGCTTTGAGTAGTGTAGATGGAGAGTTGCTTCAAGAGTTGATGTTTAGATGAGTCCTTATCTTGGGAGGTAATCTAGATGGTAAGATTCATCCAAGTTTTGGTATTTCTATGAATCATTATCTTAGAGATAAATCTAGATGGTTGGTAAGATTCATCCAAGACTTAGTATATTTTTAGGTCGGTATCTTGGGAATTCATCTAGATGGTAAGATTCTTCCAAGAGATGGTATTCTTTATGAGTCGTTGGAAGCTTCACCTTGATGGTAATTTTGCTCCACCAATTAGATTTCTGATGCGATTCTAATATGGGAGAGCTTCATTGGGATGGAAAGCTTGTTGCAGGTACTTAAAATGGATGATATTTATGACTACGGTGTTAACGAGACTCAATTATAAATTGAATAAATTGTTGTTGTTAAAACCTTTAAAAGAAAAATAAGTCTTTCTGAAAATGTTATAGGGGCCTTTTGATGTTATTGTTCTTTGGATGTTAAGAAGGCCCTTTGTTTTGGAAATTATATCAAGTCAACAGAGTAGGCCGGTCTTTCCTCCGGCTCTAAGACTTGGCTGTTGTTCTCTGTTTCTTTAAGTATCTCTAAGTCACCTTTGCCTTCGTTGTCAGTGAGGATATCTTTGGTAGAATTTTTCATTTCCGTCTCCACTTGGTCTAATAAGAAGTTCATCACTTGTATAGTGTCGCAAGCAATGAAGGTTGTTATAGGTTCCGAATCATTAATAATGTTTTGGACGGATTTTGGTGTAGAAGTGACGACTTCGTGTAACGACTCTTCAAGTTCCGAGTCCAATCGTGTTCCAAGAGACATCTCGACTAATGAGCTCGAATACTCAATTTCTCTTGGAACCTGAGTTTCAGTTGGCATTTGATCTGCCTCGTAGATGTTTTCCCAAATATTTGAACTTTCTGAAAAGGATGCTGATAGGATTCCTTTCAAATCTGCCAAACCCTCTGTTAGATTGTCGGACTGTATTTCTTGATGTACCATTGAGGACTGAGAACTTGATTGTTACTCTTAATCAGAACTTTCAGTCCATGAAGAGGACTCTTCCTCGAGTTCTTCATATCCGAAGTCGTGTGTGACTTCGGAACTTGTCTCCTCATCACATTCATATTTTTCTTGTGACTGTTTCATGCTCAAATCTTGGTCTCCTCCGGATTCTGACTGATAACTCTATAAAAAAAGTTTCAAAATTTAAACAGTGAGGAAAAAACTAAAAGATTTCGAGAAATGACAGGATAGGATATCAAGTAATCACTGATACCTAGTAGTCAATGATAACAAGATATCAGCGATAACGAAAGGCATTTTTGGTGGTTAAATAAAGGGGTAAGAAAAAGAATGCTAGACTAAAAATATTATAATAGCCATTCATTTCAAATGTTGAAAATTCCTCACTAATATATTTTGTTATATTATATTTTGCTGCGTTTTTATCATCTAACTAAACGAATCATTTTATTAATTAATTTAATATTGAAATTTGATAAAACAATTTTAATGTGTACTATGATCTTTAATATAATGAACATCGAAAATACTACCTATAATAATTAAAACTTTAGAATCTTTAGATGCCACTACAAATTGCTTACCTTCTGTGTTTAATTTTATCATAAGGAATTGGAAGCAATATGCGTGATGCATGAACTATGTTAACGATGATTTAACCATTTAAAATTAGTTAGTACATAATAGTTAATAACATCATGAAATAATTTTTTTTCAATTACGAAAAACAAAAAACAATTGGTTACTAAAAATGGCACTTCGACTAAAAAACTGTGTTTCTGTTACTTAAAATCAAGAGTGTTTCAAACTTTAATAGCTTTTATTAACAATATACTTAAACTAGTAACTATCAAACTTGAGTAAATCTATTTTAACGTTTTGTTTTATTGATCGAAATACGACATGTTGCATCTGTATAAAGTCAGCTGTGATGCAGAAATTATTTACTTTTAGTAACATATTCTTAACTTATTCTTTATTAACTTGGTAACATACAACTACTAACTAAATTCCTAAACAAGACTGTAAAGACTTTATTATAAATTAATAATTACAGACATCAGCGATAGATTACAATAGTTTTAAAAAAGTATTTTGATAATGAGATAACTTACATAATAGCCCTTCCCGCAAACGTCTTATAAATTTAGACATTTTTAAAGTCTTTATGAACACTATCTTTGAAATTTAGAGAAAATTGATTGTCAGGAACATTTTTAAATTTGAATTTTTATTTAGCTACAATAGGAAACAACTGTAGTGAAAGACTATTAATTAAATTTTAAATGTTAAACGATTGTCTTACGCTGAAAGATTTGAGGTTGAATATTGTATATTGTTCTTAATTTTGTAATATATTGCTTTGTTGCGATAATACATTGTTTTGCAAAACTTATTTGATACATTTTAGTTTTCATTGTTAAACTGTTTTACGAACCAAAAGCACACTTAAACAAAAAAAAATAGAAATAATTTTTGGCAGCTTTTTATGCTAATATGTCATTTTACATTAAAGGAATCGATGTAACAATAATATTTGTAAAAAATGTAACCCATAACCACTCAAACACAAAGCTTTGACACTTTAATAACAAAATTCACTAAGCAATATTTCATTTTAGTTTTAAGATTCATCACCAAACTATCTTATCACTAGTTTATTTTCTTAAAGTTTACTTAATATTAAAAGTTGCTGTTCGATAGTTTTATTTTAAATGGGTAGAGAATAATAAATATATAACTTAAAATTATTTTGTTATGTATGAACATTTTTATTTGCAGACAAACTGAATTTGTTTATCTAAAACAAGTTAAATGATAATTTATACACTGTTATTTAATCCTTTCAGTCCCAAGAGCAATTTGGCATCATCATTTTAGAATTTTTTGTCTGATCGTCTATAGCCATTTATGATATCAAAAAACACATCATTCGATTCTTCAAACTTTTTCTGTTAGAAAATATTTTTTATTAATCCCAATAGATGCCAGCCCTATTATTTTTTTAATTATGATCAGAAAAATGATGATGCCAAATAGCATCACTGGGACTGAAAGGGTTAAAAAAAAAATATTTCGAAAATAAAAACCTCAATTTTAAAAGTATATTAAACTTTTAAATTATATATAGTTAGTGATACTCTGCTTTTTGTAATTCTTAAGCCTTTTGGAATTTTCTCAAAGCAGTAGATCACAGTTAAATTATCTCTGCTGCATCAAACAGACAGTAGTAAAGGAAGGTAACAAAAGTAAAAAAAAAAGTTTATATTTCAGGGAAGACGAGTACTCCTAAATAACTTTGCAAAAACAATTTTGGTTTGCGTTTATGTTTTCGATTCTAAAACTGAATAACTTCTTAACAAATTATTAATATTATAGTATGATCTATATCTATAAAAGAAGAAATCCTGGCTGACTGGCAAATTGTTAATCTGCTGTTTATTTTAATAATAAAGAATCGAAAGCTTTGCGCAAAAGACTATACACTGTGAACAAGGAGTTACTTATTTACTTAAAACAGTTTATCATAACAAAAATTTCACTTTTAATTACGTAAAACTTTTTCAACGTAAAATATCTTTTCAACTTGAAAATTTTATTGTGAAATTGAATTACCGTGTTACTTGAAATCTAGTGTGAATTTGATTTTAAACTATATTCAGTAAAAAAAATATATATATATAAATAATCTAATTTAATAAATTTTAATTTTTATTCTAATTTATTATTAAAGATTCGATGTGTGGCATCTGTATAATGTTGGCTTCGATAAAGAGAGTAATTTTTTTACTTAGTAGAACATAGTTATTCGATTCGAAAAATGTAAAACCTATAAAAGCGTCAAGTCCCAATAGTAGCTCTTAAAAAATTGTAATGCTTTATATTATAAAATACAAATATAAAAATTAAAAGTAATTGAAATAATCAATTGTATAAAAATGACTTACATGATAATTTTTCCTAAGCGTTTCGTATGAATTTCGATATTTCTGAGGCTTATATGAAGAATTTTGAAAGATTGTTCTACTCAAACGACTTACAATTTGAATAAGTTTTAGTTAAGCAAGAAAGCACTAAATGTATTGAAATACTATGAATTAATATTTAAAATTTTGAGAAAATGTGTCACACCTAAAGTTTTGAACGTTGAATACTGAACAATGATCTCAATTTTTAAATGTAATCTTTTGTTGCAATAAAACATTGTTTTAGAAACATTATTGTTCTATTGAGGTATTCATCGAATCACTTTAAAAAGCATATTTTTACTATTTGAAATTTCATTATTACACTGGAATCATTTTGTTAGAATCATAGTATCATAGTTAAAGTATTAATTGGAAGACACGTTACCTCCAATGCTAACGAGGACGGACTCAGGGTCGTTTCAAGTAGCAGTTGTGATTGAAATATCTGTAACAAAGTTTTTATTTTATTTAAACTTTTTTGATATTATTTAAAATTTTCTTGATTTGCTTGAAGCATGTTTGAAACATAACATGCCATGATTCGTAACTGAAAACTTGGAAAACTTTTTGCGAAATATTTCAACAACCAATTTAGCAAAATTGACACACACAAAAAAAACATGGTTATTGTTACTGAGACTATTACACGCCATTGCAGCGATTTAAATGGATTATTTTTCCAATTCCACTATCTTATACTTTTGGTGTATTCGTTTGCAATGGAAACAATAAAATTACAAGAAATGTTTTATATTTAATGAAATATAGAAATTTGTATGAAAATATTCCAAATAATTTGTATGAAATATTCAAATAATTTGTATGAAAATATTCCAAATAATTTGTATGAAATATTTCAGACAAATTTCAGCGCAAAAAAAATGTTTTAAGAGACGATATGAATATTACTTTCTAATTTTCTGCGCATGCGTACAACATTTCCAAACTTTTTTGCAGGTTTTTATGGTCAAACAATTTTTGCAACTTGGATATGAACAAAAACCTCATATCGATGAATTTGTAAAACTTGTAAAAGTTACTATAGGAAGTCATTTTTCACTAAATGAATTCTTCTTCTCTGGAGAAAAGTGAAGCGAGGTGCGTAATATTTTTAAAAGGTTGTGTTTGGTCTAGCTCAGGTGTCAGACTCGTCACTTGTCTGTGACAGAATTAAAAGAACGGTCACCACTAGCACTCTTATATCTATGGTACAACGCTAGTTCAACCAAACCAAATCAAAACATCGAACTTTGTTCGTTCCAGTGGCAAAAGCGCCCTCGGTTTTTCGATCGATAACGAAAGTCGTCTGCAGTGCGTAAATAATAGTTGCGTAACGTTGCATTATCTTAAAATATAAACTAAGTTAATTTGTTTTATACATAAACTCACAAATTTCTATCATCTTAGAAAACTTGCAGTTTACATTTTATATTAAGAGGTAAATAATTTATTTATCTTTCCATTCATATTTCTCGAAAAAAATATGTACTTTTAGGGAAGAAGCGTTTACATAGGGCTGACATGAACTTAGGTTTTCCGCCTTTAAATTAATTAAAATTTGGTTTAAATTAATTAATATTAATTCTAAGTGTTGTTACTTATATGAATAAATACTAACTCCAATTATCTCAATTTAAACTACCGTCAACAGGGCCGAATTTCTAAATAGACTAAGTAGGCTGTAGCCTAGAGCGGCGAATTTTGGGGGGCAGCAAATTTTACGACCAATTAAAGCAGCATTCGGCATAAAAAAAATATTATAAAGATATTAATATTGTTAAAACAAGTAGGTTTATAACAGAATCTGTCACTCAGCCCGCTTCCACACAAAATTTGTGTTCAACAGGAAAAAAGTCGCCAAACACAATATTAATTCTATTTTAAACCTTTAAACGCTAAATTTGGCTAGTTCAATTTATTTTATTCCGAAAATTCAATAATTATTTCTTCAATAATTATTATCGTTTGCAAAAATCAATTTCGTATTTCAAAGAAAAAATATGTAATATTCGTCTCTTTTAAATAGAACCAAAACATTTCATACAAAAACAAAGAATCTCTTAGTGAAATATATTCAACGTCATTTCAAACTGATTGTTGTCGCAAAAATAAATTTCTTTTAATTTATTATTTCAAAGATTAAAGTTTCTCGAGTGATTGTTGCGAATGGCAATGGTAATTTAATTCTAGTAAAAATGGCTTCTTATGCGTTTTAAATGAACATTAAATTTTGCAGTTTTTTTTAAATAATTGAAAAACTTCGAATTCGAATTTTTTTCTTAGATTTTAATTGTCTTCTAATTTCGATGCGCTGAATTTTTTTGACGTATCACACTTGTCTGTAGCATTTGTAGTTTAGGCTATGAAAGTGGGTGACGGCAGACAGAGGGACAGACAGACGGACGGACAGAACGATTATAATACCTTCCACTTTTTACGTTTAACGTACGTAGTGTGTAAGCTAAAAGAAAACAAATAATTTAGATTAATGCGTAAACCGTAAACTTATACATAGTACTAGTAGCAAACATGGCCGCTGCGAGGGCAAATGCACCCTCTCCTCCTGGATTTGTAAGTTGAAAGAAAAATAATAGAACAGTTTAAAAAATTCGCCTATTATTTCGCTTCCGATTTAGAGTGTAAAGGTACATTGATGATTCTAATATGTAGGCAGAAAAAAAAATAGTCAAGAAAACTATATTTGGGATATCTTACGGAAGTAGGGGAAGGAAAAACACCATTCAGACGCCGAACAAAAGAAAAAGCACAAATAAATTCGTTATTTCAAATCAACCGTCAACTTTATTTTTTTATTTCATTTTCTTTTGTTATCAACATAAAAAAAAGATTACAAGTAGTAGAGATCTGAGCCATCTTTCTGGAAGATCAGTTTTTTTGTGATTTTTGTTTTTACATTAATTCTGAAGGGATCAGTAAAAGTCCCTGTAATTAAATTGTAATTTATTTTAGTATCAATTTAATAAGCTTTAAATGTGGATCGCATTGTTCACTGTCAAGTAATTGTGTTGAACAGAAGTGCATATCATCGAGTAAGAGCTAGTTTTAAAGTGGAGTACACATTGGAAAGCAATACGAGTGTCGTCGCTGGTTGTTCTACTACATCAGTTACACTTTATGAGACCAGAGTAAGTGATCAGTTATCAGAAAATGAAAATATATAATTTTCTATTTCTATATTTTCTAATTAAATTGTATATCAAGTAAAACTATTTTCCCTCGTTTATATTCGTTGTGATAATTTAAAACATCATACCACCCTATTTTACAGCTAAACAACTACTATTTCCCCGAAGGGAAAGAATATTGTGACAGGGGCGGCATATCGATCGTAGCCTACAAGCGGCAAATCTTTAAATCCGGCCCTGGCCGTCAAATAGAGAACTCTGGCCCTGGAGGGTAACTTTGGCAAGCATATTTTTAAAGAGTGTATTTAATGAGAAGATATTAGCTTAAAAAGCTTCGACCAAGGGTCCCCAAAGTTTACCTAATTTGACAATACTTTTTAGACTTGGTTAAGAAGCCTAAAACTGTTTTCAAAGAAAAGATATTGAATGAAATGACAATACTTTCACTGTTAATCTTATGGATATGATGAATGAATGGAGTATAATAATAATATTGGAGTTCGGAAAACCTGCAATTCTATTGTTTTTTTCAACAGTTTAGTTAGTGATATGAAAAATAAAGTCAAATTAAGAGTTAAAGCAATCCTATTAGAATATCAACTAATCTAATTATGTTGGAAAAAGTATAATTGGTCCAGTCCACAGTCATGCACGTGACAATCACTTCAAAAGTTAAGGATAATTTCCCATAAAATGCAAGTACAGTTTGTAGAAAAAACATGGGGACATAAGGTGTCCATGTTGGAAATCTGGCGAAGTTTTACTAAATCTTATGATACATATACAAATAAAACATTAGCAAGCAATATATACAATATCAATCGAAAATATGTTTTTTCAGCTTTCTAAAACACTCCACTTTTCAATACATTTAAAGTAATTATACTGTATATCATACAAATATAAACTTTCCTATAATTTAAGATCAGCACAACACGAAAATACAAATTACCTTCGAAAGGGTGAAAGCGCGATTTTTTAGCACTTTCTATGCCAAAATATTGTTTTTAACTGCTTTTCTTCACGAACATGTAGCACTATCTCTTGATTAAAACTTTAGCTTTTAAAGGTATTAGGGGTGTTCATATTGAGAGCACTGTCCATATTTAGTACAAGTTCCAGGTGGCATTTTTTTGCAGAAAAATAAAAATATATATAGAAACACATAACCGCTGGTGGGCAATTTTATTTGACTGTGGGGGCAATTTATTTGACTGTGTGGGCAATTGCCCAAAAAAAAACCCTTAAAATATGCCCTGGTACTATCATAACCTCCTACTCCTACATATGTTATGTAGGAGGCTATAGTGCTATATAGTATTGCACTGCTTAAAACAATTAGGGGAGCGCGTGGTTTAAACCCTAAAAATAATTCCATTTTTAATCATCAGCTTGTGATTTTTTTCTCACTAAGTTGCTCGCACTTATTTATCGTTAGATGGAAGAATCATGTCTTTTGAAGAATGAAATAAAGTTTGTTTTAATTACATGAAACTATGAAAAACATGGTAAAATAAAATTCACTCCCAAAAAATTTTAAGAAATAAATTGACCCTAAATTCTTCACGCTTGCATTCTTAGATGTCTAAAAATTGATTTTACCTTCTTTTTAGAAATAAAATTTTTGAAAAAATTATTGTTATAATTTATTCAAAAGTTATGAATCCAAGTTTTTATCCTTAAATTTTAGTTAAAAAATTAAGATCCCCCCCCCCCCCCCCTGTTTTTAAAATTTAATTCTGGATGCATAATGAATCTATTTCACAAATTTTTCATTTTTAAAATAAAAAGTTGGAACTGAAAGGGTTATCAAAAGTACTCAAAGTGCTCCCCTAATTGTTTTGAGCAGTGTATTTATTCATTTATAGGATGGCAACCGTGGCCGACCAACAACTATCAAAGGGAGCCGGCCTCATGATGGAGGCTGAGGCTAAACTGAACGAGACTGCTGGGGGGTGCTGCGGGGCTGGGGGTCGAATACGAGTCGAGGAGGCTTGCGAACTGTACGTGAGGGCGGCCAACGCCTTCAAGATGACCAAGGAGTGGCACAAGGCGGGCAACGCTTTCCAAGAAGCGGCCGCCTTGCAGTTCAAGAACGAGCGATGGACGGAGTCGGCGAGGAACTATATGGACGCGGCCAAGGCATATAAGAAAGTGAGTCGATTTTTAGTGGTTAAGCTGGGGGAAAAAAATTGTCTGTTGGTTTTGCCAAAAAAACTGACGGCTAGTGTGCCTGAAAAATACCGTGTAATTTATACAAGAGATCGTTTATTTTGTAGGAACAATTTGTAATTTTAACGCAAAAGCTGTTTTTTAACAGAAAAATTGTAGAGCTTAGTGGAAAAACGTGCTAAGTGAAATTTTTGAAAAAATAGATATTTTTGTGTCAGTAAACATGTTATTTCCCTCCTTAAAACTTTAAGTTAAGTTACCTTTTGTAAGTGCCGTTTTTAACGTATCTAAGTGCAAACGAAAAACTTTAGAGCTCATTTTCTCTTTTTCCCCTTTTTGTCACTTTGCATGTTCTTCTACTAAGTTGTTAAAACGTCCTTAAAGTGACGTCATTGGATGAAATTTTAGAGTAAATGGTTTTAAACTTAAAAGAGTAAAAAAAAACGGTTCAAGACCGTAACGTAAATAAACTATGCAGTGTCACCAAGTTTAAACTGTCAAGCATAACGTTTCAGGCATAACATTTTAAACTGTTGCAAAGTACGAAAAACTTCTGTAAAGTGACATGGTTTTCTTTACAGGTAAATGTGACCATACGTCGCATTTTGCAATACAGTTCAGTTTTTTATTCAACTGTCTAGTTATAAAAACAACCCGAATAATTAGTTGTTTTTTTTATTTTAGTTTTACCGACGAAAACAACTTTAAAAATACGATTTTAAGACAATTTTATGAAGATTTCGTGGTTAAAAATGTAATATCTGACACAAACCTGGTCAAGCTATTTGCACTGTGTACTAGTAGTATGCAAGTGACGAGTTTAAGATCAAATCAATATCTTGACGCGTCCGAGATCAACTCAAAATGCGGACGGATCCATCTACTCAATTCTCAGAATCATACGCATCCAACCTTTATCACTTTTTAACCTTGTCTAACCATAATCGAAACTTTAATCTCCCCGAGCAAAAAAAAACGCAAATGTGATAACGTTGTTTGTTGAAGTCATTGTTGCTATTGTTAAACAAAGTACCATTATAGAATATTTAAATTATGTTTCACTCATGAGGTTTATCCTTCCGATTACATTTTCAAATGGAGGTCACAGTAATTATTTACTTAAACCTCTTCAGTAAAGTTGCTTCGTCATGGAACGTTGACATTCATAAGTCCAGCATTTCGCATGCGTATGATTCTGAGAATTGAGTAGATGGACCCGTCCGCATTTTGAGTTGATCTCGGACGCGTCCACATTTTGAGTTGATCTCGGACGCGTCAAGATTTTGATTTGATCTTAAACTCGTCACTTGCATACTACTTGTACTCTACAAAATTTATCTTCACCTAGGTCAGCGCAACTGATTGCGAAGCGTGCCTCATCAAAGCCAGCGAGATCTACGACGACGTCGGCAGAGGAAAAGTGGCCGCCAAACAGCACATGACTTTGGCCGAGTTGTACGAGGAGCAGGGGAACTTACAAAGGGCCGTAGACGAGTACCAGAAGGCAGCGGACATGTTTTCCGGGGAAGTAAGTCGTATTTCTTTATTTAATATGAAATTAAGGATATTTATGGTTGTGTGGTACTGGTTTTGGTTGAATACAATTGAAGCATCTGTTGGGTATATGAAATGCATTTCCACGGTGATCGGGAAAGTGACAGTAGACATTCCATAATAACTTAATAGGAGCTATCATCTTATCTATCCTATCCTTAATCATCTAAACTATCCCTTCCATTGGAAAAAATTAAGGGTGTGTAACACTTTACACAGCTTTCGATTATGACTTAATAAATCAGTACAATTAATTATATACCCTATAAGGTTTTCAATAACTTGGAAACATAGATTGAAACATAAAAAGTTCTTTGGCATCTACCTTGACGTCCGACAGGTACTGGGAACTCGTGCACTAAATTTGAAGTCTGTATCTCTTTTCGTTCTTCAGCAATACAATCCGCACCCTCTAATTTTCCGCGTGGTACGATATAAATTGATTATATTACGCCTTGCAACAAGACTACAATACAAATATTATAAATATTTAAATATATTGAATGATATCGATGCATCATTAATAGATATTATCGGGAAAACTGTATATTTTACTATTTTATTAATTACAATCGTATTTTATTGTCCGTTTCGTTGTTTGAGACAAATTCTGTATCTGTAAAACCTTCTTCTTCACGTAGACTGTAATATAGCATAAAGCAAACATTCAGGGTCTGTGTGATCCTTGCTTAAATAATAAGGAAATCTAAATAATAAAATCTTCATCTGATCTAATTTTTGATAGGCAGATATAAGAAGTAACTTTTTTCACTGGTTGGTCTTCTGAAAAAGCGATTAAGCTTGACGTCTTGACTAAATAAGTAAGGAATAGCATGGCGGATATGAGTTCGTTCCCTGTTCGCTTCAACTGATACTAAAATAATAAGCTAGTACAGGTTAATTCCATTTAAATACATACCACAAGTGAATTTTAAAAATATTTTTTATTCCAGTTGAAACTTTTATATGTGATTTAGAAAATCTTGAACTGTAAATATTTTACATAAAATAAACTATTATTGTTTTTATCTGTGGCAACAGTGAAGTTCCAAAGTGCTGCTTTTTTTTAAGCATGGGTTACGGTTTTTCATCATTTTTAATTCTTGAATTTAAGTTAAGTGTTACTTTTTTATCAGATTTTTTGGTAAAATTATTAAAATACACTATAATAACTATCTGAAAAACACATTTTTAATCGGCATTTATAAATAAAAGTTACTTAATTAGAAAGATAAAAATCCCTAGTTTTGAATGTTTTGGCTGTAGTGTAAGTCACGAAAAGATATAAAAGTTTCTATAATTTTTTTAAATAAAGCTTTGCTTAAAAAATTTTAAAACATTTTTTTTTATATTAAACTCTATGTAATTTCACATCTTTTAAATTTAAAATAAAAAGCATTTTTTCGATTTATAAAACATTTTAACTTTGTAGTGTAAGTCACAGTTTCTGTTTGATTTATTTGTTGTAGATAAACTATAATATTTGTAGATTTCTTATATTTTGATAATTTTGATTTAAGATGGTTAAATGAGCAGCTAAAAGAACAAAAAAGATCAAAGGGAAAGACTTTAAGCATGCGGTAAATTTCAAAGCAAAAACCACTTTACGGACAACACTTTAACTAAAAAAAAACCATCTCTATTGCAATGTTCCAACCGTTAGACAACATTCAATGGCAATTTTCTGCCACCAATGTTGGTCATCTTTGCCTTCAGTCATGGTAAAGGACCAATTGTTGGACTTGGTGATACAGTGAAGAGGGGGATCAAAGAAGCCACACTTTCCAGGAAAAGTGACCCACATTCTGCTAAAGATTTTTTCACTTTGCATAAGAAATCTGCCCAAACATAACACTATTGTTGCTTTCCGACAACTGTGTAAAACGGCGAAACAGGTAGTATAAATGATATTTGCTCATCAAAAGGAAAATATAAGTATTTCCAATTCCTCACAGTGCCAGCAGTAGGTGCCCACAGTAGGCAAGTGTGCATTAAGTTAACCTCAAAAGCTTTGCGTAATTCGAGTTCAGCATAAACATATTTGAAGAGCTTAGTGGAAGAACGTGCTAAGTGACAGAAAAGTGAAAACGAGAAAATGAGTTTTAAAGTTTTAGTTTGCACTTAAATCCCTTAAAAATGGTACTTGCAAATGGTTGGAAATATACGTAACTTTGAGTTTATGAAAAAGGGGAAACTTGTTATCTTTAAAGGATGGAATAATATGTTCATTGACAAAAAAAATATCATTTCTTTTTCAAATATGTCGCTTAGCACGTTCTTTCACTAACTCTTCATTTAATACCACATTCTTCACTCGCAGGAGTTGGCTTCCTCCGCCACCAAATGTAATCTGCAGATTGCTTACCACAGCGGCACCCTGGGCGACTTCAAACGAGCCGAAGAGCTCTTCGTGCAACTTGGCGACGCCTCTGTCAACAACAAGTTGCTCAAGTACACTGCCACAGAGCACTTCATGAGGGCCGGACTTTGCCACCTGACTAGCAACCCGCAAGACCACGCAGGTTGTTAATTAGAAATTTTGAATGTCATATTTTTCCCTATTTACTTATTTTTGTCTCTAAAGGGAAATAATTTTTCCCTACTGAAAGGGATTCTTTCTTTTTTGTCATCTTAACCCCTTCACTACCAGAACGGACTCAGCGTACATACGCAGGCCCTGGTCATCGCCTATAAGCCTACAAGGCCCGGGCCTTTTGCCCATTTTTTTTTTTTGGGGGGGGGGGGGGGGAATTGGCTTAAAACCTAAAAAACTAGATTCACACCTAACAACTATGTATCATTTTACGGCCAAAGTAATTAAAAGTATTATTTTTTCTTTTCTAAAAAATCAAGCAATATGGTAGATTCAAGAAAAATATCCGGGCCTTGGGCCGCAACCTGTCATGGTCAGGCCCTGTACGACCAGGACGTACAATGCTTAGGTTGTCCACTCTACAGTAAACAAGAAACAACTGTAGCAGAAACAACTGCAGCAGTAGTCTGGCCTATAAGCTCTTACTCCTGAAATTAAGCCTGGGAGTAAAAGGGTTAAATTTCCTTTTTATTCTTATACTGTTGTTTGTATATTGAGTTCTGTTTCCAGTTATGTTTGTTCAATTAGTTAAATTATTCTGTATTATGCCTTGTTTATTTTGCTTTTTTATTTCACAAATTTTTTCTTGAAAACTGAATTTGTGTATAACTTAATATTGAAAGGACACATTCCTACTCAGGTTTGAGGCAGAAAGTTGAGGAATGGTGTGACACTAGCCCGGCATTCTCGGCTTCTAGAGAAAAATCGTGGCTGATGCAGATAGCGGATGCAGCCCAGAAGACGGATGTCGATGCTTTCAACGAGTCCATAAGGTCTTATGAGTCGGTTTCGAGGCTTGCCGATTGGGAGCAAAGTTTGCTGAAGAGGATTAGGAAGGTCCTTGCTGCTGGCCCGGATCTGAGATAGATAGAATTTTTCATTCAATATTGACATTTATTGAAATTTGAATTGTGTTTTATCCTGTAAACTGCCCAAATATCCAAAAGAATTATATATGATGAGTACAGGGGAAAAACCGCTTAATTTCGTTGAAAACGTTCCTCTCAGGCCTCTTTGGCGATGAAAGCGAGTCATCGCCTAAACTGGTGTGAGGAAATCGGTTACTCACTTTGTTTTTCTCTCGCGGCAACCCTGATTTACGCCAGAGATCAGCGGAAACGAGTCACAAGTTTGTACCGCGAAAGAAGAACCGAAAGGAAAACCGGTTTTCTGTCGCCAATGTTCGCCAAGCAGATACAATTACGGCACTACACTCCTAATAAATAAAGCGGTACTCTTCATATAATAAAGTACTCTAAAGTCAAGAAGTTTATGATAGTCAGAGGTTGACGTTTGACGAGAAACCAGCCGAAGTTCCTCCTGTTAGAAAGCAATAAATAACGTGACAATTGTTCAGAGACAAGTACGTGCAATGTATAAAATTTCTGCAAAATTACGCCCCATTCTGCGGTTGTATTTTACATCACAATGTTGTAATGTTGTTTTTTACGGTACATTGATGTTTTCGTAACGCACTGATAATTTATAAGAGTAACAATTCAATGTTCGGAGAATGCTGGAAGTTAATAAGGAGAAAAATATTGGAAAAAATTCTTCCCAAAAAATGCTTTATTTTTTTAAACGATATTTTTTTTTAAATTTCGAATTAAAGGGTATTTTTCCGATGCCCCCGGGGTAGTTTTTTTCTCCAAAAAGGGGTAAAAACCCACGGGGCCATTTTGCCCCTTATTTTGGCCTCCATCGCTTTTGGGGGGCCCTTTGATCTGCCAATCTAATACTTTAACTTGATATCTATGGCTCGGCGTTTACAAAAACACCCCCCAAAACCCCAAAAGAAATAAATGCGAAAAAAAGGGGTTTTTCGTGTTGACAGCCTAGGAAGAAACAAACCCCTTTGAAAGGGCCATTTGGCGAAGCGGGGGGAAAATTTAATTAACCAATGAGTTTTTTTTTTTAAAATAAGTATTTACTTTTTCCCCCGAAAAATTCGATTAGCGTTTAAGGGGGGGAAAAAATCTCCTACAATTTCAGCGGGTGATTAATTTTTTGCTGTGACGTTTTTTTCCCCCGAAACTACTATTTTAAAATAAAATTTTTTTAATTTTTTTTTTTTTTTCGGGTTTTTTTAAAAAGCATTTTGCATTTGCAGAAAAACCCAAAAACTACAAAAGGGTCCCTTAACTGTTTTTAAACTACTTAAACTTGTAAAGAGGTAAAAAGAGCAACAAAAAAAGCATTTTCTAAAACATACGTCTTTTTTTAAATTAAAAGCAGTTTTTAGTTTTAAAAAATCTTAAATAAATATCATTTTCAAACCTAGAATTGAATTTTTTTCGTATCTTTTGGGGGAAAAAATTCTCTTAAAACTTGTCCCCAAGAAAAAATTTTCCCAAAATTTTTTTTTTTTTTTGGGGCCCTTTCATTTTTTATGTTCTCAAATCCCATTCAAAAAACCCCCATTTTTTAAATTTAAAAAATGTTTTAGAATCTTTAAACCCCCAATTTTAATATAAAGTTTTCCGTTTTTTAAAATTTTGATTGTAAATGTGAGGTTCTCTAAGATAATGTTGCAGAACTTTTGGTATTTTTGTTTTTCCTAATACCTTTCCCTTTTTTTTTTTTTTTCTTTTTTTAAGATCCTTCTATTTTTAAAAAAATTTGAGTATCTTTCTTCCCCCTTTTTCATTTTTTTTTCCCTTTTTTTTTTAAAACCCTTTTTTTAAAAAATTCTAAAAGTTTTAAAGCACTTTTTGAAATATCCCCAAAAGGGCTTCCTAAAATTACTTTTTTTAAACCAATCTATTTTTCTTGCTTTTAAATTTAAATTTTGATTAAAAATATGATATAATACTATCTTTTTTTTTTGGGGACTTTTGGGGGGCAGCTAGAAAATTTAACATGGGGTTGCTATACCAATCAATTTGTATGAAATATAAAGTGGAATGCTTACCACATTTGGGCTATTTCGTTGCTTGGTAACATAACTAATCAAACCGGGGGGATCATAGCTGTTTCCCCAAATTTTATAAAAAAAAAAAATTTTTAATCCATTCTATTTTTCTTAAAAATTTTTTTTTAAATTTTAAACCTAAAAAAAAAAAAAAATTTTTTTAAAATCATATCCTTAACTATTTAAAGGGTTTTATTTTCAGAATACATTTATTGTGAAAAAAATGAAAATCCCCAAAAAAAAAGATAAAAATCTGAGCGTCCCAGAATCTTTAAAAAGGAGGGATTTTTTTACGGGCGGGGTTTTTAAAAACAGATCTTTCCCCCCCCCCAGACTCAAAGTTGTGCTTAAAAAAATTTGTGAAAGGGAAAATTTTTTTTTGTACAAAGAAAAAAATTTTAAAAATTTTAAAAAAAAAAGGGCTTGCCCAAAAAAAACTCCCCCGGGTTTCCCTTTTTTTTAAAAACCCCTTTTTTTTCTAAAAAATTTTTTATTTAAAAAATTTTTAATCCCTAGACTTTATAATGTTTTTTTACTTGGTTAAATAAATTTTTTTTTAAAACTTTTAATAGTGATCAAATAAAAAAAATTGAAGAAAAATTTTTTTTTTTTAAAAATCTTTTTTGTTTAAATTTTTTCCATTTTTTCCCCCCCCCGAATCACACTAATTAAATTAAAATTTTTTTTTTAAAAAATTTATACCCAAAAAAATTTTTTTTTTATTTAAAATTTTCTTTAAATAATTTTTGGTGCCCTATGAGGTGGAGGTACCTACCCCATTTGGGGTTGATTAAACCGCAAGAAAATTCTTCCTAAGTGGTTCCCCCCTTTTTTTTTGCCCCTATTTAGATTTTAAACCCCCCCCCCCCCCTTTTTTTCAAGTTATGTCTTACATAATTTTATTAAATGTTTAAAAACAAAAAAACTTATTGTTTTTAAAAACAAAACCCAAACTTTTTTTCCCGGAAATTTTAAAAAAAATAAAAAAACATCCCAAAATTTTTAAAGCAAAATGAAATATTAACAAAAATTTTTTTAATGGCTAGAAAATTTTAAAAGTTTGGGGTTTTTTTGGTTGGAAAATTTTTTTCGAAAAGGAAAATTTTTTTTTTAATTTTTTAATATCATTTCCTCAATATTTTTTGGCCCCCTTGTAAAAAAAACCCCCCCTTTTGGGCCCCGGGGGCCCTTCCCCAATAAATTTTCTTTTTAAATCAATAATGAACCAATTTTCTTTTTTAAATTTTAAATGGCCCCCTCCCCTTAAAAAATAATCCCCATTTTTTTAGGGGTTTAAAAAAATTTTTCCCCTTTTCCTTTTGACGGAATTTCAAAAAAAAATAAATTTTAATTTAAATTATGAGCTTATATATTAGAATTTAAAAAATCAATTATTAAAAAAAACTTTTTTTAGGATTTAAATTTTTTTTAAAAAAAAAAAAATAGGTTTTAAAGGGAGACCCCCTTTTTAAATTTTCAAAAAATTTTTATTTTTTTTAAAAAAAAAAAAAAAAAATTTTTTTTTTAAAATATGGCATGAAAGTTTAAACTTTTGGGCCCCTTTTTTTTTTTTCTTTTGTTTTTAAATTTGGTTTTAATTTTTAAACCCTTTATAAAAAAAAATTCCCCAATTATGTTTTTGGGGGGGGAATTAATTTCCAAACCCAACCTGGGAGATTTATTGGTGCCTACCAGGTGGGCCCCGTCATTTTAAATGTGGTTTTAAAAAACCTCCCAAAGGGTTTTTTTTCAAATTTAAACCCTTCCCTTTTATTTAAACCTCTTTTTTTTAAAAAAAATTTTTTTAAAAATTTTAAAACTCTAGTTTTTTAAATTTTTATATTTTTTAAAAATATATGAAAAAAATTTTGGAATATTAAAAGAGGGATATTTCCCCTTTTATTTTTTAAACTTCTGTTAATTTTTCATTTCAACTATCACCCAAAAAATTAATAAATTTTAAATTTAAAAATTGTTTTTCCATTATGTTCGATAAAATTTAGTTGGGGTATAGGGGTAACATCTTTTTTACCGGGGGCTGGTAGAACGCCAGGCACAAAAATTTTCTGCTTTGGGTATTTTTTTTTCCTCACCCCCTTTTGAAAATGAATTTTTTAACATATATTTGGAATTCATAATTTTTTTTTCATACCTTTTTAAAAAAAAACACAAAATGTTTTTTTTTTATTTTAAATTTTTTAAAAAAAAAAAACTGGGGTTTTTAAAATTAAAACCTTTAAATTATTAAATTTTTCTTTAAAAATTTTTTTAAATTTTAATTTTGGGGTTTAATTTGGTTAAATTGTTTTTAAAAAGTTCAAAAAAATTTTTTTATTTTCCCCTTTGGGGGGAAATTATTTCTCATAAAATTTTTTTTGGGGCCCAAAAAAAACCCTCTCCCAAAAAAAGGCGAAAAATTCCCCCCCGGGTGGGGGGGGTTAAAAATTTTTAAATTCCAAACCCCAAAGATACCAACCCCTTTGTTTTTTCCCCCTTTAGGTGTACCCTGGATTGCCAATACGGGAAGATTCCTAATCAATCAAGGGATACTTCCCCTGGACTCTTCAATTGTGAAGCATGTATTAGATGTTAGAGCTAACACAACTAAAAAATATTTAAGGATTATGACTGGTATAAGCACACTCTGGCAAAGCTTTAATCCAGCTACAAAACATCAACCCAAAGTTTTTGTTTGTTCGTCAAAGTTTAGTTAATGAAATATTCTTGCATATAATTGTATATACTTCTTGGTACACATTTGCAAGTATGCAATATTTTTATTGTATTTTTCTTTTTCTAGTCAAAAACAGGAAGACCCATATTCAGTTCCATACATGCTGGCATGGTATGTATACTGCCTCAAGTATTAACTTTTATTAAATATTTTACTTAAAAAAAATAATGGTGAATGTTATTGTTTTCCAATGCAGACCGTAAGAACTTTGAGTAAAGTTGTTATACCAGTCTTCATGAATTCTGAGACTTCATGGACATTAGAAAAAAATCATCTTTATGTAGCATTTCGTGCAGAGGTAATTTATCCATTACACGTTTATATTTAATGTGTATTCTGTTAAAAAATAATTTTATCATCATTATAAATTAGAAATAAAGTAGCAATTATTTTCAACTATTTTGTTTTAAAATTTTAAGTGCATCTCTGTAAACATTTGAGTCTTTTAAATCAGGCATGTGTGGAATGGAATCGATGCTTAAGTTTTGAACACAAAATTCGATTTCTTATATTTTAAAATTTTAATTGCTTACACTAACTTGTTACATAAACTGTTGTCGCATCTATAAAAGTAGCAAATTAATAATTTTACTTTAAAAAGTGGCCAACAACTGATACTTTGAACAGAGAACTATGTTTTTTTATTACCAACAAAACTTATATATTTTTTATATTTGCTTCATAAGTTAATTTATTTTTTTAACCCACATTTATTAAATCTTTTAGGGATATCATGTTCCAGAAGATGTGATTGATTTGCCTGACATACAAATTTCTGGTCCTGATCCAAAAATAGAAGGGTGCGATTTTGCTGTCCATGTTACTGTAAGACCATATTGTATAATTTTAGTAACATACAATTTTTGAAAAATTAATAATCTGGTTAAATGTTACAATTTTCTTGAATGATTATTTAATAGTGGCAATGCAGTAGTATATATGGTGTGTATTTTTTAATAAAATTGTTGTCCATTTTTTAAAAGGGTCTCCGAAAAATTGTTTATATTATATTGCTTGGATTTCTTTAGAAAACCTGGTAAAATCATTTTTACAAAAAAAGGGAAGATAAATATTAATATGGTAGAGATTTGTGTCTGTCCCTTGCATGTTCCTTTCTAACCATCCAATTAAAAAAAAATGTAGAAACCTAGACAAAATCTGTACGTTTTCTGTTTGCCTGTTACTTGATAATCAGTTTTAATTTACGTTTTGACCATCTGTTTTTTTAAAGATATTTTTGTAAGAAAAATGACATCGGATACCTATCTCTTATATTAATATATATGTCTGTCAAAGATACTTTAAGACTTTCTGTGAGTAGTAAAGTAACAGGAAAGTTGTATATTCCAGTTTTCCATGTGCCTCTATAACTATTTCAGGCCTCGCAGCGCTCCTATATTTCCTATAATTCCTATAAATTTGAAAAAGTTCCTATATTTCCTATAATTCCTATTTTTTCCTATATTTTAGACCCTTACTTTCGTTTTTTTCCCCTTTTCATCATTACGATCTTTACATTAAAATTGTTACTGTGATCACGACTCACAGACTTAATCGGCAGATAGTTTCTGGTTGGTTTGACTTGGCCTGAACCGGGGCTACACAAGTAAAATGAGACACCCTTCCGATCAACCGGAGGCAAAAATCTGCCCACCTTTATAAGGCGATGCGACGTCATCGGTGGATTTCGTCAAAATTACTAGGCTGCAAAATAAGTAAACCAAGAAGTATTATTGGACTGCATATTTTTGGTCAGGTGTTGGTGATCCTCCTTTAATGGGGGGTCCGCTGGCCGATATTTGAGGATATCTTAGTGCAATCTAATCTTAATTAATCTTCAAATTTTAATTATATTTTTTTATCTTTATTATTAAAATTTATTATTTAAACTTGTTCTACATTGAAATTTAAGTTTAGTTTTCATTGATATAGACCGAGAATGGAGGAAAATATTTTTTCGGTGGGGCTTTAAAACCTTGTGGAAATTTTGAGGCGTCCGTCGTGTAAAAGCCAACCCTTTTTTACAAGGCGCTATTTTTTGTGCTAAATTTCTCGACCGAGATATACGAGTATGAGTGAGCAGTATTTATTGACTATATAAAACGAACGGCTGATTAAGGAATTTTGTGATTCATTGTTAAAGTCGAAATCAATTGAATATTTTCTATCAAAATTTCCCCAAATTGATAACATTTTCATACGACCTAGGATCTCCGGATCAGGCATATTCTGCGCCCGTGTTATTGTCTATTTTTCCTTTTGTATGATTCTCACAGGTTTTCCAGATTATGGGACGAGTTTTCCGTATTTGGATCGTCAGATATTAGGATCGACAGAGTTTTCGGATATTAGGATCGTCGGAGTTTCCGGATACAGTTAGAACCTTTAATCCGGTCATCGCGGGACTTGACCCTTTCCGGATTAGGAGTTAACTAACCAGTATTTCCATAATTCTGAAAATTAGAATGAGTTTAGGGGAACTGCGTGTCTGCGAATCGCGTTACAAGCAACCTAGCATATAAATATCCAGGTAGAGAAATAGTGCAAAGGAAGAGAAAATTCGGACAAAAAATGCCTAAAAAATTGTAGCCAGCTCTTATACTCAGGGTCCTCAAATGTTTCACAACATTAACACTCCTGAAAAAACTGTTTCCACCATTAGCGGTCTATATTAATGAAAACTAAGCTTAAGTTTCAATAAACTAGCTTAAATAATAAATTCTAATAATAAAGTTAAAAAATTTAATTAAAAGTTGAATATGAATTATAATTAGACTTCACTATACTAAGATGGTTTCAAAAATTGGTTACTGGCCAGTGTAATCCAACAATGCTTCCTGATTTACTTATATTGCTGCCTAGTAATTTTCACGAAATCCACCGATGGGGTCGCAATGCCTCATAACGATTGACAGTTTTTGCCTCTGCGTGATCGGAAGAAGTCTTCTTACTTATGTAGCTCCGGTTCACGCCAATTGGACCAACCAGAATAATTTCTTTTGATCAAGTGTTCGTGACCTTGTGATCACAAGTATAGCTTGATTGTTTAAATATTATTTATTTTTGTTTTACGTTTGAAACTCCCCCCCCCCCCCCCCATTATTTCTAGTTTGGTCTATTCTGGGGTTTCTGATTTTAGAAGGGGGTTTAAGTTTAAAAAAAAAACCGGAGTATCGGAAATTTTTCGGACTATCGTCGAAATTCAAAAGTGTCTGGATTATAGGTGTTCAGATTAGCGGTTTTGTAATTGTTTATGGATCGCGGAAGTTGTTTTTTTTAAATAAAAGATAGCTACAGTTTTTTTAATGATGTAGGATCACTTTAGTTGCCGATAGTAACCTAGTAAAATTTATTGGAAATTAAGGGTATTTCAGGTCCTCTGGTAAGGCAGCAAGCCCTATCGGATCGCTAGAGTTATATCGTATATTAGGTCCGATCCCTATCGGATATCGGTTAAATAAAGCTAATAAATCTTTATATATTGTGCTTTTATGTTATGCTGTTATGTATAATTTTTTATCATAGTTAAAATAATTGGCTCATTGCCATTCATTTTATCCATATATTTACTCCACGAAAATTTATATATCGACTTGAAAATATTCCTATAAATCCCTATATATTCTTTAAAAATTTCTATAAAATTCCTATATTTTCTTTAAAAATTCCTATATTTCCTATTATATTTTTGATAAAAGTCATTGCGAGGCCTGCTATTTGTATGCACTACATTATTGTACATTTTGTTTCAGATCAACGATACAGAAAAAGTTGAAGTTAGATGTAGAGTTTTTCACATTAAACCTGGCGTGGAAATAGCCAAGATATCTGATGATGTTTATTTGGACAAAAATGAGCCCATTCTTGAAGAACAAAGAGAAATGTTGGATAAAATGCCAATACCAGAAATACTGAATGATCCATCAGCAAATATTTCATTAGTAGAAAAATATAGGATACAATACATAAATTAAAATAGATGCTGTTTTCTTTTATTAGTTTATCAATAAATCATTTATATGATTGTCTGTACATATTTTTTCTTTATAGCTTGGTTGTTTTTAGGTGAGAATAGGACTTTTCAGTATTGAACATATTTTAAACATAAGGCAATTTTACTTTGACTAGTTTATTGATTGAAATGAAATTCTAATTGAATGTATTCTTATATGCGAAAGATAGGTTATGTATATAACTCTGGATCAAATAGGTTAACACTTTAACCAACATAGCTGCCAAGCTGTTCAAACCTACTCGAAATGAAAATATTTCTTTGTGAAGCATACAATATAGAATCAAAGCAAAGAAATCCAAATCAAAATGTATAATTTCATTTATATTTTATTTTGAAAATATAAAATTGGTGGTAGCTTTTTTTACAGAACTTTGCATAACAAATAGCTTTTATATAATAAAAATAAGCATTTAAAAAGCATAGCATCATTTAGTAGTGTGTCCCAACACTCCTTTACAAAACAACATACTGATCCAGCAAAGATGTACTCTCGTTTTCCAAGTGGTTCAAAACATGGACTTCGAACAGTTCCTGTGAAACTGTGGCATTGAAGCTCGCTTGACAAATCGGACAGACTTTCTCGTCTCTTGGGCATTCTTCAACTGTTTTTGGTGTCGGTGGGTTATTCTGATGCCTTACATTTTGCAAGGGGCTGCCCGTATCTCTTTTTGCAGGGCTTTGAGAAGGTTGGGAATCTTTTAAAGCCCTATTTATATCGCCCAGAGTCTCCAACTGTTTAGTTAGGTAAACAGGAGACTTTTTGCTAGACTGTGGTTTGGATTGGGAAGATGGGTGTTTGGCAGCAGGATACTGCACGTCGGAATTCGGTGAAGCTGCACTTTGGGGGCATGGGTATCCTCTTTGAATAGGGTCATCTGTAATGCAAGAAAAGTAAGTTAAGTTACAAACACTATCTGATCAAAACAAGCATGTATCAAAGCAATCATTTTCTAAGATAAGGCATGTAAAAAATTGAGGCACAAGATTGTTAATAACAATGCAGTTAAATTCAATTTTTAAAATTAATTAATGTTTGTGTAACCTTTTTTTTAAGTAAATTTATTATACATAAGGACATAAAATAGGCAGGGTTGCCAGAAAAAAAAACAGATTTTCAAGGTATTGAAAGTACTTGAAAAACATTATCAACCTTGTCCTTAATACTTTGTGCCGAATTTTAAAGCTCTTATATGCTTGAATATTTTAGGGTAATTGACCTCTATCTAAAATAAAATAGGATTTTTTTTTAATATTGCCAAATGTAAGTTTATTTTAAGCATTTGCAAAACTATTTAAATCACTAATGAATAAAGAATCAATAAGAGCTATTTATTCTGTCTTATATCAGCTGTTGAAGTACTGAACTGTTTTTTCTTATTACTTAGAATTTTGGAGGGTTTTTTTTTTGTTTAATTTTATGGTAATTATGTTTATATTCTATGTGTTAATTTCTTACATAACCCTTTCCGACCGAGCTATCACGATCGTACGGGTATAAAAGAGAATGCTCAAGCTCTTCAAAAATATTGATACCAAAGCAGCTTACTTGTACCAGTCGTTATTTGTATAAAAAATGACTGTTTTTAAGGAGTTGCTGGCATTGATGCTGTTTAAGGCATTTTTTTTTTATAAAACTCTAAAATTTAGTCTCATAAACTTAAATCAGCGCCATCTGATAGCTGGTCTTAAAGAGATATTACTCTTGTGATTAGAGATAACTTCTTTGTGTTGTCTTTAATGTGGTCCTCAATTATAAACAGAAGTCTTCAAATGTTGTCTTTTAAGGCTGTTGCAAATGTTAATTTTGGCTTTATTAAAAACACTTCTTCAATGTGAATCGGCTCCTATTTTACTTTTTGATTTATTGTTTATGTATAATCCAAAAAGGCTGAGCAAGTTATTTTAGATGGATTTTTAACTAAATGGTTATTTTATAACACATATTTAAGTTCATTTGAAAGTTAGAGAGCTCTTGTTCGTTTTCTAAATGAATTTCTAAAAACTATCGTGAAATTTAGGTGTTGCATGTTTGAATATACAGTCCTTGAAAATGGAGAAATATATCCTTGAAAAGTCCTTAAATAGTCCTTGATTATTTTTACCAAAATGGGTGGCAACCCTGAACAGGTGACAATCTTTTTAAACTGTTGTTTGATTAAAAACTGTTGTGCAAAAGATAGATATAATTTATAATAAAGCAGAAAAGGTCAAGAAAATTTTAGGAAACATTTGTAACTGCAATTAGATGATAATGAAAACATCTGGTTTCCAGCTCTACATAAAAATTAAAAAGATTCCTTACTGGTATTCGAATTGAAATCATTAAATTTCTAAATGCAAATCATTAAAAGCCTCTTAAGCACAACATACGTAAAAATAAATTATCTTATAAAGCACCATAATAATTATCCAAAATTTTGATTAGTACACTGTACAACTATAATATATTAACTAGTAGTAAACAGCTAGTTTAAAATTAGTTAATGTAAATAATTTAAAATGAAACAAATCATTTAAGAATTGTCATTAAAAATTTTTTTGATAAACAATTATTATCAGATAAGTATTTAATGTAAACAAATATGGCTTTATCAGTAAATCCTATGCAGTTTATAAATTAACATTATTCTAACTTCATTACACATTGATAATTTTCCTATATCCCATCGTTCTAAAACCAGTTATCATTAAACCTAATTAAATCAGAACTTTAATAACTTCATCCTCTGAGGGATACACAATTTGGTTGAAGTATAATCTTGTTTTCATTGCATGAGATTAAAATTTTAACTAAGAATTTAATTTTTAAAAAATTGTTCTACATTTTATTTTTGAAGCAGAAGAATTCAAGTTACTCATCCATACTTCGAATTTTAAAATTTAGTAAAATCATGAAATTTCTAAATTTTAAAAAATTATGCTGGAAACCTTACAGTCAAGGTAACAGGTTTATATGTCTGTATCCCTCCTTGTATTAAAGCTTTAAAAAAATAAGACTACAGCACAAACCTGGTAATAACTCAACAAATAAAGATTGCAGCTTCTGTCTTTGTTCCAGCAAGTGGTGCTTCAGAGATTCAGTCTCGGACACCAAGCTCAAAATGCTTTCTTGCACCTCGTCCCTGACGTCCTTATCTTTAGGTGTTGATGAGGAATTTCCTTTATCATCATTGTACAAATGGAAGCTCATTTCTTGGAGTTCCTTCATTTCTTGTTTCATCTTCTGCACCATCCTTTGCGATACCTGTCAGAATAGTTATTTATTAATGGCTAATTCCATGTAACTGTAGTGTAATTGTGTAAGTCACAATATAAGAGGATTTTTTTAGCTTTTTAAATGGGAAGAATAAATTAAATTAAAAAAGCATGTTACATTATTTAGTTTTAATAAGTGTAGATAAGCTATTCAGCATTTTTTTTTCATTTAATGTTAAAAGTTGTGGTTATAATCATTTTTTACACATGTGACTTACACTACAGAAAGGGAAATTCTGCCATAATTAATTCCAATTAGCCTAATGCATTATAAACACACACCATTATTTAACAAGTTTGTAAAATTTGTATCAATGCTTAATTTATAGATATCTTAAAATAGAAAAATTTGAGGTCAGCTATTTTAGATTTGCTCAATTTTTAGTGCTCCTATGTCCCCAACATTATATTACAGTCGAACCTCGTTAACGCGAACTCGCTTAACACGAAATTTCGCTTAGCATGAACTGAAAGCATTTCTCTGGAATAAAAAGTTTTGAGCTAATGTTACAAAAATGTCTTAATGCGAAATCACTTTAGGCAAAATCCTGCTTAACCCGAACAAAAAATTCAGAATTTGACTTTCCTTAGTAATTCCTAGTTTCGAATAACAAATGAAACAAAACATAAACAGCAATGAACATTTTAAAAATAATCTTCTACTTCTGAGAAAATCACGAGATTTTCCATAAAAGTCAATTTTAATCCAATGAATAATGTATCAAGTGTAGGATGATCCATTACGTCATGAAAAGCGTAGGTGTTTTTCTACAGAGATCAAAGGTAAAGAACATATGAGATTATAATCGGTTTTACATTTCAACTTATTGATTTTCATTCAAAATGAATCGAAAACAGCAGTCTATTTCTTTAGAAACGAAACGAAATTTTTTTTAATGATATTGACGACAAATGTTTAAAAAAAGCGGAAATTGCGTATAAATATAGCGTTTCTAACTAAGCACTGTTCTTAATTGCTGTTCCTTAAAAAAAATTCTATAGAATATACTACTCCAAATGAACTATATTAATTGAATTATTAATTGTATGCTTGCATTATTAGTGTATTACATTTTAAAATCAGAATATTTTTTCGAATTTCAATCTTTTAAAACAATTCAATGGTTCAATGTAAAAAAAATCCTCAGGTAATGAAATTTGTTAACACGAAATGTTCGTGGTCCTTGAGTTGTGTAACGGGTTTCACGTATTTAATAAGAACTCTACAACTGCAAAATTATTTTATTCCATAAAACAAATGTATATAATTTTTAAAAAATAGCTTTTAAAAGTTCACTTGTTGGCTGTTTTGTCAGCCGACAGAAAACAAAGTGTATAATAGTGTCACAATGTCATGCATTCTATAAATAAGATAGTTTAGTAGCTTATCCCTTTTTCGGGACAGTTCTTAATGTTAAATTCTTTAATGCTTTTTTAAGCATTTCTATGCACCATTTAAAGAAAAGATAAATATCGTCTGTTACAGTTGATTAAAATGAAAAATTTTAATCATTCTCGATTTTGTACACAACCTTAACTTTTTTACCAACACGGCTGCATTATTGGCAGCTAAGCCTTTGCAGACTTGGCATACTCCCCAGAACTGCGAGCCATTTTTTTTTGTGGCACCATCTAGGCGACTCTAGCTACCAATTTTGACGCTCCCTTAACTTTAAGAAGACCAAAAAATAAAATTACCTCTTTCCAATCTTCATTACACGTTTCTTCACTGGGATCAGATGCTTGGAATCGTGAAACTCTTGGTGATTTTGGACTTGTTTCGCTCCAAGGGTACGAATGATACTTATTCACGCTCTGTGAAAGTTTCTGAACTAGCGCTGCTTTTTCTTCATCACTCACATGGCTCCGCGTTTTCAGATGCTTATTTTCCTCCTCAGCCTGTAACAAGCGAGTTTCAAGCTCTTTTGTCTTTTCTGCCATCTTGGAAACCTTTATTGGAATAGTAAAATGGCATATTCAGTCAAAAGAAAATGCTAAAGATATTTGTTTTAAATTCAATTAATACAGTTTATAAATATGATTATCTCTTAATTTCCTATGATAAATCTATTAATTACTTATGATAAATACTATAAATGTGTTACATTAATCAACAAATATTATACCTTGACATTTAAAAGAAGTATTTGTAATATTAACTGCCAATAAAACTTTTTCCACGCATTATTTCAATATATTTAAAACAAAGTTAGAACAGTATATCTGATTGAGACTTTTACAAGCCAAATTGGCTAGTAAAATTTTGTAATTGATTGTTTCACAAATTATTTCAGAAAAATTTATTGTTATGATGTTATTTTTTTTAAAGTCTTACTATTTCTAACAATAGTTTCAAGTAATTTTTTTACCAACACATCACATTTAACTTAATAACTTAAAAGGGCAGTGCAATATAAATTTCAAAATATAGAAATAATATGTGGGAAGTACTAAATTGTTTTAAATTCTGTATAACTGAATAGCTATCATAAAGACATAAAACTTTTCCTGAATTCAGAACCAGAGAGGAAAGTTTAAATTTTCTACTTAACCCTTGATCAGTACCATACTTTTTAGGCTAACGTACCTCAGCAGTCTATGGCAAAAAAAAATGTCAGGGGCAGCAGTTTGGCAATTTCAGTTGCATTCACTTTATGTTTTAAATGTCAAATATACTTTTGTAAATACTGTGTTGACCTAATATATAGGCTACGACAGAACTTCTGTAATCTGCATAGGCTAATATATATCAAGTACACATTTGTCAACCCAATGGCCCTCTAGCGGTGTACCCCTACAACTGTTCTGACCGCCATTTTTCACACCACTTGGAGAGAGAGAGCGTTCAGAAGGATCTCTTGGTTCATTGCAACTTAACCTTTTATATTCTAAATAAAATAGTTCTTTGAGTGGTCTTTCTGGGCTCCCTTCCTTTACATACATAGGCTAAAACAGAACTTCTATAACAAAATGTTTTAACAAAATCCAAACTTTTGTAGAGTTATGAGCAAGGTATATCACTATAATCATTTATCTCGCACACAAATCCACTGAATTCCAATTACCTTCTGGTTGAGTTCTTTAGCTTGCGACTGTGCCGAGTCTCGCTCCTTCTGTAGTCGCAGAGTTTCAGTCTTCCATCGTATGACCTCTGAGGATAGTTGTATCTTGCATGCAACCAGTAGGCCTACGTCTGTTTCATTTCTGGGTCTTTGGTTAGGGTTCACGTCTCGTGGCAAACGGAACCTATAGTTGTTTTCAGGGCTTTGGGGAGTCTCGGACTCTTTCAATGTACCGTTGTTGCCTAAAACCTCCATATATAGAAGTAGGTACCTAATATAAGTAGAGAATAAAATAAAGTCTTGAAATTTTTATTCAAACCATATGCTTTAAACAATTAGAAAATTTCATGTAACATCAGAACTGTTTTTTTTATTTTTCAATTTTCATACCATCTAAGATGTTTTCAATAACTTTAAATTACAAAATATACAATTAACTAATTATATAATTGATATTAGGTAGAGATTCACTGTAAGGTACCCCTTGTCGAACTTTCCAAAATCGCGCCAAAAGTCCGTATTTTGGCGACTTCTTTTTAGAATCCACGATTCAAAGAAAAGATCGTATGGGAATATTTCTTATGAAAACTTAACCAACAGCCCGATAGGGTTGCCGGAAAACGTCATTGGTGTGAAGTCATAGAATTCGAATCTTCAGTCGAAGTCAGACAGGTAGCCAGAAAAAATTATTTATCGCAAATCCGAAAAAATCGCGCCAAGGGGGACCGTAAAGTAAATCTGATCCTTGAGATTATATTACTAATTAGTCAAGTATATCTCTTCCAATAATAAAATTAAAAAATAGTTAAGAATTTTTAACGAATAGCTAATACATAAAACATACTTTCCCCTTGGAAAAGCAGGCCAAAACAAGTCATTGTCATAATTTGTTACTGATCATTAATTTTTCTTTAAATATAGCTATTTTAATACATAGATATTCATAAAACTTATACTTGTAACTATAAAATAATATCAATAATTTTAAAACACTATCACACAAAAATAAAAGAATTGTTGTTATAAATAATTTAATCATGACACTTCTGATGATAAAGTGTGTGTTTTGTA
The DNA here is from genome assembly GCA_019343175.1 of Oedothorax gibbosus. Taxonomy (NCBI): domain Eukaryota; kingdom Metazoa; phylum Arthropoda; class Arachnida; order Araneae; family Linyphiidae; genus Oedothorax; species Oedothorax gibbosus. Next base: position 33,810,750 of record CM033271.1, read on the forward strand.
TCCTTAACGGGGGTGTTATCTCCCACACATTTTTACGATAAAGAACGATATATACACGATTGCCCGCCACAAAAATCCGGGGGGAGATAGAAAAACATACGATTACACATTACAATACTAAATTTTAAAATAATACTAAACAGATTTATATTCATGGTTCAGATAATACTACAGTAAATAAACATTTAACAATTCCAAAACAAATGTAATAATATGTATAAAAATCAGTCTACGTTAATATGTACAGTATTAATGTCTCTTAAAAAATATATTGATATCCATATTTCTTTAAAATAAGTGTTCTATAAATACCTATTTTTCAATGTTTACAATCATGGATGAAAATTTTCAAAGCTTCATGTACACAATTTAGGATGACAAAAATTGTTGATGTATTGATACAAACGGCTTTTATTAGCAATTCTTGCTTGAGATGATCACTTATTTTACCAGGCAAACTTGAGAATTAAGATTATAAACAAAACGTCATTTACAAATTAATCTTATTATGGTTTTGATTTGCTCTAATTCTGCCATATTTTTCTCATTTTTCTACGACAGACGACATTACGAAATTCACTTCATTTAACTTCATCTGACAGGACAAAGGGCCTTCAAATTTTATGTATTTCACAGATTTTTGAAATTGTTACGAAACATTAATTTATTACTGATTGAAAATTTTAAAATAGTGTTTTTTAGAGTTTTTATCCTAATTATTTTTATTTATAAAACATATATTCAAAACATTTCCATAATTTAGTAGTGAAAATAAGCAGCACTATTACTACTCAACTAAAATATACCTCTTTGTTTTTGTTTATTTTTCTTTTGATCGCTGAACCCAAAAATTTGATCGTAGTTTTCAAATTTAACACATAAATTAATTTCATAGATAATATATTTTTAATTGATCATTCAAAATGCCTAAATCCAAGCGCAACAAGCAAGGTAGGTTTTTTCTTAAGATTAATTTTTAATTCCGTCAGATTTATGACTGTCGTATAACACGTGTTTTGACTTACTTATTGGTATTATTTAGGAAATGAACGTTTTTAAACATTATATGATTAACATTTAAAAATAAGCTTATTTAAATAGTCTGTCTGTTATTTAACAAGATGTTTTTTACATTTTAGTCGAACTGTCCAAGACCAAGAAACATGGTTTAGAAGGAAAGAAGCATTTATACGAGGAGGTACCTAATTCATTTTAAATTTTTTTAAACTCTTTCCAAAATTTCCAAACAAAGTTTTTATGAAAAAGTATAATAAACCGAGATGGGTAAAATCTTAGTTGCAGGCCCGGTGACAAATAACAAAATTTGTTGAGGTTGTAAAGAGTGGTAAATAACTTTTTCTAGCAACCATATACACAAATAAAAGAAAATATAATATCCTTTTCACTAGCTGGCGACAAATTACAATGTTTGACGAGTTTTAAAAGAGCGATTAATAACTTTCCTGACAACTGTATACACTTATCAAAAGAAGGAGTTTTTAAAATAAAGTTGCAGGCATGCTGAAGCTGATCGAGACCAGTTTTAGGGTTACCAAAATTTTGCCCCCTAAAATTATCCCTTCAGCTGTATGAGGTAGTTCCCCTCCTGCTCAGAATTTGTATTCTCTGGGTGGTAAGCCGTCATCTTATATTAAAAAGCAGGGACAATACAGCTGTGTGAAGGTTAAATTACTTATTGAATCCTCAATATTTAAAAAAAAACTAGTGTACTTGCTTCGTTAATTTCTGTGTTTCATCCCTTAGATTGTGATTTCGATGTAGAAATATTAGATAAATATTGAAGTTTTGATTGATGTGTGTTTTGGTAATTTTAGATTCGATCCTGTGTGGACAATTATGCGAAGCTTTTTGTCTTCTCTGTCACTGATATGAGAAATTCTAAAATGAAGGCAGTTCGTGATCAGTGGAAACAGAGCAGGTAATTTATATTCTTTAAAACATTAAAATTTACGTTCTTTATTGAATTTACTTTCACCTAAAATTTACATGAATATTGGATAACTAAAATTGTGAGAATGAAATTTATAAAAGTTTTTACAGTTGTCTGTGTGGCTTATGAATGAAAAATTTCTAATATTTTTCTTTCCCAGCAATTGTGTTATATTTTGATAAAATTTTAATTACATTAAATTGTTTTATAATTAAATTTAAAATTTATTATTAACTTTGTATTCCAATTTTAGATTTTTCATTGGTAAAAACAAAGTAATGGCTATGGCATTAGGAAGAACACCTGAAGAAGAATATAGAACTAACCTTTATAAAATAAGTCAACAATTGAAAGGAGAGAGAGGTCTTCTGTTTTCAAATAAATCCACTGAAGAAGTTTTGAAGTAAGTTTCAAGTATATATTTTTCATTTGAACACAAAATTTATGTTATGTGTTTATTATTTGATTACATTTTACCAATCTATTTTAAATTAATTATGGAGCTGGTCTCTTAAATTTTTAGAATATCTTGCACACGCTTTATTTCAGTTATGGTCGGGGAGAATGCTTTACGCAGTTGGGCTGTTTAAATAGTCGTAAAGAGTTCTAGAATGGCAAATGGTAAATTAGAAAATCTATCATAAAAGCAAAATTTATGTTTTGTTGTTTACTCCCTGTGGTTTTAATTAACACTAAGATGCTATCAGTTTTAAATTATACAATTTCTAAGAAGTTGAAAATCCAAGATATTTATGTAACGTATGCTCCTTTTCACAATTTATGACCAACTTAGTTGAAATGCTGCATTATACACTAATATAATAACAAACATAAATTGGTTTTTATTTGCGTTTTGTACTTTACAAAGTTGCGCTTATAGTAGTAGAGGTTTACTGACTTTCGACATATTGTTTTCTTTTATTTTAGTTGGTTCAATTCATACTCGGAAGGGGACTTTGCAAGGTCTGGAAACATTGCTTCGGAAAATGTTTCATTAAAAGAGGGTGCTCTTCCCCAATTTGCACACAGTTTAGAGTCATACCTGCGACAGCTTGGTCTTCCCACGACACTTAAAAGAGGTGATTTGTGAATAGGTTTATGCCTGGTTATTATTTCTATAAGTAAATGTCAAATTGTAATTATTTTCTCAATAATCACATTTCAAAACTTAATTCTATGTTAAGAAACGAGTAAATTTTATCGAAATTTTAAAGTTAACAACTCTTCTTTAATAAATTTTCAAAACAATTGTACTAATATCATGGTGTTTATTTTAATTTGTAACGTCTTAAAAAGTTTTTGAACATAGTTTGTTTGTTTTTTTGTCATGAAATGAAGTTAAACAGTTTTTTTTGTCAAGAAATGAAGTTTTAACTAAAGCAACAATGTTAAGAATATGTTTATGATATTTAATTTGCAATTAATTTTATAGGAGTTGTGCACTTACTACAGGATTATGATGTTTGTAAAGTTGGAGATGTGTTAACCCCAGATATGGCAAGAATATTGGTATGTTTAAAATCATTACAGGAATTTCAATTTTAATAAACTACAGGGTGGCCGTTATAAAGCTTACCTTAGTTGAGAACTTTATGTAGGGTGAACTATTAATGGAAACATAGAGAGACTACAAGAAATTTGACACCACTGCTGTTCCCAAGCTTGAAATCATCATAAATTAGGTTATAAATATTGCAATTTTTAACTTTGTCACCAAAAAAATTTCTTTTTGTATGCTGTTGCCCGAAATGACAATGGTGCAGGATATTCCCTATTTGGAAATTTTGATGATTAATAATTTGTTCGGAGATTCTCCCTCAGTTTTTCAATAGCCTTTTTCCCAGAAGAATAGTGAAGTGATTACGCTCATACGTTCATCCTACAAAAGTCCTTTGGTAGTGTCGGTTCATTTTAGGCCACCTTTAGACACAGTAGAATTCTGCAAACTTCAGATATTAGTTAAATTTAGCGCAGAATACCATTTTTTTCCCTGCATGTTCTCTCCAATATTAGGATGCACGCTCCTCTTTTCACGCCTTTCTTTCTCCTTACTTGAGCTCATTGTACGAGTGGCAAGGTTTGTTGGCCTCTATTCCTTTCTGGTTACAACTTTACAAAGTACGGTAATGGTGCAGTGATTCTAGTTGTTCAGCAGAGGATAGTGGAGTAATTGTTCACAGTCATGGTTTAGGTTATTTGTTAAGTTAGCTCTTGTTTTTGAGTTATGGTCGTTTTTTTCATTGCATAGGATACGGCGAAATGCATGGATGCGCCAAACGCAAAATTAATTAAAGTCAATTTTGTTTACAGAAACGCTCCAAATTTTGCTCATACAGGTTTTATTTTATATTAGCAACATGGGGGTGGGAAGAGATGATAACTTTCAAGGCTTTTGTGCCCACATTCGCACTTAATACCCCAATACACAACATAATTGTTCTCCCTTCAAGAGGTGCAGAAAAATAAGCAATAAATTCCTCATATTTCGTCCATGGTTGTTTTTAGAAGCTATAGCATATTTAGCAGAAGCATGGCTATTATCCTCTTTAAAACTATAAAAAAATATTGGAGACTTTTTAGCAAATAGTCCTTTGTCATGTTGGACCTGAGCAGAGTAGATTTAATGTTAGGCTATTTAACTTTTATCTTTATCTAAATAACACCTCATTTAACTGATGAGATGATGCAGAAATAAGTCATTAATCTGATTTGTTGATTCCCTCCTAAACATTACATTCCCTTTGGTTCCATAAAACAGCATTCGTTTTTCTTCCCAGCATACGGCATTATCTTTTTTCCCAGATGAAGTCAAAGTGACAAATTTGCTACACAAGTCTAACTACATACGTGAGGAGCCCAGAAATTTTTCCTGGTCCTATCTTGTAACCAAAATACAAATGATATAAGCTGTCTTAACTTTTGCAGTGATACTCTTTTTTGTGTGCAGAAAATTGCACTTTACCGCAAATATAACAAGTTATTAGCTCTATTATTGCATTTACCAGGCATTACAGTTATAGATGATTTATCCTAACACTAATTTTTGATATTCTACAGCTTCTAAAAGAACCAAGTACGAAATACAAGGAATTTATTGCTCTTTATATTCTGTACCTCTTGACTTGAGAACAATTATGTTGTTTAGAAGGGTATTAAGCCACTAATATGGTTGCAAAAACTTTGAAAATTATCATTTCCTCCCACCCCCATGTTGAAAATATCAAATAAGACCTGTATGAGCAAAAATTCGGAGGGTTTCTCTAAACAAAATTGGCTTTAATTAATTTTGTGTTTGGCGTGCCCATGCATTTCACCGTATCCTATGCAGTGAAAAAAACGACCGTAATTCAAAAACAAGAGCTAACTTACATTTTTTAAGGTGATATTCGTGTTTAGCAAATTGAAATCATTCAGAATTGGGTACTTTCATCTCAGTCGCATTTTCACTGTTGACCAGTGTAATTAAGCAATTCCTGAACCATTTAATTCAGTTTTCCTTTTTCATTTATTTCAGTAGCAATGTATTACAAAATATAAGCGATTAAATTTTAATAAATTTTTATTGCAAATAGTCTACTTTTGTAAACATTAATGTTGTGTAAGTAAGTCACAGGCAGATTTGTAAGCCACTTTCTTGTTCATGTAGCATTTTATTCATCAACCATGCCAGCATCTAAAATCCTAACTTGAGACCAGTTGACGTAATAATGAGCTAATGAAACTATTAAATGCTGAGATCTTTTTTATTCTTTTCTACAAAACCTCAAACAGTCAAACCTTATATCTTTATTTTTTCCATAATGAAGATTCAGTATTTATTTTAAAGAACTGATTTAATTATCAGAATATTCTTCTGTTTCACCTCATCCTCTATTGATGGTAATTTTCTATCAATCTTCTTGTATGGCATAATACCAGAAATTGTAATTGATATTTCAAAATCAAGACAGTATCGTAAAAGGCTCTTTTTTAATCCTTATACTTTTGCAGATATCTCCTGATAGGGATTACTTGTAGTAAATAGTAATTGACCTAAGTCAAATTTGTTGTTGGCTGCAGATTCAAAGTGAAACAACTTGTATGCTATTGAGTAGTTAAAATTATTAATTGCTATTATTATAAATTGTGAATCAAACTACTTAATTATAAGCATTGTTAAGTAATTTGTGTCCTAATGTGGTATTTCTTTTTTAAACAGAAATTACTTGGATATGAAATGGCAGAATTCCAGGTTAAAATAGAATGTGTTTGGTCACAAGATGGAACATTCCTCGATCTAAAGTCGGACTCTAAAGAAAACCGTGTCATTGCTGCCAATGAATCCGCCATGAAAGCAGGTTTCCAGATTTCTGAAGATCTTGCGAATCTTGACGACAATGAAGAAATGGAAGTCATGGACAGTGAAGTTAAAAATCAAGAACAAGAAACAACACAATCTAGTTCTCCAATTAAAAAACCAACTATTGACACTGAAGAAACTACTTCAGAAAAGGAACTCGGTAATAATGAAGATGTTGAGGAAACTATAGAAGAAAAGATTGAAGATGAGGAAGAAGAACAGATTGAAGATGAGGAAGAAGAACAGATTGAAGATGAGGAAGAAGAAGACGAAGAACCATCTGATGATGAGAATGAGTCAACAACAAAAGAAACTGACCAAGCTGATGAAGATAATAATAAATCAGAAAAAATTAAAGACTTGCTCAATCTGACAAAAGAGAAAATTAAAGAAGTAGAAGTTACTCCTCCAAGGATCTCCCCGAAAATGACACGATCAAGAGCTCGAGCCTCTGCTATTAAGAAAGTTCTTACTCCTGAAGAACGAATGACAAGAACCAGGTCTGCTAAGAAAGCCCTAAAGAAAAAATAAAGTTGCTTGTTATCAATAAATTTAGTCTTTATTTATATTGGTTTTTATATTTCTTTAAAAAAAATAGTGCACTCAATTTGGGACTATAATTTCCTATGTTATAATTATATTCTCTTTTATAGATAGAAGTAGTATAGTGATTGTTACCTTCTTAATGTTACACTGTTTTTTGGAAATAAATGTAAAATAGGCATGCAAAAAACCAACAATACAATCTTTCCTAAAATTAATGTAAAACATGCATTTACACTTTTTTTTTCTTTGAGCTAGGTGACTATAAGCCTCGTAATTTTAATCAGGATAAACTAAAAAGGTCGAGCTTGAGCTGGCACCCAATCTTAAAAATACTATGAAAAATTTGTTAAGACCCATATATACACTAGTGTAGATTGACGAGGTTTTTCCTTGCATACTGAAGTCCCAGGTTGGTTCGGGATAGGGCATCACAAAATAATTGCTGATCTAACAACTGTCTGAGCTGCCAGAAAAGTCTGATGAGTTTACTCCTTGTGTGTGTGGACGGAGTGCTTGTTAAGTATGAGTTCGTACACCGCGAACGATGACGCCCTTTAAATTACGTTAAAACGTAACCTCAAAAAGATACGGTAGAAGCGCCGAACTAGGTTTCATGAATTAGAAAAGGGATTGGGGAGTCCCGTCGGTATGGCGCTTGCCTTACTCGCGAAAGGTCCCAGGTTCGGCCTAGGCATTGCTAAAACAACTGCCGACCTGTAAAACGGTCTGTGCAGCCAAAAAGTCAGACAAATAATACAAGGTGGCTATTAGCAGTGTATAGGGAGTGCACGATAAATATGCTTCAAAGTTCCAAATCTGCTTACGATGTCGCTTCAAAAAGTTGCGTTGGGTGCCTACTCAGGCCGAATCTTCACTTGACTGTGTTTATAAATCAATTCAACTTAATTTAGAAAAAATATTACGGTGTCTTTAATACTCTAATTGAAACTCTTATACAAAATTTACAAACCAAACTAATTTAGAGATAAGGTAAAAAAAATTAGCTGTGTTAAAATACTTCTTTCTTGGAGGTTGGAAAAGTAGGTCCTACACCAGAAATCATATAATTCGGTTCGTAAACAAATTTTATCGTGAGATTTATCATCTCTTTTTCAATGTTTTGTAAAGAACCATTTGTTATTTTTCAAGGTTTAGTAATTAAAAAGAGTGCCATTACCTTTTATTAACAGTGAATCTGTTGATAATTTTGATTAACAAGGAATATTTTAAAAAAAATACTATTTTAAATCAAAAAGATAAGGAAGAATGTGAAGATTTTTGCCAAACTCAAACCATCAGTTAATTTTCGAAATTAATAATTTCCCTCTAATTAATCTTTAGATTTCACTGTTAATAAAAGGTAATGGTACTTATATATTTTTTGCGTTGAAACATTGATAAATACTTCTTAAAAGATGCATTATTAAAGTGAAGCACATTATTTTTTTTTATCACACAGAACACTATTTAAACACTTAAATTTTCATTGAAAATTTTACTTTAAGAAAATGTAATTATATGCAAAGTTTTTTATATAGCGTAGTATTATTTTGCACTACGAGCTCCAAAGTGAAACTAAAATGATATCTATGCATAAATGCTTTATTTTAGGCAAATGCCAGAGCTATTGTCCATTTTATAAATGCCCAGTCAACTGGGCATTTGCCTGGCTCACATCACTAGCACCTTGACAAAAATATTTGTTCCTATTTATAATTATATATAAAAATTAAATTTGGATTGCATACTGCAGCTGGATCTTGGATAATCCGGCATTGCTCCACAGCTAGCTACATTCAGCATATATGCTACTTCATTTATTTTTATAACCAAGTATTATTTTTCTGTTTGTTGTCAGTAATATTTCATTTTTCAGTAGTATTATATTTTGTTCAAATTTTAATTGCTGTACAAAAAATGTCTTTAAGTATTTTCAGTAAAGGAAAAACACCTTTATCTTTATAACATTTTAAAATTTTTGCGTTTGAAAATATCTTGCATAAATAATGCCTAATAAATACAATGTTGTATACTTTTCAGATTGTTGCTAAAATTAAATTTCAGTAATGTCGAGATTCAGAAAACTTTTTCATTCTACCAAGTGTGCAATCATTGGAATGATTCATGTAAAAGCATTGCCTGGTAAGAAATTCAGCTCAAAATATATTTTTATATTTTACTATATGTATAGAGTGTTAAGTAGCTAAAAAGTTTAATATCTTGTTACTGTAACATATGAGTTAAGCAAAGAAACAAGCTCACTTTCTTTATTATAACAATTTACAAGCATAGCTGTTGTTTAAAATCTTAAATCTTACAGGAACTAGTAAAAACATAGTGTTGCCATATGTAGATGAATAACCTAACACCATTGAGCTAGAAGAGAAACTGGAGTGAGGTGTCAGCGAGCCGAAAACCCACTTGCACCCTTTTGAGCGAACAGGGCAGAAAAGGACTATTTTCCCTACACTTGTATGCAATGCTTGTATGAGACCCCTCTATCATATTGACTTGGGCTCCTAAATGTATTTTAACATTTTTAGTTCAAAAGAAATTTACTTTTTTTAACTTTAAATTCCAACTTTTTTAAGAAATAACCATGTGGATCACTATATAAGAACCAGCGAAGACGAACCCAATAGCGAAATAGGCAAGTTTCTAGGTTTCCTGCCCGGTTCGTTTCTGCTGCAGTGCCGTGTATTCCTCCGTGTTTCGTTATTGAACCGGCTCGTTTGCTGCCCTGTTCAGTGAATCACACACCTCACTCCACGTTTCTTCTAGCTCAATGCCTAACACACACATGTGGACAATAACTACACTACAATATTTTCTTCAGCACTTAAATATTTAATAATTTATTATTTAGCTTTTTTTATCGGATATTGCATTATTTTTTATTTTCCCAAAAGATGACAATACCTATCTGTTAAAAGTATGTCTCGTATTTAAAAATCTTTGGTTTGTATTCAGTTATTTCTTTTCCCACTATGTATTCTCAGTACAGTTTTAATTACTGCCCGACCAATAAAGGCCATTGATTTTGCTAGAAGTTGTGGTGAATTCCGCACTTCGGTTAAACTTTTTTTACAAAGCTTACACAATTATTAACAAGTTAATAATTATAAAATCATTTCTGTTACCTTGACATTATTTTTTTAACAAAATTTCTATACGTTTTTTGTTAGTTGGGTGTTTGTACTGCTTAGTTTTACTTCTTTTTTTATTTTCAGGTACTCCTAAGTCAGAACATTCTATTTCTCAGCTGATTGATTATGCCTGCAAGGAAGCAGTTATGTACCAAAGGGCTAAAGTGGTAATTATTTTGCAGTGAATGTCTGAAGTCCGGTGAATGCTGACAATTACCAGTGACTGTCAATATTCACTGGTGAATGTGCAAAATATTTTCTATATTTACCTTTTTTAAATATTTAGACATTCACTAAATTTTAGAAATTTTACATCAACAGTTATTTTATTTTTTATGTGTTTCCTATATAGTTTCCAAACTACAAATGAAACTTTTGATGCCATTTTTTTACACTATAATTTTTTTTTCTCAGGCTTTAAACTCTTTTTGGAGATAATTTGACAGCATTTTATTTTTAATTTGTGGAAATACATCTGTTATATGAAATAAATTATATACAAAGGTTTTATTTTAGTTTTAAAAGTTTAAAGCTGATTATCATCCTAACAGCTTCCCAGGAAGCTGTGTTGATCTTCTGGATGTCAGATTTAAACTTCATAATGTACCAAGAAAGCCCCATTGAAAAGTTGTTTGCAAAACGTTTTTTGCACCACTATTTAACTACAAATCACATAATGTTTCTAAAGTTCTTTGCATATTCTAAAAATAAGAAATTGTGTTGAAAATAAAATGACTTTTGCAAGTGTTTTTTTTTTCATTAAATTAAGTTATTTCATATGCATTTATTATAGGATGCAGTAATAGTTGAAAACATGTTTGATGTGCCCTATGTTATGGGTGCGAAAATGGGACCTGAAGTAACAGCTGTTATGACTAGGATCTGCTCAGAAGTCAAGAAAACAGTTGGGAATATGCCCTGTGGAGTTCAGATATTGTCGGGAAACAACCTTCGTGCTACTGCCGTAGCTTTGGCTGCAGGTTTCAATCTATAGCTTCTTTTCAAAATAGTTATTCAAATTATGATTTTTGTTTTTGTATAATATATGTTTTATTTGGCTTAAGTTTTCTTTATTATTCTTACACATTGTTCAATACTTCAGTGTTTAGTATCCAATGTTTATAGTGTTGAGTTTAAGTACCCTAACAATTTAAACTTTATTTATAAATTGCTTCTTTTAGGTATAATTTAAATTTTAAAAAATGTACTATGATTTAACCCTTTGAACGGGACTCATTTGTCCCAAGAAATCTTTCAAAATTACTAATGTTATGAAAAGCACTTAACTCATTGTAATATGTTCTAGTCGTAAAAAAAAAAAAATTAGTCAAAGGGGTTAAACTGCGCAACTTACCCTGCTATCTTAATAATAATAAATGTTTTTATTTTGAATCTTCTTGTTGGTTTATTAGGATATTATATGACTTAACTGCTCAAAATTATGAGGCATAAGCTACTGTGTCAATGCTGCAACCAAACTACAATACATGATTATTATTTCAAAATATATTTTTTACTCCAATAGGTCTCCAGTTTGTGCGTGCTGAAGGTTTTGTCTTTTCCCATGTTGCTGATGAAGGACTTATGAATGCCTGTGCTGGATCCTTATTGCGATATGCTAAAAATATTGGAGCTAGTGACATTTTATACTTGACGGATATAAAGAAAAAACATTGGTGATTGAAAAAATATTCATAGATATTTATAATAATTTTTAGGTACATAAAGAATAAGTGTAGTTTTTTTCTTTTAGCTTGGTAGTATAAAACTCACAATTTTAGCCATTTACAAAGATACTTTTGTGTTTTTTTTTATTTATTTGTTATAAAATGATAAATTATTTTAATTTATTGACATGATGCTATGTGTAAGTTCATATATAAGGATTTAAATAAATGTAACTCCATTATATATTCCATCAATTTAATATTTTTACATTTTAATGACAAAATTTAAGTATTTAATTGATTTTGATTTGAAACTGGACTATAGCAATACAATAGTTACCATGATAATTTATGCTTCTCAAATGTAGGTTATATTTAATATTACATATTCATGTTTTAGTCTTGTCTCCTGAAAAGGAGAAAACATTTAGTTAAATAATTGCATATGAAATTTTTTAAATTACTGTCTTTTGTTTTAAACCAGAACATTTTAATTACTGGACCAAAGAAGCTTTTCAGACTAAACAAAAGATTCATTTTATTTTAAACTAGCAAATAAATACCCGTTCTTTGCACGGACTAAAAAAAGTACAAATCGATCCAAGCATATGTACCATTTAATCTGTTATAGGATAATAAGCTTATGTTACTGTTCCCGCTCATTATAAAGTATAGAATCAAGTTACTTATATTAACATAAAAATTCAAAATTAAAAATACGCTATAAAATGCACGGATAAATGTCATTGTAATTTCCCACATAAAAACCTTTTAGCTTATTTGGCACGTTTTTGCTAATTTGGTGAGGAAAAGATATAGCTACAAACACACTCATTCAGCTCTAGCGTGATGACCTTCGCACAACCAACCAGCTTATAAATTATTTAAAAAACAAACATTTTGCTCATTTGGCGCATTTTTTGTAAACTTGGCAAGTTGGCAAAGAATTTGGCGAAAAAATGAAGACATAAAACCCTAATATGCAGCTTTAGTGTGATGGCATGAACAACCGTCATAGTTCAGTAATAGCTTAACTATGCATTTACTGCTTAAATACGCATACATGCAGTCAACAGAACCATCAACGAAGAAATCATCAAATAAACACACAATAAAATCCTAGAATGGGAACTGGCCGGAATTACGTCACTTGAAATGTGTCAATTATTTTTCAAATTATGAATTTAGTTTCTGAAGGCAATGGCAACGGAATAAAATGAATATTTTCAATTTTAATTATTTTCGTAAAAGTTTTATTTAATTTTTTTAGCAGATGGTATCAGGAAAGTTAAGAAATGATCGGATTTGAGCCAAAGTGGTGTACTTTTTTCAGAGATTTCGAATTTTCTCCAAAAATAGAACATTTTGAGCTCTGAAAGTTCAAAAATCGTAACTTAAGTATGAACTGCATATTTGTGCCAAGTTACGAGTCAAAAGATGCCTAGTTTAAGAGTCTATAAGGAACACACCCACAAAACTTCATTTTTATTATTATAGATAATTTATTAAGTATGTAATTAAAATTAATTCATTATTGATTATATAATACTTCTTTTGAAGTTATTGGTAGCATAAATGCATATAAAGAAGGAAGGATTTGAATAAGTAGATGAAACATGATTTTTTTCATTTTTGAAAAATTGAACAACAAAATATTCATTTTTTTTATACATTTGGCCCATAAAAAGTGTTTCATTACCTTAAAGGGGAAATGTATATTTACCTGTTTCTTAGCACACATCAATTTTTTTAAAGTATTCTTTTGTTTAAGTCTATTTGAATTATTAAAAGCATTTTATTTGAATGCTATGCTTTACAACTTCCCAGTTCACATGCCATCACTCAGGATATCAATCTACCACAAACAGCCAGAGCAGCAGAATTTTTTTTAAGCGATGGAGTCATTTTAACTGGAACGGAAACAGGCGAACCTCCAAATGCAGGAGACTTGAAAGGTAACTCTTTTCATGCACATTAAAAACCGTTAATTAACCCGACCAGATTTGTTTTAGTGATTAACTATTTGAATATGAAATCATCATAGGATTTTCATAAACGTTATTTTATTTACATTGTTTCTGTTTAAAAAATGAAACAGAGATTACTAGCATAATTTTTATACCTAGATAGTTGAACAACAAACTAAATTGTACTGTGAAATGCAGAACGTCTGGTCCCTAAATTAACCTGTCTACTAGTGTATTAATTCAAAAATTATTATAAGTATGGACTTGTATATAAATTTTAATGGGTTGATATATTTTAAAATATTGAAAGGAAAAAGTTGATTTGAAGTTTATTTAACAAATATTATTTTATATAGAAATGAATCAATGTTATTAGTTTCCTGTGTGGCAAAAATAGTTATTTGTTTTAACAATTTACATGCTTCCCTTTTTTTACTTTCCTAAGTATTGTTGCTGATTATTACAAAATTAGTTAACTTATTGTGTGTTCATTTCAATCAGATATTTAATTTTTTAAAAATATTTTTTGGTAACTTAATGTGTTTTTTTAAATAAAAAAAGTAATTTTAATTGTAGTACTGACTACTTAGGGTTATAAATCTGTTTTTATTATAGATGTTAAACAGGCAACAAGTTTACCTGTGCTGATAGGTTCTGGTGTAACTTCTTCTAATTTAAAGAATTATATTAAGTCTGATGCACTCATAGTAGGATCACATTTTAAAGAAAATGGTCACTGGACTGGAGAACTAAAAGAAGATAGAATTTTACAGTTTATGGAAGAAGTACACAACCTAAAATTAGCTTAATTTTATTAAACGTTGTAAATATATGTTTGAAAATATATATTTATATAAAAAATTATTTCTTTCCTTCGAAAATTATATTTGCAATTCAAAGCATGTGAAATTGATATTTTTTTATAAAAATATATTGGATGTGTTCTTCAAAATCAATTTTTAGCATTTTAAATAACTTGTAATACAAAATTAAATCAGAAAATGTTATTTCTGGCTCCTAAAGAACAGCCAAATTTTTTAATGTTGGGTATATTTTTTTAATAAATTCGTTTTATAAACTCAAATTTGAGTTGCATACTTTTAATGTTGAAGTAAAATTTAAAAACTTTGAAATATAGTTTATGTCCCTTAAGTTTTACTTGAAACTGTAACCAAATCTCATATAAGGCTCTCTCTATAATATTTTTAAAGTCTATACTTTGATAACCACATTTTTATGTTTGTTTCAAATGTTTTAGAAAACACTGTTTTCTCCAGAAGTAAATAAATTTACAAAGAACTACTTAAACTAACAAAATATGTAAAATAATAACCATAAACATTTAAATTTTTAAAACTTTTTATTTCATTTTTTTAAAGATGAAAAACAAGCACAATGTTCCCTTTGTTCTATTGAAACACTTAACAAATTACAGGACTTGGCTTAAAAGCTTGTGTGGAATGTCTCCTAGTTACATCTAAATATTTAAATGTTTTTTCCAAACAATAAAATCAATATTTGGGTAAAATTGTTCTTGACAGAAAAGGCACTTTTATGTTTATTCTTCCTTAACCATCCTTTACTAAAGGAATGTTATTTGCATCTTTTACACATGTAACACACCCAGAGTTATAATTGCACAAGAGAATGTTTTGTAGGACACTTAAAAATTACATCACTACAATGCTTACACTGCATTCTACGACTTATCTAAAAGTAATAATCATACTTAAAGTCATCTTTCACACATCTAAAAGCATGCACATCGACATATAAGTTACGACATCATCAATCTACACCACAATAATGACTTAAATAAATAGTTAAAAACAGAAAATGCCTTGTAGCAAACAGCTTCTTAAAGAAAATGCAGTTTGTATATTTATCACAATTGGTTTTATGAATGAGAAATCAGGAGAACTTATGCTTTTTTATATACAATGAGTTTTTGTATTTACAATTTTTTTTATAATGCATTTTCTTATTATAAATTCAATAGTACTTTAATATAATGCATAATAAATATTTTTAGAATAAGCATTTAAATACAACTTATTCAACAATTATTTCTACCTGCTCATAAATAGAAATATATGCCCGTATATGTATTTCATTTTTTAATTAGAACACTTGCAATTAAAAATTACTACCTAAATTCTAAATGAAGTATAAAGGTTTAAATATATTACAAAAAACAACAAGATAATAATAGAACATCTTTTAAGCCTAATACATTCCTATGAGTATTTAGAAATTAGAATTGCATTAGAATGTATATGCAATGTTTATAAATTTCATATCTTAGCAAATATACTTTCTTTACATCGAATTTCCAACGAAAAAGATTAATTTCAATAAATAATACATAATTTCTTAATATTTATAAAGTGAATGTAAAGGAACACAACAAAATAGTCAGAGAATAATTTTCATTTTAGACAATGAAAGGTTAACACTTGTCTTAGTATTATAGCATGTAGTATATAGTATAATAACAAGAAATATTATACACATATTTGATTGTTGTGTTCATTGCTCTACCAAATTATACAGTCCATTTCACTTTTAACATTTTAGTAAAAGTGCTTCAAACTTATATGGTTGATATTTATGTGAAGACTAGATCTTTTTACAGATGATTTTGGATGTTTTTAAGCAGAAAATGAAGTGGTGCACCATTTGAAGGTTTCCACATAGTCTATCTCCACAATGGCATATGTTTCAAACACAGTTTGATTGTTCTTTAACATGGCGAATATATGTTTTAAAAGTATTAGCTGATTTAAGCTCGCAGGCTAAAATGTCAAATTGTAAGACATAAAAAGTGATGCAGCCATTCTTTACGACACAAAATTGTTATTTTGTAATACATGTGGAATTTCAGTCATACAGAACAGATTTGGAGCCTATTGCACCACTGTATCAACTATTTGTTGTTATTAATGCCCATACTGACAGACCCACAGCTATAATAGGAGTTAAGATGGAAGTCTGACTGCTCAATAAATGCCTCATAATTTAGAAGCGAAGAATAACTGAGCAAGAACCCAACAAAACATTTTATGCTAACACTGTCAGGACTTTGGATTTCACAGATTTAATGACCATGTATACCTCTGTACTCTTTTTTGGTTCAATTCTACCTCAGTCTTCAATCAAGGAATGTGGAGATAAAGAATATTTAATAGGTATCTAGAAATTTGCTCAACTTAATTGAAACTTGTGTCTGGTTGCATCACTTTAGCTTACAATTTTTGGGTGATCCATTTAGCATTGCACTTTATGTCGGTCTAAGTATCCTGTTTTTGTGCTGAGATATATAACATTTTATAAGTTGTGCAAATGCCAATGTCTCACAGTATAAATTGTTTTAAAATTTATTGCTAAATACCTAAGAGAACATATAAAATATTCAGATTATATACATACACACAAGTTCAGAGCGATATTTAAAAAAAAAAAAAGATTTTGCTTTTTCCCTAGTGCGGCCAAGTTGTGTGCTGAAGTTATAACATGCATAAAAAAATTTCGGGAAAAACTAAACATATCTACGGGTTACATTTTGTCTGTGAATTTCAGAGAATTTTACCGTAGAGTTAACATTGAGTATTTCCCTTGCAGTTCAGAGAAAAAAAGCCTTTTCCTGAACCCATAAGTTTGGTATACACAAGTTATTTTGGTTGTTTATATATAATTCAAGATTACTGAATCTGAAAATGGTAAGTATACTTCTCAAAACCTTGAGAATTTGTTGCTATGATGTCACCAATTGAATATGACAGCAAAGCATGAGAATAGGCTGCATTTACTTCATGTTTACCACAGGCTAATCAATAATTAGGTGATATGACTACCAGTACACAACTTTTCTGCACTAGGGCAAAAGCAAAATAAAAAGTTTTTTTTTTCTTTGCTTCACCCTAATACACACCATGAAGATATGCAATTTACAAAGCTTTTTACGTACCTTTGCTATACTATATAACAATATATACGAGTGCTAGTAGATAAATTAAAAACAACTAAAAGCAAACATTAATATTGATTGAATGCTTGTAAGGCAGGGACATGAATTTAAAATCATGGCATTACATCAATATACAATACAATAATTTAAATCACAGGTAATGTCTAAAAAAGAAGAAAAGAAACAACTGTAAATAAAGTAACTACATGAAAACTATATGATTATCAATCATACCAGAACTACTTAAAGGAAACGTTCCTCTAACACAGGGGTTCCCAACCGGTGATACGCGGGAAAATTTCAGGTGGTGGTACAAGTGAGTGATGTGAGCAAAATGATGCTATTAATAGCTTTCGTACACATAAGCAATGAGCACGCTCATTAACTCATTATTTTAAGCATTAACATTATTTTAAAGAGAAATCTTCAATTAGGATGTAAAACCTAGTACCCTTTTATCTTCCGGCAAGCTCTGCTATTTTTGATGCCATTTGTCAGCAGTACTTGTGTGAGAGTGGATTTGTAGGAGAGTGGAACTCTTGTACATAAAAAATAAACATAAAAGCAGAATAAGTGTTGAAGAGGACTTAAGAGTGAAGATAAGTTCCATTATTCCTAATGTTGATATTTGAATCACAGACAAACAACAAGTTTCACACTAAAGACTATAAAAGTATATTTTGTATGATAATTAATTTTTTGCTGAGTTTGTACCATTTTTTTTATTTACATGGTTTCAGACCTATAGGTAATAAATGAAACTGTAAATAATGCAATTTTAATCTTTTTATTTCTCCTTTATTATAAGCATGTTATAAATAAATATCTAACCATTAAATATGAAGTTTTCTCATGAATTTAAAAAAGCCTTTGAGCACTTTTAGAAGAGTAAATATTTTACTTTTATTAAAATATTTAGGTCTGGTGGCACGCCAAAATTTCTCAAAAAGTCTAGTGGTACGCAGGTGCAAAAAGGTTGGGAACCCCTGCTCTAACACATCAATAAAATACCACACACACAGACATTGTTTTGACAACACACAGAAACAGGGTTGTTACTCTACATTAGAAACTATTCAATTTAGAAATTCCCCAGACTCTTCATGGTTTCTATATTAGAGTTAAATAATTTTTTTTAAAGCAACTTTTGATATTATTTCTTATGTATTTCAGAAGGGTGATTTACTAACATATTGAATAATTTCTGAATGATTCTGTAGCTTTTGATTTAATTAAAATTGTTCAAGAGATTTGTTTTCAAAAGGAAACTGTTCAACTTGAGGTCAAAGTTTTAAATTTTCGCTCTTTAGAAACCGTCAGGAAGGGTATGCATTATCAAAATAACTTTGAAGTCCCTTGCTAAACTATCAAGTTATTTTCTATAAATTTCTTCTGATTTTTCTAGTTAAAGTCTGGTTGAATTAAAGAGTACAGGGGAAGAACCCCTTCATCGACTGGGAATCTGTCTGCATCAGATCTGCTTGGCGAAGATAACGAGTCATTGCTGAAACTAGTGAGAAGAAACCAGTTTTGCCTTGGTTCTAATCACATAGTGTACGTGTTTACTATCTCTATGATCAAGATTCACGCCAGACACTAGGCTGACGATTGAACTGCGTGAGAACCAAGGGAGAAAATGGTTTCTGATCGCCACTACTCGCCAAGTAGACCTCAATACGAGCAGATTTCCAGTCGATTAACATCCCCCCCCCTGTACTCTTCAATTAAATTATATTAGAGCTACACAAAGTATTGCCTTATCATTTGAACGAGTTGCAACGCCTGCTAAGTCTGAAACACTTAGGCTGAATAAATAGATTAAAATCCGTGCTTGCCGTTCTTCTCAGCGAAGGGCTTGGCCAGGCTCTTCTTCTTTTGATTGTGGTGTTTTCTGGACTGGTACCGATGGACCCGGTTCTGTCGGTTCATGTAAGAGGGGCAGAGCTTGTACTGGTCACTCTCCCACTTGGCTTGCTGGGAGGGCTTAGTGTTCTCCACTTGATCCACAAAATCTTTATTTTGAAATAGAACAAGAATATTAATCAGGGTACTTAACTCTCTGAAGGATGCACAAATAGGCTGAAGTGTTAACTTATTTTCACTGCATAAGATTAAAATGCAAATTTTTAACTGAAAATTTAATTTCTTTAAATTTTTAAAAATCGTATTTCTATAGCAGATGATTATTAATAACTCTTCCGTAATTTAAATTTTAAAATTCACTAAAATCTTAAAATTTATATGTTTTAAAAAATTATATGTGTGTTGCTGAAAAACCTGACATTCAGGTGACGAGGTTATATGTCTGTATCCCTCAGAAGGGTTAAAAAAGGTTTTGGCTGGGAACCCTGGGACACTGAAAACTTAAAACATATTTATACTCTAGTCAATTTGTCTAAAGATTTCCAATTTTTTAAACAATATATATAACGAAATGAAATCTTTAAAAAAATTTACACACAAATAATAAACAAAAGTTTAATTTGGAGATTGATGGGCCATTTTGGTGTTTTAGATAAAGATTGTGAGCTTCTCAGGAATTCATCAGTTTTGAAATTTAGAGGCTTTCTAGGTTTTTTTTAAGGTGCATGGGAACCCTTATAAATCCTAATATATTATATCAGTGATTATATTTCTGACCTCAAATCTGAATAAAAACTAAAAGCGATGGTGCAATAGTCCATAGAGGGCCAAATCTGGCTGTAACTGATCCAGTTAATATGACCAGGAAAATCTTGGGTAGCCTTATAAAGCTAGATATCTACACATAAGGAAAGGCACAAAACCTTTTCTTTTACAATTGGGAATGAAAACAAGATTTTGTCAGGGATCGAGCACAAGTTACTTGGGTTGAAAAATATGTTTTATTAAAATAAAATTCTCATTTAAAACTAGAAAAAAAAATCTTCTTGTACCAATTTCTACAAAAATGATTCAAGATTATAGTTATTTAAGGACTTTACTCTTTCCATCATATTACCCATTTTAAAGCTTATTTCATAGTGGCCTACTACATTATTTATCTAAAAAAACTAAACTCCTCAGCACAACAGCCCATTACTGGGCCAAGGCCTGCCGTGCCCATTTCAGCTTTCGTAATCTAGGGCTCTGGTGTGCTAGGCATATGTCCCGGTAAGATGGTCAGCCTCACGCGGAACCCCCAACGTTTAGTTCCCAAGCATGCTTGGTACCCATTTTATCGACCCACTCAAGGGATGAAAGGATGGGTCAACCTCGCCCAATCCGGGATTCAATCTACGGACCTGTGGCGTGGCAATGTGAAGCACTACCACTAAGCCAAATTTAATGTGTGCAATAATATTTATTGTCGACAACTCACGTTTGAGATCCAGTTGTGACTTGGCGCCACTGGCTTTGGGCTTAGGATATGTAGCTAAGGGTGATATTTCAACCCTCAGCTCTTTTGTGCGTTTGGCAGCAGTTTCCCTGGCCACTGCGGTAGACCCCTCTTTTGGCTCCCTGGTGTAGCGCAGACTGGGCACCTGTAAGGGTTTGAAGGCTTTTAATATAATGGAAATACAGTAGAACCTCGATTATCCGATATAATTGGGACCAGAGGTAGGTCGGATAATCGAAAATTCCGGATAATACAATGGCAAATTTTGGCTGGTACAATGGCACAAAAGAATAGGGTTGGATTTTTCCGTCCAAAACAAATATTTCCCATCCCAGAGGGAAAAACTGGTAAATACTGAGAAATACTTCTTTCTGTCTGAGAAATACATTTCTTTTTGAGATACATATACCATATCTGGGAAATACATTTCTTTTTGAGGTATACCATATCTGGGAAATTCTTTTTAATTAATCAAGAAGTTTTATAAAAGTAAATATCAGTTTTTCTTTTTTTGTTTACATCCTAATCTTTGTTTTCTGGCTGTCATTGCAATTGTGCCACTATCTGTGTGGGGATCACTTGTTAAGCTCACGCTTTTCAATCCCCTTTATCACAACTATAGACATAGTTTGCTAAAGATGAGTAAAGTTGTTTGATTTTATTTCTAGATTTGGTAGACATAACTCAATAGTTATTTATCCTTTACAGTATTTTAATGAATATTTACAACAGATAATATTTTAATAATTATTTATGTTTATGTAAAGAGGAACACTTAAATAATAAACCAAAGTACATATTATTGTACGTATTAATATATTTGTAAAATAATTTAGGAAGATTGATCAATTTTTAAATATCTTAGATAAATAATAAATATTTATTAAAATTCAAAACTTAAATAATTTTAATTAATCTCATTAAATAATATTTCGTAATTGTTTCATTAGGCTTTTTCAGGATGGTAAGTACCGGAGGTGGTAAAAACCATGCCAACCCTGCAAAAAACTGACCTGTGCATACACGCTCATGCTAGGGTGCTCAATGAGCAGATCTTCAAGTGGCGAGATCTCGATGGCGCCAGGGGGACTGTTCTTGGTGAAACATGGTGGGGGAGCTACAAACCACCCCTCTTCGATCTGGGTAGGGCTGAGCTGGGGCGAGCTCTGGGGGGAACTGGCGTTGCTGATGTCCAGGAGGGGCAGGGGGCTGAGACGGAGGGGGGAGTTGCTTGGGGGGCGGAGTTGCTTCTTGGACGGTTCCATTTCGTTGCCTGAAAGGAAGAAAATAATGTTCAGGATTTTTTTACGTTTGTCTGCTTTGGTTGAATTAATGTCATTCTAAAGCTAAATGGTGGCTGTAATGGTGTTAATGGTCAGCGTGCCTGGCAGCAGACCATTACAAATAAAAAATGAATAAAAAAAAACAAATCAAACTCTATATTAACTACAATATCTATAAACATGAGAGAATAAATTTAAAGGAACATGATGAATGTTATAATATTCATCAGCTTTTTTTTGTTACATAGAAACATAATGAGCTGTTAAAAAAAAATGTACCTTCCATATCTACAAGTACCCAACCTCCTTCAGTTTCGTCAGAAACTTTTGGATGAAGTACATCTTCTTCTTTTGGGTAATACTGGCCAAGAATTGATTTGAAACTTCCCCACATGTTACTTTATCTGTAATGAAAATTTTCATTTAGGAGCAAAGCATGTAACAAACAATTGTATATTAGAAAATTCAGTTTAAAAGAATATCAATATATTTTTTTTTTGTAAAATTATGTATTCTCTACAACTAAGAATATCTACAATTAATGTACTTATAATTATTCTTTTTTACTATTACTTAAAATTATTTTATTGAAAAGAATGTTATATAAGGGGATAAGATCCCTCCCAAGCCATTTCGAAATGTGATTTTTTTTTTAAATAAAAGGTCTAAGAAATTTACGCAATCTAAATTCTCAGGAGGAAAACCAAATACTCTAAAAAAATAAAAATAATCATAAAAAAATAATATTAATTTTAGCATACAGTTGTTTACGCATAAAATAGAAAACGAAACAACAAAATTTTTGACAGTTGAGCAATCAATATTTTGACAAGTCTATACAAGAATTAAGGAAACCAGATAAACCCTTAACTTCCTTCAATGAAAAATGCATGCTTTATTTCATAATTAACATCAATTACATTTTATAATTTATCTTTTAATAGATAAAAATTAAATAACGAAATATCGAGGACTTACATTTCCTAGTTCTTTGTTTCAGAGTTACATCAGCCACTGCGTCGATTTACTTGACAACTGACGTCATCGCTCCCTGTTTGTTTTGTTTGTGTTCTCATTTTGACGTCTGGGTGTTAAAACATTACAATGAATTTATTTATATGAAATTACTTGAAATTAATGCATTGTAAATGCATATTAATATTAATTTTATGCAGATTTGTGCTTTTGTTTATTAATTCTATAATTTATGAAAAAAATAATACGCAAGAGATTGTACATTTTTTTGCTATCTGTTTCTAGCTGCCATGTAGGTTTAGCACAGCCAAATAATTTAAAACTCTGGTCAAGTGACAAAAACAACACCTGAGCGCGCACTCAGGACTTTCGACTCGACTCCACAGATTTATTAAAGAACACGTATGGGGACACAGAAAAAGCAAACACGCAACACCATGCCTACATGCCGGGATCCGAGCTTGGGACCTTCTTATGGCCAGCTCCTTCGGAAATTTCCATATTTTTACATTGCGTTTTGTAATAAATAATTTTTTTAATTTAGCTAAAGAATTTTCGCTGCAAAAATCAATTGAAAATTCTTATCTCTACAAATTTGCGTATATTCATAGCCAGAAAAAAAAACTAAAATATTCATAAAAATAGTCTGACATGACCAGAGGACATGACAATGAAATATGCCTTCGTGTCCATTGGTGATCCTATTAACGAAATTGACCAATCAGGACTACATAATCCATCGCATGAGCGTGATCACGTGATTTAGCACATGTTCGATCCCTTCCTTCCCCTAATCTCTTGCTTGAGTTTTTGACGCGAAAAAATAAACAAAAAGCAAACGAGCCATTTGCAGTTTTTTAAAGGTTAAATTAAACTACTATTTGTGAATTTTTACGTATACTTGCCAATGGCTTTTTGTATGAAAATTTCAAGGAATATTCAAGCATAACTTTTATTTAGGTAAAGTAGATTTACGTTGAAACTCTTGGTGAAATATATATAATGTTTTGTTTCAGCAAACTTGCTAATTCTTTGAAAGATTTAATTGTGTAAGGTTTAGAATGATTTATTTTGCCATGTGTAGTTACTGCTATATCTTAACTTATGTAAGCTTTGTAATTTAGTTGATAAAATGATTATGATCACATGTAACATATTTTGTAACATTGGTTAGTTGTTGACGAATAAAATTATCTTAATATCCTTTTGAACCTTTAATTTGATTTTGAAATTGATAACAATGAGAGATATTCGTTTATTTAACCTGAATAAATACAAAATATCAGTGTTATTAACCGGTAATGCATGACACTCCCACCTATACCAAAAAATTACATCTCGGATCTGAATATATTTTTATAAGCCTTCCTTTTTGACACAAAAATTACTAGATATAAATATATATATATATCTGTATACTTAGTGTTGTCAATTACTTCTGGTTATATCTTTTCAAGGTAGTTTGTAAACTAAAAATTGGCATTAAAAATGATAAAATGCAAAAAAATTCATATTAAATTTCATTAAATTACTGTCCTACAATTAAGTTTAGTTTCTCCACATAGGACAAATTTTCATCTAAGCCAAAGTTTTTTCAACAACATTGATGTTTCAAGGTAATACTTTGCAAACTTAAAATTTAATCGAATTTAACCCGGTAAAGCCTAATAAATAGCAGGAATAAAATCAAGCTGCCCAAAGGTAAAGAACTCTAAAATAGAAAATGAGCATACGGTAAAAATGCTCATTAAAGTGTGGTGTATAGGATCGGAGGTAGTCATCACCAGACTCGAAAGATGAAAGAACACGATTGAGGCTTGTAGAAGCATTTTAATTTTAATAAGTTTAATGAGGTTGTAGCAATTATCAATTAATTAAAGATTTTCAAGGATTTACAAATATAATTAATATCTAGCAAATGACAGGGTCTAATAGTTCCATTTGGGCAACCAGCCCCTTTTTCTACCTGCTCCACATAGTTCTAAGTTTAAATTGGTTCTTTTTGAATCCGCACACACACATTCCAGTCTTGGCGCGGGTATTTTCGAGTCCACAATTGGCGCGCTCCGCGCCCACTTGACGACGAATCGTACATGCTCATTTTGTTAGAAAATATCAATGAAATCACCGGTAAAGCAAAAATGAAAACAGGAGAGTTACATCCTCTGAAACAACCTCATTAAATGTGAATGGAATGTTTCTAAATTAGTTTAACAAAACCTAGCTTCATATTTGTTTTATTTTTGGAGAGAAGGTTATTAAAAATAAACTTAATTTTCACTTTTTAAAAAAATTTACTTTTAAGAATTTAAAAAAGTAAACATACAACCTTTTGCATACTAAACAATATACAGTACAACCTTGATTATCTGATGTAAGCGGGACCATAGGTAGGTCAGATAATTGAAACTTCCGGATAATAGAGAATTTTTAACTTAATAGTGAAACTTCTACCACAGAGGACTTTACCACAAGTTCGCAGACCCTAAATCCACTGAGTTCCGTGAGATTTCCCCAAACTTTAGAATCACCATAAGTGTGCTTTTGATTTTTAGAGTTGCCGAAGTTTTGCTATCCTATAATCAAATAAGTGATGTTTCTCAATTTCAGAATCGGGTAAGAATTCTTATTTCGGAAACACAGGAGAATTTCGATTTCAGAATTGCCAGAGATTCCTTATTTTTGAGTCACGGAAGTTTGCTGATTTCAATATCTCTGGAGATTCTTTATCTTAGAATTACCGTAGAGTTCTGAGACTTTTTTTTTGTGAACAACCAAGAATGGCTTTGTTAGATAAATTTTTTTTATGTTGTCGCACGATTGATCGGTCAGTTAGCACTTAAAAGAGAGACGGATAACCGAGGTTCTACTGTATATATTTTCCATGTTTAGTTGGATAAGGGGTTAGTATCTACATTCCATTAATGACATGAAGCAATATTACTAAATAAAAAAGGTAATTAAAAATAACTTATTATGACAAAATCTAATAGTTTTTCACCCAACTACAAAACTAGAGATAGGTAAAAAAATTATTTATATAAATGTTTTCTAATGAGTTTGTTTCAGCTAAAATAAATAGCTTTTAATTTCTCAATATACATGAATTGTTTATTCATGACAAAGTATTTTTACGAATTAAATGAAAAGATATCAGTTATATTAAATGGGAATGGATATAATTAATTGTAATAAAAATTTAGTAGAGGCAAATTATGATTAGGAAAGGAATTTTGTACCTTTTAGTAATACCTTGCATTCGGGGTATATTATTAGTAGGTAACACCAGACTTTTAAATTTTTGTTTTATTAAAACCCTGATTTAAATGGCATATCATAGCTATTCTGGTAATTTTAACACGTCCTATGGGAAAGCCCTCTACGCCTAGAAGGAACTGGATAAAATCAGACTTCTTTTTAAAAAATTAATACTGATATTAGAATGGGAGGAAATTATAATATATGATGGAGTGTTGACCAGGGGAGAGGTGATCGATCGGCATAAAGTAAAAGATAACATAAAAAAAACAATCACCGTTCGTTGGTAAGGGTACACCCGTGCAACGCCGGGTTTATAAAGCTAGTAAGTTATAAGCAAATAAATTTGCTTCATCGTATAATGTTTTCCCCCGATTGTTAAATTCTTTTTAACTACCTAAATTGTAAGTAGTTTCTTCTTTAGGGTCTAGTTGTTAATATGATACATAGTTATATGTTGTTTGTATCCTAACCCTATTTTTGTACTAAGTTATGTATAGTATCAGTATCATATGCCTGTTTGAATGTGTGTGATTTTTACATTAATACCTTCTAATACAGTTGCTGAAGCATGGTCTGAAAGATATTTGGATATCGTCTTTTCACATAAGGAAAAAAGATGATTCGCCTGTTGCGATCATTTTCGCTGGTAAAACTATTAACTCTTTTAATATAAAAAAAAAACTTTTCTATTATACAGGCATAAATGCATGGCACTTTTATTTAAATAGTTATTTAATACTAACTATTAATATTAAACACTTGTGAATTTTTTATATCATTAATTAGGGATGTACCGAATATTCGGTTACTATTCGGTATTCGGCCAGTTTAGCCGAATAGCTTTACTATTCGGCCGAATAGTGAAATAAAAAAAAAATTCAAATCTCTGAATCAAATTTTTTCCCAAAATAAATAGACGAAAAGAAAAAATATACTACCTATATTGATTAATATAAGAAACACCAGAAAAATGAATGTTATAGCGTTTTAATTTCTCAATACACGATGTTTATTCATGAAAAAGTATTTTTACGAATTAAATGAAAAGATATCAGTTATATTAAATGGGAATGGATATAATTAATTATAATTAAAATTTAGTAGAGGCAAATTATGATGTACGTAAATGTGCTGTTCAGCATTTTGGGGAAGTATTCTGCCTATTGCGTTTTGGTTGACAAATCTTTCCAGCTTCGGAGAACAACCGCTCACTACTGACACTGCTAGCTGGTGCAGATCAGTGTTAGAAATTGGATAAAGAAATTTAGGAGCAGTCTGTGCGACCAACTTAAAAAAACTAGGCACAAATGCTCATTACCTAGGAACATTTTTAATTCTGAAAAAAAAAGAAAAAAATCCTGGCATTTTGAATAATAAATAAAACTTAGATCTGACAAAAAAAAAATGTTTAGGTTAGCCGAATATTCGGTCTATTAAGTCTTTGCCTGAATATTCGTTATTTGGCCAAATTTGGTATTCGGTGCATCCCTATCATTAATCATTTACAATTCATTAAGTCAAAGAAACTATTTACCTAATTAACTTTTTAAGTTTAACTATATTTAATCTGTTAAATATTAGTTTGGCTCCTTTTTAATCTATGATATGTTACTTTGTCTCTAATTAATGCTTATTCAATATTGCTAGCTTACCATATTGCCTATTGTTTCCCATTAAGATACTAAGATATACAACATATAGAGAAAATCACAATTATTCTTTGTCTCATTGTGTAGTTGAATGTATTATGTCTATTTTTAAAAATTATGTCTAAGCTTTCCTCATATGTAATTTAGTTTCCTTAATTATGTTAATTTTGTGGCAAATTCAACATTCAATCATTTTGAAAGTCTCATTCCCCAAATATTCTAAATCAATATCAGGTTAAAAATTTGAGGTGGTTGCCTGACCCTTCACATTTCCCAGGTTTTTTCAATTCGCCACTTTTTAAGGTCTTGCAATTCTCCGATATCTGGGTTACGACTTTTTAATATTGAAATTTTTGCTGACTACCGGATGTCCCGACTTTGTTTATTCTCCAGGTTTCTATGATATGTTGGCCATGCAAATGCCTTTTGAACTACTTTAATTTTCTTGTTTCTTAACATAATTGATTTTTGTTGTTGTTTTTACTAGATTAGGCACTAGGCCAGAATTTTTAGCACAAATTAATAAATCCAGAAAAAAAACTTGCATAAAAACTCTTTATCAGACCCTTGAATAGCTTTGTGGAACAATGTGCTGTAAGATTTTTTTTTAAAATTGATATATTTATGTCAATTAATATATTTTTTCTCCTTTAAAGATAACAAGTTCCCTCTTTTCATAAAGTTTAAGTTAGATTATTTTTAAACCGTTTTCAAGTACTGTTTTTAAGAGATCTGAGTGCAAGCTAAAACTTTAATGCTCACTTCTCGTTTTCACCTTTTTGGCACCTGGTATTTTTCTTCCACTAAGCTCTTCAATTAACTGCCAGACGTTTCATTCCCAACTCTTATTATCCAGGGTCCCATGGTAAATGGCATAATGCCAATCAGTACTTCCGATGTCATCGATCTTCTCTGTACTGTTGCTGAAGAAGAGAGGCTGAAAGTGACCTTTAGTGAGTCGCTCAAGGGTGGCCTTATCACCGGACTTGGAGCTGCTATGGGAGCTGTGCTACTCGGCCCCATTGGATTCCCAATCGGTATGGTGTTTTATTATAGTTTATATCATTTTTCTGTTTTTCTTCATTATAACCTCCCAATGTTTACAACTTTTTTTTAATTAAAGTTATTATTCTATTAGTGTTGGTAATTCTTCCAAACAAATTGTGATTGGCACTGTTTAAAAAAACACTTGTAATAAGCATAAGGTTTTTGATTGAAAATGGGAGGGAATCTAGGACTGTATTACTTTTTTAATGGGTAATAAAAAATGTAGAAAGCAAAAACAAATTGCTGGGTGTATTTTTTGTCACAAATTTAATTCTTTTTATAGGATTCATTTCATGAAACACAGAAAGAAAGATAAATTGTGATTAAAATTATAGTTTATATAATTTTTTCTGTTTTCTTAATATTTAATAAATAGCCTCCCAATTTTTACAATTTTCACTTTGATATTCTTGTTGCTCTTCGTTGCTGCTATAACATAATTAATTTTCTTTTTTAAGCACAATAATGTCTATCAATTATATTGAGGTGATTTATCATGTATCATATCAGAATAAACATTATAATTACTTTTTTTACATTATTTTGTTTACTAAGCTTGGAATTCAATTGTAAAAGTTTGCTAAAAAAAGATAAAATAAATGGTTGCCAAAGACAGATCGGTGTCTGATCACGTGAAAATAATAGTGAAACAATAGATCATGTGTAAATACTTTGAGTGAATACGACCGGCAACAAATGATGCAACTTGATATTAGTCACTATTGCATTCCTGTACTTTCAATATGATTTTGAATAGTTAACAAAAATATTTAAAAAGTTAAAAAAAAGCCTGTTTGTTAGACTATTTAAAAAAACTTGTTCGAAATGCCACTTCATAGTCTTTATCATGAAAATACATTTTAATACAACTCATTTATGTTTTATTGATACAAACTTGGTAATGTCTATTTCATGGATAAATAATAATGTTATCTATAAGAATAATTTGGGTTCTAAGGTGGTGGTTCTTTAGTAAAACACAATAAAACAAGTAATAATTGTATACTTTACAGTAAATAAGACTAGAATATTTTGGTTTCAAATATTTTAATGTTTTTATCATATTTTCTTTTGATAAAAATATCTATTTTTCACAATTATTTTGATTTTAAACACTAAATTTTTAATAAATCTTTAGTTGAGTGAGGGGAGGTTTGAGTTTTTGGATTAAAATGAGAGGGAAAGAAAGACCCATCGCACTTGGTGATTTTTCGCTATGTGTTTGCAGCTGCTACGGCAATGAAGTTAAGTTTGAAGTGCTTAAATGGAAAGGTTGAAGTCGGTTATTAATTTTGTTTATTTGCAATACTCTCATTTAAGAAAACCCATTTCAAAAGTTCTGTTTTGTGGTATTTAGTACAATAAATATAAACAAAAAAACGTAATATGCATAGATTGCAAAATGATATATCAATATGTATATATATTTTTTCTCAAATTAATATTTTAGCAAATGATAAATAGTTTTAAATCATTTTCAACGTCGGTATTTTACTATAAATCTAAACTCAATTGCTACAAATTGACAGTTGGCTATATAAAGTCAATGAATTCAACTTTATACTTAAGGTATGAGGCATCCCTAAAACTTACTTTAAAACAGACTTTTTTTAATAATTTCATGAGTTTTAAAATGACTTTAAAATTTTTATAATGCTTCAAAATTAATTTTTTAAAATTTTAAACATGATATATAGTAAAAATTTAGATTGAAAGGTTTTAGTAGAAAAATGTGGATATCATTTCTTGTAAGTCCTGATTTTGTAAAAGTGATTCGTTTCATAACACCTATTTTTTATCTAAACAAATTATTAGGATTTCAATCATTGAATATATTAAATTATAAAAATAAATCGTTAAACTTAAAAATAATATCGTAATTACATAAGAGATAAACCTTATTACTATATTATAAAAATGCATTAAGTAAATGAGTATTCTTCATAAGTATGTTTCCTTAATATTTAGAATGAATTTAGCAGGAAATTTTTCAGGACCGTTCTTCAGAAGAGCCGTTTAAAGTTTTGGTAAAAATTCAAATTATCACAAAATCGTTACAAATGAACCTAGATAAAAAAATATTTGGCATGGATATCCGTTTTATGAGTATCAAAAGGTATGCATAGTCATTTTTTTAAACTTTAAATTTGCTTTTGCTGAGATATTTTCCGATAGGTCTTTCTTTCGCATACAAAATCGTTCAAATTTGTACTCGAAAGAAAGACCTATCTGAAATTATCTCGGCAAATGCGAATTTAAATTAAAAAATGACAACATATACTTTTTGGTACTCATAAAACGGATATCCCTGCCCAATATTTTTGATCTAGGTACATTTGGAACGATTTTGGGATAATTTTAATTTTTACTAAAACTTTAAATGGCTCTCCTGAAGAATGGTCTTTTTCGCAATGGGTCTCTTTTCCGCGTACGGTGCGATATGCTCTCCAGTACTTTTTCACAGTATGATCCAAATTGTCATTCTATATCTAATCTATCCCCTTTATTTATCTCCCAGGTGGCGCTTTAGGAGGAGGTGTCGCCGCTCTAACATGTGGCACCAAATTCCAACCTGTCTCCCAAGTAATCGCCACCATGCCCCAAGAACGACGCGAAAATCTGGCAAACAAAATCAAAAACTTAATGAACAGGTTCGAAGTGGCTGACGTCATTCTATTTGCCGCCCTAGTGTCCGGTGACTGTTCGATCCGTAGTAAGGTAGTTGGAGAACTGGTAGATTACCTGAGACATGAAATGTCAATGGCCCTGGTAGAGTAATGATATTTACATCTGCACCCTAAAAGTAAGACTTATTCCTATGTTCATTTTCAAGCAGGGATTGGAGTAATGCGTTACTTGCAACAGTTACTTTTAGTAGTAACAAAATAACCAAATTATTATTATTTTTACTTTCCGTTACTTTTCAAAGGCTGTTGGAGGCCAATTTTGAAATGACTTTTTAAAATAAAATATTTTTAAAAAAAACTAATTATAATTGCAGTGTTTTTTGTGTGCTTGTGTTTCTTTAATCTTGGTTCCCTTTGGAAAATGGTAAGATAGTTAAGTTACAAGTTTTTTATAACTTGAAATTTCAAAAAGTAACTAATTAGTTACTTTGCATATTAAGTAACTGTAGCAGAGTTACATTTTAATAAAGTAACTGTAACAGAAATACTTTTTAAAAGTAACTTTCCAATCCCTGATTTCAAACCTCTCAGATTCCAATCCTATAGCAACCTTAAGGGGGAATGGGCGCGCTGGACCGGGGGTCTCCAAAGTAAATGCGCATCAGTGTTAATCCTGTGTTGAAAAAAATATTTTGTCTGCCACATTTCTCCAGCTGTATTGAATATTTTTACAAGTAGATTTTTGTGTGTGATAAATTTAGCTGACTTACAGGTCCCGACCTTCCCACTTGTTGAAATTGGTTCGAATATTTTTTTTAATTTTCAATAAATATTTTTACACAAAATATTCGAAGCAATTTCAAAAAGTGGGAAGATAGAGACCTATAAGTTATCTACATTTATTATTTAAGAAAGACCTTTTGTAAAAATATTCAATACAGCCGGAGAAATGTGGCAGAGAAAATAGTTTTTCCGCTATTGGATTAACACTGATGCACTTTGCTTTGGAGACCTGCGGTCCAGCGTGCCCATTCCCCCTTAAGTTGTTGATGAATTTTATTTTGGTATACATAGTCATTTTCTTGAGGTTGGATTTTTCCCTAGCCAAAGTTTAATTTTCAAACAGTAGGAATATGTCTGATACAACCAGGCCTCTTGCACAGCAATATACCAGCTAATACACTGAACCAGAGTACTCATTTTTCTGTCTCAAAAGAATTATTTTCTGAATTAATTTTCATTGCCTTTTTACTTGTACACTTATTTCTTGCCAACGGCAATCTTTCTGATCACTGTCTAAATAAACAGTGTTGATGGCTTCATTCATACTCCATTTTTAATAATGAAATTCAGGAGTTCTAAGGAGTCGATTTAATGGTACAGTATCACAAATTCAGGAGATTAACACAAATGTAGTTATTTTATAACCTATAAGGAATAAATATTTTACTAAGCTAAAATAATTGCTTTTAATAAAACAACTCAATTTTTAAACCATGATATCAATATCAATCAATATGTATTTATAATTGAACAATTGGCCATTTTGATGATTGGTAATTTAAGAAATTAGTGTTTTCAGCACAAATAGTATTGAAATTTCAATAATCTCAAAACCCTAACCATTGATAAATCTAGATCATGGACTAGCAATTGAATAAATCTTGTGGATAAATAAATCAATCAAAATAATAATTAAAAAAAACTAGCTAAATTTTGGACATTCAGCAAATTTCAAATCTCGAAAAATTAATAAATTATGTTTTGCGGTATCGTGAAGATTAAGAAAAATTTAATGTCACGAAGTTTTCCCAACGGGAACAAATTAAAAAATTATGAAACTTTAAGACAGTCAAAATCTCAAATTTAAGAACTGAAAATTTGCTGAATCAGAATGAGCGCAAAATCTCAAGTGTTTAAAAATAGAATCCTACAAATCCCCATAAAACTCTTTCCTATTATAATTGCATAATTTTTCAGGAATTATAAGAGTCTTTATACAAATAATATTAAACTCGGGAGCATGAACTATGGATACATAAGTTCTATTACGTCCAGGGTGCAGAATATGTCTTCTGTTGCTTATAAATGTTTATTATACCAAAACCGACAGTGAAATTTTTGGATTGTTGTATAGTGAGATATACAAATTTTGTATGTGATGGTGATTTTAAAAGCTTGTTTTGAATATTGATGGCTATGAATGTGACTGACGAGTGAATTGTTTGTTTAGGGATGTTTTAAGAGCATGTTGTGGTGTTGAAAATTCAGTTTGTTGATTCCTTCTTATTGTAATAGTAGATAAAATATTGTGAATAGTCATATAAAGTAAGCTTAAATGTCTTATGGTTTTTGAAAGATTTTTGCTTATAAGTGGAATTTTTTTTAAAACGTAAATTGCAAAAGTAGCTTTTGTACTTGTTCAAACAAAATTAAAATCAAATGACTGGAATTGATAAATTAACTCTTCTGTTTTATGAATGATTTATTCTATTAGGTTGGTATTTTTTTGGGGGAAATATTCAGCTTTTTATTATATAATTTAAATTATTTAATAAAAAGCAACATGTTAAAAATTAAAACCGTCAATATCGATTTTCTTTTGGAATAAAAATCCATGTCCTAATTTTGTTTTAAAAAATTGTTTAAGTTTATAAATTTTTATTATTTTAAAAATCATTACATTTAAAATAGTTATTCCCTTATATTCGCATAATTTTAAGCAGTTCTAGCTTAATCATTGTCAAGCATGACTCTTAAATTAAAAAAAATCTATGAGGGGGATTTCTCTTAAATTTTAATTTAAATTTTTTTCAGTTTTGTAGAATTATAACTGATATGGCATCAAAGGAACGCTTATTTTAACAATAATATTGACTTTTACACCTGCATGTTAAACTGATTGTTACTCCCCCTGTTATTATTGTAAAGAATTGCTTTTTTATGTAATTATTCAAATATAAGGTGATTAAGAAGTACAATTATGTAAAAAGGTTAAATGCTTTCAGTCGTCTATAATATTGCTTCCATATCTTAGTTAAACATTTGTATCGGTTTTTAATAACTTAATTTAAAAATTTGTCCCTGAGTTGACATACTGAGTAGTGCCCCAGAAACTTATTTGCATTTTGTGTGATTGTCATAATTGACTGCAGTCATGCAGTCGTTACTAAGTCATACTACTTTGTGAAAAGTGTACATTTTGTAAAATTTGTGATTTTCCATGTTGTGGATACATAAACTATAATTTAGTACTAAAGGTTGCTTTATTGTGTCATTTTCTTAAAACATATTATAAGTTAAATAACTTAACAGTACAGCAAAGTTTAGTTTTATTTTTTTTAAACTGTAAAAATATAGATAAATGATGAGCAAAAAATTTTTTTTTTTGAATATTTTAAACTATATACTTAAATTTAACTTTAGCTTTCTGTTAGTTAAATTAAATTTAATAACTAAGTGAGAGAAAAACAATTGTAATGTATGGATTAATACTTCTATATTATACTGTTAACTGATATGTTGGTAATATTATTTTCATGCATTTTACATAAATTTAAATTCCTTGAAATACAATTTTAATTAAAAGTAACTATACATGCATAAACCTCTTTAACATCAAAATACCATTACCATCTTGGCATAAATTGAAAAAATTTAATATTTTTTTACAACTATATAAAAATTAAAAAAAACATAATATTTATAGCATTTAATGGAAGACCAGTATACTTTAAAAGTTCAAAGTAGAACATTAAAGTTTGGCTATAGCAAAATCTTTTGTTTTCAGTAATTTTTTCAAGATTTTTGTTACTTCTTGGGCAGTTCCCCAAGAAAGTGTCACACCGTGAGCTCCATGTCCATAATTATTAACAATCTGCAAAGAAATAAGACATTTTAATTACTTTATTTTTCGAAATATTTTCTGGGATATTCAAATTATATTTGCATACTAAGAATTTAGAGTTCTAAATACAAACTGTAATATCTTTTGCTTTGGATACTAGGGCATATTTTTTCATTAAATGGACTGAATCTGAATAGATGTTTGAAATGCAGTTGAAGTACAACTGAAATGGTATGTCTAATGTAGATAAAATAGTTATGCTTTTTCATGATGAATAGGTTAATAATGACTTGTGTTTTTGGTTATTGAAACAAAATGTAACTTTTTAAAAAAACTTCCAGAAATATTTAGAGTGTGTATTGTTCATGCTCTTATTGTAAGATATAATACATACAAAGTATTAGTCATAGGGGGTAGGATGCCCCTTATTTTTTTATGAATTTGCAAAATCAAAAAAATATATATTTTTTCATTTTGGTCAAAATACTCAGAAATGGAGTTTTATCAACTTTGGATACGAGTTATTCGTGCCGCATTCCATTTGAAATCTTACTCCAAATTTCCATTTTCTCTGTTGTCAAGAGTCATACATAAAAGTGACCAATTCTAAAGTTATGGTACATACAATTTATGACAAAATTTGTAATTACATATGTAAGTAACAAACAGTTTTCAAGTTGCAGAACAACAAAAAAAGTTACGGTAAAATTTCAGATGAAATGCGGCGCGAATTATTGATATGAAAATTTGGTAAAACTTTGTCTAAGTATTTTGACCTGTAAAGAAAAAGGCAACATATCAAAAATACTATTTTTCTTTAGCAAATTTGTAAAATGAGGGGCACCCTGATAGAGGGGGCATGTTGAGATTCATAGTAATACCCAAAAGAACAGGTCATACTGAAAAAAAAAAAAAAGATTTGGACAACTTTATGCTTCAATGTCAACTGAAGATTAAGTGCAGTGAGATTTGACTAGTAAAGTTCACTATTGATATATAAACACTATATACCCTTAACCAAGACCACTCCCCCACTGTAGAACTAAAAATTAACTTCATTCATAAAATCAAAACAAATGAACTCGCATGTGGCAATATTTAAAGCTCAATTTCAAATAAATTGGTACAATATGCTATTTTATATTTTTAAAAATTGTAATACTAGCAGTTCAATTATGTTCGTTTCTTCAATTAGACATTAAGAAGACTTCATTAAGAGACTGTTTTGAAGATAAAGCTTACCAATCTATAGCTTCCATTGCAGATTACAAAGCTGGCATCAACACGAACAGAAGTTCTGTATGGTCGCAAACCTACCCAGTCCGAAACAAATTCAGCTTCCTGAAAAGAAAATTATATTTAATTCCAATTACTAATAAATATCCACTAAGATCATTAATTTATGTTTTATGCCTTATCGACCACTACCAAACTTTACCCTCTGAGGGATACAGACGTAAAAACCCGTCACCTGACAGTCAGGTTTTTAGCATCGCACCTGAATTTTTAAAAAATTATAAATTTTACTAAATTTTAAAATTTAGTATGGAGCAGTCATTTAAAGTCATTTGCTACAGAAATAAAAATTTAAAAGAATTAAACTATCAGTTAAAAATTTAAATTTTAATCTCATGCAGTGAAAACAAGACTTTACTTCAACTAACTTGCGTATCACTAAGTGGGTTAAAATGCATAAAAATAAACTCTTGTTCTTAAAACTTAAAAAATCCATTTATATCTATATTTGGACCTTTTATTATAATTTAATTTTCACAAGAAACAGCATTCAATGTAAAACAGCTTTAAAAAATATGATTTTTCTGGTTAACACTTCTGAGTTAGGCCATTTTTGTGACAGGACCAGAGTTTAAAGATCTTAACTATTTTCTTGTGACATAAGGATTCCACTCTTTACTTCAGAGTGCCTCATTTATTAGCTTCAATAGAAACTTGCCAATAATTTGTCCCAAGAAAATCTGACTATACTGGATGTCAGTGAGGTAGAATTTTGGCTAAACATTTTCAATCGCAGACACTTACAAATTCTTAAGATATTAAAAAAAAGTTTACAGAACTTTTAGTTCGAATTATGCAGGATGTAACAGTAAGGGATTCTATGCCAAGCAGAAATATTTTAAAACAAGTTTTGACTATTATAAAATACCTGAATTTGAATATTTTTTAAATATAAACTAGGCATGTTTGTATTAAAATTTTATTTACTTTCAAACTGGGAACAAGTTCAATGCATTTATCGTAAATGTATTTCTTCTGATCTGGCCTAACGTTTGTATTCCAGCTTCCATAATCTTTTATGCCACCAAGCGTCACATAATCTACCCTAGTTCAAAAAAATGAAAACAACTATACTTTATGTTTTATGGTATCTTTAAAAATTTATATCAATTGAATAGAATAATTATTTAAAAAAAAAAACTAATTAAATAATAATAGTTATAAAGCCTAAGGTCTATTGTAGCCTTGGTATAGGCTACAGCCTAAAAACCAAAGTTTTATTATTTTCTTTTTTCAAAAGCTCTGAATCAAAACATGTACTCAAAAATGTTTAAAATTTGAGTTAGGTATGTTGAATTAAGAAATATAGTATTAAATAACAATTTTATTTTGAACAAATTTGGCATAATTAAAATATGTTATAGATTTTAAATACCCAGGTATTATATATATTTCATCCCCATAGTAAAAATTCTTGATCCATGGTGCTTTAACCTAAACAAAATAAAGACATTAAATTATTTTCTCGTTTTCAATATAAAACGACACAGTATGTGATTAGTTATATGCTGTCGATTGTCATGAAACTGTTACAATTAAAAACTGTTGGATATTTTGCTTTCGATGTAGCAGTTTTGGATAATGATTTACAGTTTTTTTAAACTTTAAAAAAGTTAAACATAATACAGTCTCGGACCCAAGATATTACAACAACCTGTGTCAAACAAAAGCTAGGTACCTCAAAGCGAATGCCAAGTTACTTCAACTTATATGCTACACTATTTAGTTATAATTTATTTAGATAATTGTAGTAACACGGTAGTAAATCAGTGCCATCTAGCATTGGATTTCATTTTGAGGGTGCATATCTGCGGCGGAACGCTACAAAATGTTTTTAAAAATACACTGAGTAACTGATGCGTACCTTAATGGTTTGTCCTCGAATAGGTATTAACTTGTCATCATGAACAAGCTGTTTTGCTGCTAAACCAGCACAGTTGATGATTATATTGAATTGTTTTGGTATCTAAAAATAAGAAAAAGTTAGAATAACATTTAATCTTTATTTTGTGTTTTATGGTGAAATATTTAGTCTGTGATTAGGTTTATAGTTTAATACAGAATTATATTTAAAATAAAATTATTAAAAATACCTCACATATATTAGATATATACTTCTCAACAACAGTGCCACCAGCATTTTCAAACCTAAATAAAAGAAATGTCGAAGCGTAACAACTTGTATTTAAACATTTTTAAAAATTTCATTTGTAAAGAGGTGTGTCATAAAGCATTAATAAATTATTAGAACATTAATAAATTATGCATTAGTACTTTAAGTTTATATGCTATAAAAAGTATTTGCTTCTTTGCAGTTCAATTTTGAAATTGATGTTATGTTACATGCTACTCAACTTTAACATATTTTACTATACATTTAGTATCATAGATTGAGAAATTTGCCAACCATCTATGGGAGAAATAAATTAGATTAAGTAAATGTAAAAATATGTTAGTTTTATAAGACAGATGGAAAATTTTGTATTAAACTCTATAAAGATTCAGAGAAATTTGTACCAGACCATATTTTGTTCAAAATTGACAATTTTTTTTTGTCACAAAAAGTAATGATTTTTATTTGAAAAATATTAATTACTTGGATTTCATCCAGGGCAGGTAGTATCGACAATCTGTAACGATACTTGTGAAAAATATACCATTCCTGCAAGAAAAACAAATACTATTCACAAATCCAAAAATCTATACAAATAAAATTTAAATGTTTAAAGATGTTTTTCAAAATATATTTGCAGTTTTTTTTCTCTAATTAATTTTTATTGGCAATCTTTAGTTAAATTTTTTGCAAAAAAAGTTAAGTTAATTAATAGAATGTACATACCTAAATCATACAATATTGTGTTTTTAAAAAAAATTGGAGAAACCTTAATTTTATTTCAGAATAAAACTAAACATTTACTCAAAATTGGTGTTTTTCAGTATAAAAAAAGTGCATTCAAAAAAATGAATATAATTTTCTTACAAATTACTAGTAATGCTTTCATGTCTCACTTGAAATGATCTGGAAAAAGTTGAAGTTCTTTCTTGTTCAACTGGCGATATTCAGGAACTAATTCTTGTAATAAATTATTCTGTGATATAAAAAGAAGAAACTATTTATCAACCAACCTAATA
The DNA here is from genome assembly GCA_019343175.1 of Oedothorax gibbosus. Taxonomy (NCBI): domain Eukaryota; kingdom Metazoa; phylum Arthropoda; class Arachnida; order Araneae; family Linyphiidae; genus Oedothorax; species Oedothorax gibbosus. The sequence continues at coordinate 33,850,808 of CM033271.1, forward strand.
TGTTAAATGTGCAACTAAAATTTACAAAGAAAGTTCCTTTTTTAAAAATCGAAGCTTTCCATTAAAATATCTTACTAAGGGGTGTAAGAACCTTTGAAATCAAATTTTTTTTTAAAATACACTAATACTGAACCAACTAACATTTCTGCTTAAGAGGGACTGTCTGTCTCATAGAGCTATGTATTAGTTTTGTAATCACACCTTCCGCAGAAGTATTGCTTTGCCATGTTAGTTCTTTTTCTCCAGGTATGGGAATCACAATAACATCGAAATGACACAAATTTGAAACAAAAATGTTATCTAGTTATTTAATTATATATTTTTGTAGTTTTTAAATGCTAAAAATATACATTTCAAAACCAGATTTTATTAATAATTTATTTTTTGGAATAAAATATATTGTGATTCATTAAAAAAATACTATATTTATTAACAGTTAGACGGTTACACAAATGCATGGCAAATATTTTGAATATTTTTCTGAAAATACTTTTTTTTTATGATTAATTAACTTTGACATATTTTTGATCAAAGTTTTAAATGCCCTGATACCCCTTAAATATTAAATGTGCAACTAAAATTTACGAAGAAAGTTTCTTTTTTTTTTAAATAGAAACTTTCCATCAAAATATCTTGCTAAAACTGAACCTATGACTTATTTTTCTAATTTGGCACAGGAATGTCAAATATAAAGTCATGAAATGTGAAGTAATAACCAACAAAAAGAAGCAACCCTACTTTCTAATCTCCAATATCTCATGTAATAATCTTTTCAATAAAACACAGAAATAAAAAGCCTTTGTTTTGATAACTGCTACTACTAGGTTTCTTACATATGGTGAGGTATTCTTATGATAAAGAGCTTGCATTCAGCATTTTTTAGCGTACCTGTAGGCTTACTGAGGAACTCAGGTGATATCCAGACACTAACTGCATACCTGCTGCAGATGCCTCGGGAGATCCTAATATACTCAAGAAGTGAGAAAAGGAGTCTTTGCACCATTTTCTATACAAAATAAAAATATATTTCAGTACAAACTTAAAAAATATGTTTTTCCAGTAACTTTTTTATGAATGTACAACTGACTTAAGTAGAGATGGGGAAGCACAACTTACAAACTAACCACTGGTCTGATGTACTAATCTTATATTTGGACCTTAAAGGGAGCAGTAGCCGGATCTCTAAACCGTCCAAGGCTTTTCTCAGTTTAATCCAATGGAAAAAAACCATTTTCTAAGTGAAATTACCCCAGCTGTATTGAAATTTTTTTACCTATGTTTTTTTATATGATAAATATAGCTGGCTTACAGGGCTCTATTATTCCGCTTTTTGAAATTGGTTTGAATATTTTGTTGTAAAATTATTTCTTGAAAATTAAAAAAAATATTCAAATCAATTATAATAAGTGGTATTATATGGATTTTTAAACCAGTTACATTTGATGAGTACAGGGGAAGAACCGCTTGATTTATTAGGAGTCGTCCCATAATTGTGTCTGCTTGGCGGGCATTGACGGCAGGAAACCGGTTTCTCTCTTTCTTCTTCGCTTGGTCGAAGCGTCGGAATCATGCATCGCGTGAATCTAGTTAGGTAGAAAAGTCGTGGTTTAGGACTTTTCAATTAATTTGCGAATCTTAAAATTTCTCTTAATTGTTTTAGAAAAATTCGTGATTTTCAATCAATCATACTTTATTTTTAAAGCTTAACATGATGATGAACACAGTCTTTTGAATAAAACGCGGAACTGAATTTCAGGGTTGCAGTGAGAGAAGATGCACAAGAAAGTGAAAAACTAGTTTCCTTACACCAGTTTAGGCGATTACTCGCTATCATCGCCAAAGATGCCTGATGAGGAAAGTTTTCTACGAAATTAAGCGGTTTTTCCCCTGTACTCTTCATTTATCATAAAAAAACGTTTGCAAAAATATTCAAATACAGCCAGAGTAATTTGGCTCATAAAAATATTTATTTCCATTGAATTAACGCAGATACTGCTCCCATTTCCTCTTAAAAGCTTGGGAAAACCCATTACAAGCTAACAATCTGCAGTTGGACTAATATCATATTTGGACTTTAATGAAGGCTGATTGGCTGACAAACTTCAGCATTTCCCTGATCTGTATGCTGTCAACCTCACACGAAATGTTTGATACTGATGAAACGAGTCAATAACACTTTTCCCTGCATCATTAGGCTGTGGCATAAGCCTTCTAACAGCCTTGTAAAATGTATCTTTGGTAAAGATTTCAGGAGTAAAAAGAATCTGTTAAACTGGTAACGCTAATTAATTATAGTCCGTTGTGTTCATTGGCAGTCTTTAAAATTAATTAAGAAGGGTTGCTTTACTCTGTCGAGTATTGTATTTGGGGAAATCATGACATGAAAATATTTCACTTAATTATTTGGCATTTTGTTTCGGGTTGCTTGGCAACATAACGCAAATCACCAAATTGAGACTGGCAATTATATCATAGTTGTGCCCTATAACCTTATCCTAAGATGAGATAAATACATGTTTAGTAAAACTAAATATTATGATACCTTACAAGATCAGCATTATGGTGCACACCAATCTCTGGCCGAAAAAAGCCTCCAGCTCCAGAACTGAGAGTTTTTTCATTGAATTTGTCAGCATACAATGTTAACTTCAGCTCCGGAAATGATTCTTGGATGCTGAGAGCTGTAGAAAGGCCTACAACGCCGGCACCAATTATGGCAATTTCCATTGTTATCGAAATCTGTATCAAGCATAATGTTTACTGGGTGATTATCAATAAAAAAAACCAAGAGTATAATTAACAACTTTGTGACATTTTTATAAAAATAAAAGAACTTTTAGTATGTTTCCAGAATCAGAAATTATCAATAAATGTTAAATATAATAAGCTTAATATTTTTAAAAAGTTTGCAATTCTTTTACAATATATGCTTCAGGGTACAACAATTTAGGTAGTTTTTTCCCCTCAAAATTAGTTGTAGCACCTTGGTATTTGCAGTAGTGATTTAAACATTAAAACCTAGGTAAAATAGGATTATAATGTAAAGAGGAGTAATTAACAATTTTATAACTTATATTTGTATAAAAATAAAAGAACTTATAGCATATCTCTATTAATATGAAATCTGTAATACAAAACTACCAAAAAATGTTAAATATAGTAAGTTTAGTATTTATTTAAAGTTCTGAATTTTTTCCAATGTGGTTCAGGGTACAACAATTTAGCCTATTTTTTTCTCTCTCAAAATTAGTGGTAGTAATACCCTCGTATTTGCAGCAGCTAGTTAAAATATATGTTACAATGTAGGTAATAAGGTTATTAAAATAAAAAAAGGAGTAATTAACAATTGTTATAACCGATGTTTGTGTAAAAATAAAAGAACTTATAAGTAAGATGTCTCTATTAATAAAAAATCTGTAATTCAAAACTACCAATAAATGTTAAATATTATAAAGTAATCTTAATATTTCTTAGAAGTTATAAATCCCTTTCAATATGGCTCATGACACAGCAATTTAGTCTGACTTTTTTCCGCAAAATTAGTAGTAAGTTGCAGTAGTGATATAAAATATACATTACGTTAAAATATATGAAAAGACATGTAATTCACAAGATAAGAAATGTAGAACAGACGAAAATTAGTAGCATTTTCAAAAAATTTGAAACAGAAGAAATATTTGATATCAAAATATCCTAAGGGGGTGTATTGATCACTTTTTACTCTAACTGTACTGTATTAAAAATTGAATTACGTTTTCTGTCTAAAATTTTAGTTGATGACTTACAAAAAAAATCAACTAGTACAATATATAAATCTTAAATTCAGAAAATTTTAATCTGAAACTTTTCTTGCAAAAAAATTCTCACTAATCACTATTTCTGCTTCTGCTGCCTGTTTCTTGCTTTGATTGATACACTAAAGTTTTAACACAGCTAAAAACATGTAAAAAAAACTCCATTTGGTTGGAGTAAATTCAAGATTTGAAATTAAATATTTCTCCTAGGAGATTTTTCTTACACCATGAAACTTAAAAACAATTTATAGGTGTGTATTTAATAATAAAAAATAAATACATTTACTTAACTTTGTTTTAGCTGTGACTGTATTTACTGCAATTGTTTATGACACGAAGCAAAAGCAAACGAGCAGACAAAGTTTATCAAATGAACGTATATTTCCATTTGAAGATATAATTAAAGTTTAAAACTTACCTAATTATTTAACAAAATGGTATCTAATGCAATAGAAGTGATTGGTTCTTTTTATAAAGATTACAGAACCAATACACCCCAGAAAATTAAAATAATTGACTCCTATCTTTTGTATATTCTCTTGACCGGCATCAATCAGTTTGTTTATTGCTGTTTAGTCGGTACATTCCCATTCAACTCTTTTCTGTCTGGATTTATATCTTGCGTTGCATCTTTCGTCTTGGGTGGTAAGTATAATTTCTAAAACAAGCTATAGTGATAATAATTTCAGAAGTTTATTCTGCATTACTTTCGTTTCGTTAAAATTTTGGTAGAGATTTACTGTATGGTCCCCCTTGGCGAACTTTCCAAAATCGCGCCAAAAGTCCGTCTTTTGGCGACTTTTTTTAAAAACCACTATTCAAAGAAAAGATCGTATAAGAATATTTCTAATGAAAACTCAACGAACGGTCCGATAGGGTTGCCGGAAAACGTCATCGGTGCGAAGTCATAGAATTCGAATCTTCAGTTGAAGTCAGACAGGTTGCCAGAAAGAAATATTTATCGCCAAATCAGAAAAAATCGCGCCAAGGGGACCGTACAATAAATCTGATCCAAATTTTTTAATATGGAACTGAGTAACATGATACTAAATTAAGATGTCTTATTTATGGTATGTAGTGAAACTTTTGTGACATTAATCGAATGTATAACTGCTGTTTTTTAAACATTAGATTATTATCTTTATAATAAATTCTCAGTCCGAAATTTTGTAGATCATTTATTGTAATTACCTTCATAAATCCTTAAAATCAAGTTTAATGATTCACAAAACGTATTGTTCTCAATAGTTTATAATATTTTGATTAATCACTTATCTAAAAACAATTTTTAAGTGCTAAAATTCTGCCGAAGTAGCAGGCTTGGTTAAGACATCATGTCGCAGAAAGTTCCTCATGTTAGCAATTCTATTAACATAACAGATTGTGCCAGACGAAAAAAAAATCCTACTAAAAAATAACGACTACTAGTGCATGTTAAATCTGTTGTTGTTCTAGGCTGTGTATGATATATTGTTAGAAGGTTGCTTTGGGTGTCAGCTCAGTAAAATTCCTTGTAATAATTTAAATTACACTTTAGTACTATTCTCTTTTCGAACATGCTCTCTGACAGTTCGTGAATCTTTGGCAGATTTGTCATTGTCACAGCTTAATTTTCCTAAATCTTTACTCATTTCGTTTTAATACATAAAGTTAATTGTTAGTTTTAATTGTGTCATAAAACAACTAAAAAAGTTAATTGCAATTATTTTAATTGTGAGTTGCAATTGACACACGTTAATCAAATTAATTTAATTGCAAGGTGCAATTAAAAGTTCAATTGCGATTAATTTAATTGTAACTAACTTAATTGCAATTACTTTTTTTAGTCAATTAACAAGATAATTGACAAATTAATTGATTAATATCCAACACTGGTTTCTCATGTCATTGTTGATTTGACAACAGTGATTTAAATGACTCGAAATTGAATTTCAATGCTAATTGAATGGGAAATTCGCCGACAGATAGATTTATGTCCATCCGGACGTACAGACAGGCGGACAAAAAGTATGAAAGTTGGGTCTCTGAGGTCATAGCTTTCTAACCAAAAAAAATTTTAAGATTCGATTTTTGAAGGACAGACAGACGACATCAACCGCATGTCAATAACTACTTTCCATTTTTTAAAAAATTCTTTCGAATTAAATAAAGAAAAGTAGGCTAATAATGTGCATTTATTTTTCAGTGTGTTTGAGGCTCCAGGTGAACCCCCAGAATACCAGCCAGTTTTGTGGCATCACTCCGGAACGAGCATTTGCAGATTTCATTTTTGCGCATATTGTGCTTCACTTGGTGGTCATGAACTTCATTGGATAAAGACCAAAACCCATTCAAGATGTAATTATCATAATAAATATTTTCCCATGTGTTTTTTAAGATTTTTATTTTTTGCAAAAAAAAAACCCTACTTGCACAGTTTGATTTTTAACTCAAAATAATCTCCTGTGGAGACCCTAGCAAAATCCTATCCTATATGTTCTTCAAATAAATATTAAAAAGTATGTTTTACAAGTAGTTTTGAATAATTTTTTAATATTTACTGAGGGGCCATTTAATTCACGATATTTGAGGCATAAGTCCTACAATACTCTTTTTTGTGTGCTATGAATGCACAAACAACATTTCTGATATGTACCACTGCTGAAAAACTTTCGAGAGACCTTTAAACTCGTTCTTGACTCTCGGACAAGTCTATTTTTTATAAAAATAAATGACTAATACCTGTATTATCAAAGGTTGAAAAGTAATTTTCAGATCTTCTATTAAACCATTTTAGTGCTTAATGTTAAAAAAAAGAAAAATTGTGTAGTTAGAGAAATATAAAACAAAGCATCCATTTAAATGAATATCAAGTCTTGGTGTAAAACTCGTCTTCAGCTTATATAACCATTTTAGTTTTTTTTAACACAAATGTTTTGCAAATAAACATGATTAGGGTACATGCAAACACGGTTGACAGTTCCTTAGTTTATTTCCACAAGATTACATTATAGTGTTATAATTTTTAAACTGATTTCCTCTTTTGTTTTGCATAGACATGAAACAATCTTAAATGTTAATAATCATTTTTTATCCAATATCTTATTAAGGCTACTGCAGTAATTGACTTATTTTTGTAACTTAATACTCAATTTACATTGCAACCTGTAGATATCTTATAACTTAAACAGTTTTATCTCAAGATGTCCTGGTTACTTTGATCCTACTTATTACTTGATTAAACTTGGGTTCGCTCAGCAAAATTAAATCTTGGCATACTTTAACATTCACAGAGCTCAGATTCATTGTAATATGAGCGTTAAAATTGGTAGCGAGTCTCGCCTAGATGGTGCCACATAAAAATGGCTCTCTGGGGAATGTTCGAATGCGATTTCTGGTTAATATGCCGAGTCTGCAAAGGCTTGACTGCCAATATTGCAACCCCATTAGAGAAAAAAATATTACTTGATTAAAAGGCACCATTGGCCCTCGAGTGAGACATTACTTCAATCCAATAATTCTGATTCAACCTAAACATTTCAAACTTCTTATAAACAGTATAATAGTAACAAATATTGTCTTTTATAAATAATTGTTTAGTCTTATGTTTCAAATTCTTGAAATAACATGTTTTGCAGTTAAAAATACGATTTTGAGGTCAAACATTTTCTAATTAATATTCGTTTATCTAAATTGATTTCCTATACATTATACAATTAAAAAAAATCTATAAACTTAAATATTAAACATCTGTGTTAAGTTTCAGGGCTTCAAAATTCCCCTATTTATATAAAATAAGTTTTTATGAGTTCTTAGTCCCCCTACTTTCTCTAGTCAATGATTCCTGCAATCCTTATGGATTTTTTTTTATGATAATATACATTTATTTTCTTTTCTATGATTCAGATTTTGCAATTCTAATGTAATTTCATTGTTAGCTAAAGTCAATTAATGATGCAGTTGTCAACTGATCAAGATAGTAAAAAAAATTAATAAATTTCTGCACTATCTCTAAAATTTCTTTTGTTTTTCAGGTCAGGCGGACAAACTTCTATACTTTAAGCCAACTTGTAACCATTGTTCTATTTCTAATAAAATGTGAAATGTCAAATAAGCTTCCATTTAATAAAACACAATTTATATATAAAAAAAGTTTATTTTTACACACATTGAACAAGCTTTCATTAGAAATAAATATTTTCAATCTAAGCAACATACTTTTAAGTGCAATTATACAGCCGTCTTCTAATTACATTAAAACAACAAAGTATGCATAATTAAAATATCATTCCTGAACAATGAATACATACATAATTACATTGCTTTATCACACATCCTAATGGACTTTTACCATGTTAAACATAATATATGCTTACTCAGAAACAATTTTCCGCACCCCATTTTCTATACTAGATGAGGATTATTAAGTATTTAAAAGGAAATTGGGAAACATTTCTAAATATATCCATATTTAATTAACACCGATTACACAAAAGATATTGAGTATATTTACAAACATGTATAATATTTAATCAGATTGTGTATGAGCAACAATGTTATTCTTGTAAGTTGGAATATTAAAGATTATATTTCAAAGTAGTTTTAACAGTTGGTACACCACATAACATCAACTTAAGCTATGTATCTAAATTTCTTAACACAATTAAACAAATATTTTCCAAAATGAAGAAGTACATCATAGTAATTTTTAAGAGTAAAACTTATTAAAATAGATCAATACTTATCATTAAGAAAGCTATGTAAACATAGGGCTCGTCGTTCAAAGATTACATAATGAAATGACTTATAATACAAAATGGATTATGATAAATTATTTAAAAAGTTCTAAAAGTTTGACACAAGGAATTTCTATCACACTGCAATCTAACCTCTTCTATACAATTATTGAGACTTGGTTAGATATTTCCTGTAAGAAAAAAAAAGTTATAAACCCCAATTATATTAAAACCAGAACAAAATTATATGGTATTGTTTAGTATTGCCTAAGTAATCAAATGCTGATCCAAATAAATGTTAATTTTGATTAATAAGACATCCCCACTTTGTAGTGTTATTAAAACAATAAAGAAAACTTTATAAACTTCCTTATACAATAGTTATTTATGCAACTAGTGTGAAAAGTAAGGCTTTTTTAAACGAGTTGAATCAATTATTTCACGAGCGAGTGGAATAAATGCACGAGTTTAAAAAAGGCTATTTTCAACGTGTTGTCATACACTATTTTTTATTATAACGTGCAAAAAAAAAAGTATTTATTAAATTGGCATTTATTGATTGGCTTATTAATTATTTGATTATCACGTTCAAATGTTTTGAAGGTGATTATTTATATTAATGATTAGTTTAAAATCACGTGCAAAAAGTATTTCTTAGATTGGCATTGGAAATAAGACTCCAAAGAAAGAATCACGTTCAAATAAAGAATTTTCCACCAATCACAAAACGCCGAATGAAATAGCACGCTCAAATAAAGAATTTTACACCAATCAGATGCTCTTATTTACTTTGTCGCACTAGTGTGTAAAAGTAACTTTGAAACCCGATTTCGTTAAAAGCATCACTTTTGCCACGATTATTGATTTGAAAAAGTTAGGTTTTTTTGCACGATATTATAAAAAAGATTCTTCTTTTTGGGATTTAAGTCAGATATTTTTCTAAGTCAGATATTTGGGTATAGTCCTCCTATCACTTCTTGGCACCTGCGACCTGTGTTTTAGACTAGTCCAAACTATCACTCGTAAGAACGGGGGCAAGGAAGATTTTGGTTTTTGCCAGAGTTACTATATTGCTTTTTCAGAAAGCTTCTCAATTGAAGGCAGTTCGAACTTGCATCAGGTTTACCATTATTGCTTAACTGTATTTTAACGTATAGCAATCCCCAGGGTGATACTGAATGTGTTAAAAAATACATACTACAGATGCAAATCGATTGATGATCAAGTCAAGATAGCAAAGAAGTGCATGTGGAAATGCTAATGACTATCAGCAATCAACTATAACCCTCCTTCATTAATAACTAATTTGTAGTTTTAGTGTAACATTATTTCCAATCAAACTATCCCTACAATCATCTAATGCTCGCCAAACGCCATCGAATTGGCAGCCCCGCCTCTTTCGGTTTCCGTACCTGTTTTCAAAGCGGAATCTTCCAAAATCAAAATATTTGAGATGCTAAGAAATGACAGGAGAACTAGACGACCTCATAGATAAAATAATAATGAACAAAATAGAGACAGGAGATCTTTTAACTGAAAAATTTTCACTTACAAGTTAAAAATAAAAGGAGGGTTTTAGTAAGGTAACTTAATAATAAGGTAATAATTTTTAGTGCTATGAATGAATAGCAACAAAAAGTTTTAATTAATTGCAATAGAAAATATTTTTATCTATCTAACAATTTTATTCTTATAATATATTTCTATTTTCTAAAAGTTACTTAATTTCTTTAAAATATTTTGAAAGTTTTTTTTGGATAAATACCGTTATTATACAAACACCTAACATAAAAAAACATTTTAAAGCAAAGGAGATTTTTTTTAAGGATCAGGGAAAATAAATTGGCTTTTTGAAAAGGGTCTTATTTAACCCTTTCAATACCAACTTTTTATTTTTTGTTTTAAAAATCTAAAATTTTTGAAATGGACTCATTATGCATTCAGAATTAAATGGTGAAAAGCAGGGGGGAAAAAATCTCAGTTTTTTAACTAAAATTTAAGGAAAATTTTTTTAGAATAACTTTTAAATAAATTATATCTAATTTTTCGAAACTTTATTTGTCAAAAATAGTTTAAATAAATTTTTATATAGTTAAAATGCAAGCATGAAGAATTTAGGGCCAATTATTTAATAAAACTGTTCCAGAAAGAATTTTATTTTTACCATGTTTTTCATATTTTCATTTAACTAAAAAACACTATTTAATTTAATTTTCAAAAAGACATGATTTTTCCACCTAACAATACAAAAATAAAAAATTATACAAAAATGTCTATAGAATGTAATGAAATTTATTCAAAACAAGAGTTTAACTTACTGTGGAAAAAAATATCTTAAAGGGGAATGGGCGCGCTGGACCGGGGGTCTCCAAAGCAAAGTGCATCAGTGTTAATCTTATGGATAAAAAAATATTTTCTCTGCAACATTTCTCTAGCTGTATTGAATATTTTTACAAGCGGATTTTTTTATGTGATAAATGTAGCTGACTTACAGGTCCCGACTTTTTGAAATTGGTACGAATATTTTTTAATCTTCAATAAATAATTTTACACAAAATATTCGAAGCAATTTCAAAAAGTGGAAAGATAGAGACCTGTAAGTTATCTACATTTATCATTAAAAAAAACCTGTTTGTAAAAATATTCAATACAGCCGGAGAATTGTAGCAGAGAAAATAGTTTTTTCGCCATTGGATTAACATTGAGGCGCTTGAGTTTGGAGACCCGCGGTCCAGCGCGCCTATTTCCCCTTAAGTTTGATGATTTCAAATAAACTCATTGGGTGTGAAAGGGTAAGAAAACTATTAGTGACTCAGAATGAGTTCAGACTTTTCAGTTTCATTTTTAAAAATATAAAATTTACTCCTCTACCTTCGTGCTATTTTTAGCAATTCTTCTTTTCGCCTGGCCAAAATTCTCTCCCTCTCTTGAGGCGATTTGGAGAAGCGACACCCAAGGGGTGATGCAATATGCATCCGCATTAGGTCAGGGAATCTGAAATTTAGATCAAACTTATCGCATTGCATTAGTAAATACAACCGTACGAATATGGATACAAGGTTCCTATATTGCTCTATCTTGAAAAATTAAAAATAGTAAAAAGTTAACTGAATAAAATATTCTTTGATAATACAGGGTGTCCGTAAAAGAATGTCCAAGTTTTAATGGTATATTACAGGAGTTTATTTTATACTAAATATAACAAATCATACATGACATTGAAGGAAAACTAATCTAGTTTTTCCTATAAGTGCTCAATGTGTGCGCCTTTAGTGATATGGCACACATCCATATGAAAATGCAATTCTTTCCATACTGTCTGCAGCAAGTCCGGAGTAATGGAAGCAACAGCCTGTGCAATTCAAACCCTTTTAAGTTGGAAATCGTGGGTAGGGGTGGAAGTAGAACCCGATCTTTTCGAAGCCCCAAAGGAAGAAATCACAAGGCGTGATGTCGGGTCACAATTTGAAACTCAGACATTCTTTTACGGACACCCTGTACATCACATCATATTGCAGGTGCATGTCCTCACACAAAAGATAATAGTTTTGCTCAAAAAAGTTCAGCATAAGGCTACAAAAATGATTGAGGGTTTATCAGGTATCCACTATGATAACAGATAAAGAGCTTTAAACATGTGTTCACAGGAAAATAGGAGAACAAAGTGATTTAGACAGGGCATTCAAATTCATTAAGTAGGGATACATGGAGGGCTTAGGTTTTAACTTAAATAGACGAATCAGAGGATATGGTTAGAAATTAAAAACATGCATCAAAAGGTAGTTAAGATTTTTTTTTACACTAGAGTTATCAATGAGTTGAATATTTTACTAGCTTATGATGTATATTTAAAGAGAGTAGAAGAATTCAAGAAGAATTTCGATAGTTATTGAAGACTGGTAAAAAATTAGTAAACTTTTTACCAACCTTGTTACAGCTTGCCAATTCAACAAAATAATGAAAAAATGAAAATAAGAGCATTTAAAAAAAACCATTTCAATTTACAAACTAGTAATTAAATGATGCTGTATAAATTTCCATCCCATGCCATACTATCCTACCTTGAACAATTAGAAGAAGCAAAGCATATAGTACACAATTACCTGTCCAGTTCTTCAACATCATAACTGTCTGGAGGAAATACAGCGTCGTCAATGTAATTAAACTGACCCCTGCACGTTTGTTCTTTGCCCATGAGCATAGACCCTTGACTGTTATCTAGAGCCTTAGAGGTATGTAGGAAAAAATAAGGTTCAAGTATGTTTTAGAACATTTTACCCATGCAACTAGATAAACATTTAACTGAAAATGACATGAAAGTTAACAAGTAGAAATATGACATTTGGGATATCAATGAAAACATTTTAAAATTTCAAAGTAAAAAAAAAAAGGTTTAAAAGTTTTTAGAAGGCATAACTGTCTGCGTTTAGAGAAAAGCAAAAAACGTTCTTTATTCGAGTTATTTTTTGTATGTTTAGATTTTTTTACAGCTAAAATAATTTTATCATCGCATAACTAATGCAAGTTAAATTACCTTAAAACTAAGAAAAAGTACTTAAAAAATAAAAGTTATTAATTGTAGCAACTAAACTTTTTAAAATTATATTTAACATATATTTATTTAAAAGATCTGTAATAAAAATGTTTATGCCTTAATCTTTAATAGAGCATAATTATGGTGAATCAATTTGGCCAAATTTGCTGCAAAATTTACAAAAAAATATAATATGTTTGACAAGAAATATTTATAGCAATGTTGTATATTTCTCAACACAGGCTGTATTTCAAGGCTGGAATACAGACATATATAGGCTGAAATGTTTAGCATTAACAATTTACTTATTTATTAACGTTTATATTATGAGAAGTATCAAGGGTGCTAAACAGTTCAGCTTCATAGTTATATCTGGGATTCTTCATTCTTCAAGGCCGACAGATAAGTACCAGACCAACATCAAGAAAAATTGGTGTCCGAGTTTGTAGTGCTTTATTTCTTGTGGTCAAAATCACAAGAAATATAGCATAATCAAAAATTATAGCACACAATCAAAAATTCTTTTCAAATTCAAGGCAAGATGAAATAGATATGAACATGTTATGATTTCTTGATTAAAACTCATACCTGCAGATTTGAATCTTGTATATTTTGAAGATAACTGCCTGCAAAAGACTGAAAACAATATTACGTTGTAGTATTCAAAAGTCAATATTAAAGAAAAAGAATACCATGGGAAGTAAAAATTAATAAAAGTACAGTCAAACCCCGTAGAAGACTATTTTTGGAATGTTTGTTGCCATTTTTTAAAAGTTTTGTTTAATTTGTTATTCGAAACTTTTAATTATTAAGGGAAAAAATCAAATTCAAAATTTTTTGCTGGGGTAAAGCAGGATTTTGCCATAGCGATTTTGCGTTAAGAGATTTATTAGCATTAGCTAAAAGCTTTTTAGTCCAGGGAAAAGCTTTCAGTTCATGTTAAGCGAAATTTCATGTTAAGCGAGTTACCATTAATGAGGTTCGACTGTATATACATAGCAATTTTCAAAATACATCATTTACCTTAATACTGAAATAGGTAGTTCGCAACTTTTCTTTTGCTACTTAAGTGTTTATTAGATGTGAAATAAAATTCATAAGATCATTAATCAATCTTAAATCAATTCTTCTTCAGTGGCGCGACAGCCCAGGATGGGCCCTGGCATTCCTTAAAAGTCCTTCCCAGGCCAACCTGTTCTAGGCCAACTTAAATCGATTAAGTGAACTATATTCTACAGAGCAACGAAGAATTATTATAGTTACTTATAGTATACTTATTTACCAGGGATTGGAGTAACGCGTTACTTGTAACGCCGTTACTTGTAACAGTTACTTTTTTTAGGTAACGTCGGGTAACGCCGTTACATTTTTCAAAAAGTAACTGTAACTTAGTTACTTTTAGCGGTAACGAAGAAACGAAAAATTGCGTTAACTTTTCCGTTACTTTCCGAAGGCTGTCTGATGCTTATTTATAAATTCCACTCCTAATAGAGAGAGAGAGAGAGAGAGAGAAGGGAACATTTCGCATTCCCGAAATATGAGCTTTTCTTGGGAGGGAAAAAGCAAACTAGCATTGTCCACTTTGGCTGCTAAAGGCGTGACGGCTGTTTTCAGCAAGAATTGTTAAAGTACAAATGTTTCTCCTAGTCTGTTTACCTTTCCAAGTATCACATTATAAGATCAGTAATTACAGGCTTCTACCAAAAAGAAGGGTTTTGAAATAAATCACGCTGATTGTCAAGCGAACAAGGCCAACAATAAAGTATCTCCCTTGAAGAAGCGGGGGGGAGGGGGGCACGTTAACACCTATTTCTTGTATTGAACCAGGATTGAAATTAAATTTAAAAAATTATTAATTATAATTTCAGCATTTTGTTTGTGCTTATGTTTCGTTAATAATGATTTTCTTTGAAAAATGGTAAGATGGCTACATTTCAATTTTTCTCATTACTTGAAATTTCAAAAAGTAACTGTGATTCGTTACTTTTCGTACTAAGTAACTGTAACGTGTTACTTTTCATATTAAGTTTGTAACTGTAACGGTAACAGAGTTACTTTTTTTTATTAAGTAACTGTAACTGTAACAGAGTTACTTTTTAAAAGTAACCTTCCAATCCCTGTTATTTACAAATACCTAATTTCTTTACACTACAAGAAAGGTTAGAGAATAAAAAAAAGACTGCTAATTAAGATTAACCTACCGGTGGCGGGACTAGTTTGCCATCTAAAATATTTTCCACAGTTACTTCCACAGAGTCGGTCACTTGTAGATCTTCCATTATAGCACTAATGGGCATGTGAGGAAACATTTGCTGAACCTGACGAGCCTGTTGAATACAGCCGCACAGTGAAATCATTATACAATAAAAGGTACACAAGCAATTTCACCACAATAATCATCTATTTAATGTGTAGTACTGCCAAACAGGGTAACTTTGGCCCTGGATTGGAGGGTAACTTTGTCCCAAGCATAAAACCCTAGTACTGAATTTCTTCTTGAATATTCTTTACTCATAGGTCAAGGCAGAGTTGCCTTTTTTAGAGAGTATTTAATGAGAAGTTATTGGCTAATAATAAAGCTTAGGCCAAATTTACCCTCCAGGACGAAAGTTACCCCATTTGATGTTATAGATAAAAGGATTGTAAGCAGGAGTTAATGACTTTATGTCAGTCAGAACCATTGCCTACAATCTTCACCATGGTAATATGAGCCAAATATTTCAGATTAATAAAAAATGAAATTTCTTGGGTGATAAAAAATAGAAATATTTTCTTGCAAACAGAATGTAATTCACCAATAGTGAGAATTTGTTAAAAATTAAAATTTTTTGAAATAAAATCATTTTACAAATTGATGCTGCTTTTTAGATCTAATTTGTTGGAGTAGTTAAAAAAAATACTCCCTCAAAACAATTGTTATGAAATAAATCTAACTTATTTTGAAATCTGTAAATACATAAAAGCTTAATTTCACCATTATTTCTTTTATTTGCACTGAATTGCAAAATTAGGCCAGATTTTAAATTCATGTTAGAAATGCTTACTTCATTTTGTTGAGAAATCTTGGATACACATCTGAAATGTAAACGCACTAGAAAAAAATATGCAATATCACACTGATCTGGGATTTTTCAAAACTTAAAAAGGCGTGCCAGGATAAAATAACTAAACTTATTGATGTAATATAAATTAAATAAGTGGATTGCAATATGCAAACTTAAATGAAAAATTAAACAAGCACCTATTCATTCAGATTCCAAAACTGCAAATTTGTGGCATTTAAAACATTGATCTTGGAATAAAAGTTTATAAATAAGAACCAAATATGACTACATTTTGATACATTAAATAATAAACTTAATAATAAGAAGAATTACAAGGTTCTTATTGCTGCTGTCTCTTAATTTTTTAAAAATCTTTTTTAATGTTAACCTGAATATTATAAATACAAATTAAAAAAAAAAGGCTTTTCTTTTTATTTTGGTCTAAAATGTCCTAATTAATAGATGGGTTTGACAAAATTGGCACTCTTTGCCATTTTGAAATTTTGTCACATTTCTTATTAAACTAATACAAAATATGTATAATTCTATTCAGGACTTGTAACAGATGTTACAGCACATATTTTTGAGCAAAATTATTGTCTCTGACATACTTTATACAGTACACAGAATGGATCCAAATATAAAGCCTTTTGAACACCCTGATCTTAATTCATAAAAGGATTATTCCTTTTGAAATATTTACTAGAACAAAAGCTAAAATCCTGTAAAGGAACTAATACTTATGTACAATATTTAAATAAATATGAGCATTTAAAGAAACTAAACAGTTCTTGAGATCTTTAAGATCAGGGTGCTTCAAAAAGATTTTTTAAACTTCAGATTCATTTTGCTTACAATAATTCCTTTAGAGACTATATTTTGGCACGGAAATGTGTGCTTCAACACATGTTACAAGTCGTCAAAAGTATTTTACACATTTTGCAATAGTTTATGAGAAATGTGGAAAAATATAAAAATCACAAAATGTGTCAATACTTTTTCCAACCTCTGTAACTAATATAGAAAAAGGGTTAAAAGTTTTAAATAAATATAACTTATAATATAGACTGCTCAAAACAATCAGGGGAGCACATGGTTTAAACCCTTTCACACCCAATGATTCCATTTGGAATCATCAGCTTGCGATTTTTTTCTCACTAAGTTGAGCTCACACTTATTTATCGTTAGATGGAAGAATCATGTCTTTTGAAAAATTAAAAAAAAAAATTGTTTTAATGAAATGAAAATATGAAAAACATGGTTAAATAAAATTCACACCCAGAAATTTTTTTGAAATAAATTGACCCTAAATTTGTCACGCTTGCATTCTTAGATATTTAAAAATTTATTTTAACTTTTTTTAAAAAATAAAGTTTTGAAAAAATTATTGTTATAATTCATTCAAAAGTCATTATTCCAATTCTTTCTCCCCCTCCTTAAATTTTAGTTCAAAAATTAAGATTTCCCCCTTGTGTTTTTTACCATTGCATTCTGGATGCATAATGAATCTATTTCAAAAATTTTAGGTTTTTAGAATAAAAAAATAAGTTGGAACTGATAGGGCTAACAAAAGTACGCAAAGTGCTCCCCTAATTGTTTTGAGCAGTTATTTTAAATACTACATCTAAGTTTTTAAAAAAAGTGTTTTCATGCACAAAACCAATGTAGTGTACCATGCTGTCAAGCTGTGCCATCTGTTCCGGAGACAAATGGACTTCTGTATTGGCATTGGGATGAGGAACTCCAAAGAAACTGGGCAACCAACTAACATACTGAGATCCTGGAAGTTGAAAGCGGACAGTCAATTGTGAAGTGGAAGGGTAAAAGTTAAATTGCACCAAAAAGAGTCTCAATCATGAGCATTGAAGAGCAACAAAGACCAAAGTCTAAAACTTATACCTGGGCAATTTTTAAATCTTAATAATCCCAATTAACAATTTTATGGAAATAAATTTAACTACACAATTTTTATCAAAATACTAGCTAAATTGCAGAGAACAGCTTTTATTTTACACAATATACACACACTCTAGAGTAACATTAATACTACAAAAGAAACCAAGAAAATTATATTATATAAATGCTGATTAAATTGAAAGCTTGGGAATATATCTTAAACCATCTAACGAGTACTGTGTAGTAAGATATGAAAATAATTTGGTCAAACGTCTAGTTACTAGTGTGGCTTTAGATACTAAACAAACAAGGAGCATAAAAACACCAAGTTAGTTAAAGTATGCCCAAGTCTATTGGCCCATGAGTCAATGCCCAGCAAGAGTCCTCCATGACAAGTGATTAGCTTGACAATAAACCAATAGTTAACTTCCCAATCAAGCTTGGTACTCATTGACCCCGGAAAGACTAAGGACTGATTGAATCCATAGCCAACCTGACCCTTACATGAAACCCTGGGTCAACAGCATAAGGGACTGGGACATAATCCTGAATCCCTTCCTTCCTGAATCCTTATAATCCATAATCCTGACACTAGAAATAAATTTTTTGTCTATTTTTCAATTCTTTTTTCGAATATATGGAATGTTTATTTTAAATAATATACATATTTCTGCGTTGTTGATAAAGTAAATAATATCAACTGTCTTCTGTTTATTAAAAATGTCAATCATTATGAAAAATGTGTTTCATATTATTTAAGTTTTTTTTGGAGTCTTTAATTATGGCTTTGCTTGAAATAAGTGGTCTTTTACTTTATCTCACCAATAATAGTTTTAGGAAAATGATTTATTTATAGTATTTTCAATGACGGGTACCCATCAATGACATAGTTTTTTTTAACTTTAGAAGAATGCACTTTCACTGTTTGGTGTTTTATTTTCATTTCTTGCTGATTTATCCTAAATAAAACATGATTTTGGCAACACAAAACAAACAAAATTTAATCATACATGTACTATTAAATATTTGCGTGTAATACAGCATGTAACTCAGCGTGTAATACAGCATTAACTTACTACATTATCTACTATAAGAAAAAATTATGTACATCAAGACCCTGCCACATAATTAATAAGTCAAATTATAAAGCAAAACTTTAAAAAAAAAAAACATAAACAATTGACTATTAAAAATACTTTGATTAATGATAGAATGTCAATTTTGTATAAAAATGCATTTTGAGTATAACATACTTTTTTCCGAACCAAAAGCATTTTATGTTTACATAACAATAAAAGAAAAGTCCCTCTTCCCAAATGCAAAAATATTAATAGAAAATTAGTACTACTTAAATTATCCTTAATTAATCATAACGGCATTAATTTATAGATATGTTGGGATTTTGTCTATATCGAGATAATGTCCCACAGCATAAAAGTCAGGCGTGCTGAAAACTACACCATTGCGGCCATTAAGACTTAATAAATAATAGCCCGAGTTAATAATATCTTACCTTCAAAATGGAAATATTGATTCCTTGAATGGCTGTTAGAGCTGTCACCCGCTTCTCTGTCTAAAATATCACCATGGTCATAGACATGACTATTTACATTGTACTCTTTCTCTGTACTATCACTTAGAGCTTTGCGGCAAGTAGGACAAGAAGTGTCCTGCTCCAACCATGAACGAAGACAGGAACTGAAAAAGAAAACATTTGGGAACTAAACATGACCCTAGCCAATTTCTAATCACACAAAGTTATGAAAACAAAATATACTATAGGGTGCTGTACATGTCATCACCCGACTCAATCACTTGTTTAGTAGAGGAGCAACTGTAATCATGATTTGTAAATTTATATGTCTATAATTAAATAGTTTTAGTAGCAACTTGTCTTTGGTTGCCTCCCCTCTACTAAACATACATATTCCTATGTTCATAGAAAAAGAGCTCTTGGTCAGGAAAAGTCTTACTGCTGGATGCAAATAATTAAAATGCATAGATTTATGTTAGAAACTAACATTCTGCACGAGATATTATAGTTAAAATATATACTTAATATGATAACAAGGCCTCGATGGACAAACAATTAAAACTATTTTATTTAGGAATTAGAAAAAAAATGTGATATACTAAGAATGATGAATAATATAATTCTTTATTTGTATAGGGTCAGTTTTAGGAAAACTACTATGGAGACATTAAAAAAAAAATGTTATATTTCAACTACTTGAAGGCAGAACATAATGTATGTATCCAGCAAAAACTCTAATGGGGACGATGTCAAACAGGATATTTTTTGTCAATGAAACTTCTAGTAGTCAATAAAAAATACAACTTATGTGCTTACTTGTGAAATAAATGACCACATGGAAGTTTTCTTGCGATATCCAAATGATCCCAACATATGGCACAAGCATCATTATTTTTATCGATTTCTTCACATGACGCCATTGGGTAACTGGAACAAATAATAAAGAATTGACTCTAGAAGACTCGTTTTCATTTCAGCATTAAATAAGTTCAGTTTCTGCATGCATATAGGTTTTAAAATTTCTGATGCTGACAGATCGAGGGCAGTGACCTATCATCAATTATTATTATTATTTATCGTTTATCAAATTTAAACCTTGACGGAGTGCGAAATTTAGCACTGATTTGGAGCAATTTTTGGAGCAGCAAAATTTAACTTTTGAAACAGATACTAGAGGAAATATAACTATTGAAGCAGGAATTCAAGAATTTGTATCAGCAAAACATACAAATTAATAAATATTAAGCTATAATTAGATATAAACTTTGACGCTTGCTGGTGCAATTGGTACAGAATTCCCACCTCTGCCTTGATAATTGGGAAATTGTTTGATTACATTAACTTTTAAAATTAAAGCATACCCTTTTGACAGGTTGAGACCAGAATTTTTAAATAGATAAATGAAGTTCAGTACCTTGGTACAAAATAGGCAAATGTCTAATGTTATAAGACATTAAATATTTTAAAGAAACCTTGCATGGGACATTACATTTAACTTTTGGAATTGCATGGGACTCTCTAGAGAGGATCTTTATTGCAATCCTCTACTAGTCTTCGAATATCTAATAGTCAACAAACTTGTGGATCTTGTCAGACTCCGTCAGACAAGGAGGATAAGAAACAACAACAACAAGAAACCTTTTATCAACATATGAATAATATCAGATCAAAGGTTTTTGAAAATAAATAAAAATTCTTGTTTTTTAAATGGTGTAATGGTCAAAATGTATTGTATGGTTTCAATGTGGTTGGGTAGACTCCTTTTAAACTTTTTTTGTTATCTGAGGGTGAATATTTTTTACTAAATGTTATAAATTTTAAAACTTAACTGAAATTATACAATTTGAAATAAAACTAGTCGCATTTTAACCCTCTGAGGGATAACCAAATTGGCTGAACAGTAAACTTGTTTTCACTGCATGAGATATGACTGAAATTTAATTTTTAATTTTTAAAAAAAAATATATATAAATCTGTTTATATAGCATATACGTTTTAAAATAACTTCCACATTTTGAAATTAGAATTACAAAATTTATAATTTAATTTTTTGTGTGTGTGTTGTTGGTAAACCTGACAGTCAGGTGATGGGTTTATATGTTTGCATTCCTCAGGGGTTAATAATGGAAAAACTTTTTTAAAAAAATTAAATTTTATTCAGTGTGATTTGTTAAGTTTAATTTAGGTCCATAATAAATATTTTACATTAATTACTTATCCCGAGCAATGCATTAGTTAGTTAATGGCAATGTATACAGAAAAGTCACAAAAGGGTATCGTGCACAACATTTATAATTGCATGCATTTTACTATGGAACTTTTCGTATACGTACTTGCATTCCATGTGTTTCACTATTTTTAAGTAGTTCTTGTATTTTTTCACACGTTGTTTGATATCATAAAACAGACACCGTAGCTGCATAGCTATGACAAGCGTTGCCATTGAAAGAAAAATATTTGCCCAAACCTAGAGTAAAAAAAATAAAGATTGCAGATCAATATATAGTTTATCTTTTAAATATTGGTGGCGCAAATAAAAATGGCCCGGCTTAGAAGTAGGGATAAGACAGGAAATGCCGCCAAGTCAAAAACCAAAGCAAAAGCAGGTCTGCCAATTGAAGCCATTGATCGCTTCAATATTAAGTTATTAATCTGATCAACACTTCCTTACACAGCTAACACAGCACTAAGATCTGAACTTGCCAATAGTCCATGTACAGCTCGAGTCTAGTAACAACCAAACCAACCAATGAAAAAACAGGTTTGCCAAATGAATCCATTGAACGTGTGAATAATTTATGAATTTAAATTAAATTAAAGGCTTTCAGACGGCTTCAATAGTTTTTCTCGCCAAGCATCTCCCTGCATTCGTGGTAGTAATTTTTTTAAAAACAAAATATAGTAAACTCCTGATAACCAAGGGAATCGGGTGAAGCGGCATTCGTGGATAATCCACAAAAGTTAAAATATCCACAACATTGTTACATAATACATAATATGACCAGTTATAAGAGAACAAATTGTGATGGTCCACGAAGCATAACATTTAAGAAATATGAGGACTTATTTTACAAAAAAAGTCCATTAATTGTCTTTTAATCTTGAAAATTTTCATTTGATTCGTTTTTTTTCTTAGCATTTTCTCGCATAGAGAGGTATTAGCCTGCTCCTTTAAGTATGTTCAATAACAATCACGACTAAGCTTATTATTTTAAATGGTGCTTTTTGAAAAAAATGTGCACACAATGTGTCGATAAATGGGATCGGCCAGTGTCGAAAGGAGTATAAGGAGGGGGAATGGACAATGACCATTGACAAACAGCCCTAACTACCTACAATTCCCTTCCACATAGTTTATGAAGCACAGCACTGTGGATTTGGTGATTTGTGCAGCTGAACAAAAGGCTTTTGACAACTATGCAAAAGTATTTTCGATAGTTTTTATTGGACTGCAAACTTTCAACAAGTTTAAAAAAAGTTGAGTTTACATTTCCCTGCGTTTCGTAAAATATATTTGAAAAAACAACAACAAAGAACGGGGGTGGGAGATCTTGGATAGGTCGCAGATAATCCGCAAAGAGGATAATCTGTCCGCGGATAAGCAGGAGTTTACTGTAATATGTTAAAATAATAAAAACTTAAGTCTTTTAAGAGGACAGGTTTCCGTTTTGTAATTTATTTTCTTTTGTATCAAAAATATGATACAAAAAGTAATATACATTAGTCAACAAAGTCAGAATATTCAATATACTGAAAAGTAGGGAGCTAATGGAAGAAAAAGGATGTATTTTATTTTAAATATGTAACATCTGAAAATAAATTAATTTTAGCCATTAATGTAAATTCAAATATATCTTTGCTTCTAAAAGCATAACTTTGAAAAATGTAACTAGGTTTTCTTGTTTGATTAAAAAAATTATTAGTTTCCAAATACAGTAGAACCTTGATTATCCGGAACTTTCTGTTAACAGACCGCCCCTAAGTCAACATAAAAAAATTCTCCAACAATGTCATTCTCAGTTGTTAACAAAAGAAACCAATCTCAGAAATTTACGGTGATTCTAAAGTGAGAAATCTCTGGCAACATTAAAAAAATTGGGAGTCTTTGGTGATTCTAAAATCGTAATTCTCTGGTGATTCTGAAGAGATCTGGTGATGGAGATATCAATCACACCACAAAAAATAAGCACTTTTATCCGAACTCCGCTCAGTTATTTAAAAAAAAAATTAGAATTGAAATTAAAGTACCATAAAGGTTTACTATTTTATGAGAATTCTCTAGTATCCGAAATTTTCGATTATCCGGCCAACCTACGGTTCCAATTAGACCGAATAATCGAGGTTCTACTGTACATAGAATTCAAAACAAATCTAGCAAGGAATGCACAGAAATATAGGAAGATAAATGTCAAATACATACCAACATATGCAAATGATGAAGAAAGTCGATGACTAATGCAAGGAGTTCAAATCCCAACTCAGTGTAATAAACATATGAAGCTCTTTTCTCCCATGCACCTTCTCGAGATGCATCCAATAAATATATTACATACCTGCAATAAAAAATAATCAGGGCTGGGCCGTTACTTGTTTAAATGTAACTCGTTACAATTACAATTACTTTTTGTAAAAAGTAACCAATTTCCTGAAAAATTACTAATTTCCAAAAAGTAACAAATTACAATCACAATTTTTACGACAAAATTTCAGATTTACAAATGTTTTGAAAAATAAAGTATAAATGAATAAATGATTTTTTTTCTAAAATCGACTTTATTAAACAGTTAGCAGAAAATCTACTTATTGGGGTACAACAAAAGCTGCATCTCAAAATTTGTGTCGCTTACACAGCTACGATTGGGTCGGAGACATAAACCACCAGAACTAACCTTTCAACAGACGTACTGGCTGATAAGGGAGTATTATATTTTATGAACATGCTTTTAATTGTTAGTAGAGTACAGAATACAGTCATATTATGGTCGTTACTTTGGAAAGATGTAGACAACTCAAAATCGGTTTGGCGGAAGGATGTTTAATTTTTACATTCTCAAAAAAATCATCACCAATGATATGATGAGTATTTAATCACTGCAATCAGTAGGGAACGTTTCATTTTTGTGTTCACAATATTTCTCCTCTTAGCAAAGAGTATGTGAAATAGGGATGCACCGAATATTAGGTTACTATTCGGTATTCAGCCACTTTAGCCGAATATTCGGTTTGGCCGAATAGCTTAACTATTCGGCCGAATAGTGAAATTAAAAAATTTCCAAATTTCTTCAAGTTATCTTATAAAACGTCGAAAAATTCCCAAACATGACTTGTTTTCTTTTATAATAGACTCAAATTCTTAAGTTTTAGTTATTTATAATGTTAAATCAAGCTTTACTCAAGTTATATTAAATAAACATGTCTCTTTAAGTTAACAGTTACAATGAGTGGGCTTTAAAAAAAAAATTACTATATATATCACAATTGTAATTTTTTCTCTAAAATATTAATTTTTTAAAAAATTGTTTAATAATATTCTAAGCCATGGTTTTATTTTTTTATTCTGATGTTCATACTACACCGCATCCACCTACTTCTGTTTTTGTTTTCATACTTTCGTTTTTGTGTTGTGATTTTACCAATTAACACTTTCTAAAAAGCTTGCTTTAATAACAAACGAGTACTACTTTATTCTGTGTTGCTTCAATTAAAAATTTAATAGCTATATTGTATTAAAATTATTGTATGATTGTGTACTTATATGTTTATGTTTAATTGAAATTGATGAATAATAAATACAGCTTACTTAGATCCGACAAAAAATAAAAATTGGTTTAGGTAGGCCGAATATTCGGTATTCGGCCGAATATTCGGTATTCGACCGAATATTCGGCTTAGACTTTGGCCGAATATTCGTTATTCGGTGCATCCCTAATGTGAAAGTTTTTTATTTTGTTTTTTTAAAGCATTTTTTTTGGACATTTATTAGAGTGTTAATGATGAAATTAATGAAAGTAACATGCTACTGTAACAAAGATTACTTTTTCGAAAATTATGTAACGAATTACCTGTAAAATTACTGGGTTCTCAAATGTAACAAATTACCTATAAGATTACTGTAAAAAGTAATTATTACAAGTAACGCGTTACTTGTAACGCGTTGCCGCCCAGCCCTGAAAATAATATAAATTTTCGAGTAGGTTTAAAGATTTTTTATATGTTTTAAATAACTTCTAACAGAACCAAAAATGACTTTATACAGACAAAAAAATATAAAAGAAAAAACTGCATATTAATGCTACTTCTTCACATTGCCATGCAACCGAGGCAAGTTTTGTCACTTAAGAATTTAACCGTGTTTTAATACTATTCTTAAATATAGTAATTCAAATAAATTTTTACTATTTGATATAATGATAATTAAAAAAAAATATTTATTTTCATTAACAATAAAAAAAAATACTGAAAACATAATGAGGAACAATTTTTCAACCTTTAAACCTTTTTTTGGCTTTAAATATGTTATTTTTAAAAAGAAAATGCATTATTTTTGGCATACTTGAGAATTACATACCTTGTTATGACATACAATGTCCTTACAAATACAAGTAAACACTAAAATATAAAAAGCATGTAATTAATAAAATAAAAATAAGCAAGGAAAATATACTTATCAACACAATACAATTTCTGTTTTCATACGGAAAACAAGTTTAGAGAATATAAATTTAAGGGGAGTCGGATGGTTCTATCTCGCCCATGTTAATTTTACTAACTTTAGGAACTATCCGAGATACATTATGAATTTTTTTATAGTTTGTTCCTTACATATAGCTCTTTGATTTAAACTGAGGATATTTCACAGTAGAAAAAAATACTTTTACAGTGATTTTTTTAAAACATGTATTAAAAAACAACCAAAAAATCAGATTAAAAGTTATATAACTTTTTTTTTGCAGAGATATTTAACATTCCTCAGTTTAAATCAAAGAGCTATTAATGGGGAAGAAATAATAAAACAAAACATGTTGATATCTTTTATAGTTCCTGAGAAAAAATGTTCCCAACTGTTGAAAAACCTTATATTTCAGGAAACGCAAAAGAAAATTAAGGTATAGGTAAGAACCGATATATAGAGTTCCTGAAAAATGCTTATAAAAAGAAAACTACTAAACAGAAATAGATAATCTTGGTCTTAAATTAAAGCTATAGATATGCAGATTAAAAATAAAATAAAAACAAAAAATCAACATTTTTGACCCAAACACCCATCCGACTCCCCTTAAATAAATATGTAACTAATAAAGATTGGACATTTTACAGTTGAGATTTCTTTTAATATAAAAGTAAATTTATTACAAAACCAATTAAGACATTATGAGAGGAGACTTCAGACTGAGTCTAAAAACGGGAACAAGACTTCTTATTTGCATGCTTCAACAAGAAAATTCGTCAATACAAGTCTCCAAATCTATAAATTTGTCACAAAACTTCCAGGTGTTGGTCTGGTAGACATTCAGTAAAGAATTAGATCTTATTAAAATAGTAACACCGGAAAATGATGCAAATGGCAGCATTATTTCACCATAAAAGAGTTAAAATGGCCATATGGGTGCTTGGTATGAAATAGAACCAGAAGCGTTACAAAATCTTGAAAATTCAATGGAAAATTGTGTGTTATTATCCTATCAAAAGGAAATACAGTAAAGTAAGGAAACTGTAAAATTTAATCATTAAATGTGCATTAAGTTGTTTTTTCAAAACCTTTAAGACATTTTTGTTTTTATTATTTCCACAAATAAAGCTTATTTATCAACTGTCTTTTTAGTCCTTCGTTATTTTTTCAATCATGGATACCTGCCTAAAACCCATCATCACTACTTTTTTCATCCACACCTTTTACGCGACATTTTGTGTCTTAAAATGATTTTTTTGTCTAAACCCTTGAGCCTCTAAAAAATGGGAATTGAGTTCTAATAATATAAATAGGAAATATCTGTATAAAACAAGTTTAAACAAGTTATTAATTATTACAGATTTTTTACTTTCATGATAGCACAATCTATTAATTTGCTTCTTGCAAAAACTCTTTCAAAATGAATAATATGCACAGTATAAGTTAATTCACCTCTGCAGCCATGAAAGCAAATGTGTTGACTCCTGCGTGATATCCTACGAAAGCACAAATCCCAAACAAGCTAAAGGATATCGCCAGAATGCCTAGTAGCAATGTGAAAACTCTACAATGGGTCCACTTGGGGGTGGCGGGTGAAAATGACAACTGAAACACACAGAAAGGTATATTAGCTACTCATGGTTTGTACACAGAATTACTTCATAAAAATTAAGATATTTTCAAACCAAATATTCAAAAATAGTCATATTTCTGTTTACAAACACTAAAATAAAGAGATTGCAGCAATTGAATGTTTTCTACTAGTAATTTGAATAGAAGTATGTATAATTATAAAAAACAATTTAAGAATTAACTAATTGTTGATGAATTAACTAAGTAATTGCAGTCTTTAAGAACATGGCACGCTTCTTTTGAATCAAATTACCTGAAGGTTTAACTAAAAAGGAGGCAGAAAAGAAATTGAAACTGATTTACTAAGTCCCAGGCTTGGGACTTTAATTACTGTTTGAATTTCTACAAAATTAACAAAACAATATTTACCCCAAGAATTAATGTTGTTTTCTTCATTAATCTCCTCAAACAGATACCTTGTGACTAGCACTTACATGAAAGAGTTATAAAACTAGTTACTATCTTTTATTTTGTATGGTTGACATATGTTAAATGAGGCAGTTAACTTCATCGAAACATAAAATTATACTTATTCTCTTTATAGTACTTACATATTCACAGCGATCTTTACACAACTGCGCAAGAAGATGAAGGAAACCTAATATGGAAAACCAACTGCACCACAGCACTACTTCATCCAT
This sequence comes from Oedothorax gibbosus, assembly GCA_019343175.1. Classification (NCBI taxonomy): domain Eukaryota; kingdom Metazoa; phylum Arthropoda; class Arachnida; order Araneae; family Linyphiidae; genus Oedothorax; species Oedothorax gibbosus. Next base: position 33,879,268 of record CM033271.1, read on the forward strand.
AAACTGCACATTCATGACACCAAATATGAAGATGAATTTGTAGAACACGAAGTTCCAGAATTTGTCCTTTATATGCTAGATAAAATAGGAGTAAAGGATAAAATAGGAGCAAAGTTAAAACTTCAGGTTATCAAAAAATATTATTCATTGTATTTAACTATTATAGCAAACTTTTATTCAAACAATATTTTAAGCAAAGAAAATTATTTCTTTCTTATTAATAAAGTTTGAAATAAACCTGCTACCAATGTATTGAAAACTGAATAACTTGACTCGCCTCAAACACAGAAAGATAACAATTATCGCGTTATTTGCGTTGATTTATGTAAAACTAGTTGAGATATTCGTGGGGATATAAAATTCAGAAAAATTAAAAAGTTCCCCCATTAAAATGTAAATATCACAATCATTAAATGTAAAAATATTATAGATCTTTTATTTAAACATACTAGGTACTGCACTTTTAGCTATGCATATTATTCAATTCACCAAATAAGCTAAGCGGCAACCTTGAAACAATACATATGGAAAGTTGGCATCCTTCCCATAAGCTGATGCTAGCAGTAAAACGACATTTACAGAAAGTTATATGTGCATTATAATAACATAACTCCCAATTCGTAAATATGCCATCAAATGGTAATTACATGGTTGATATTTTAAGCATATATTACCATAACTATTAAGCATAACTAAAAACAAAAGCAAATAAAGTAAAAGGTCTATTAAATTTAATCATAGATAAAGTCACAATGTGGAATGGGCTGCTGGTATCCATGAAGTATTTAGTAAAAGGGTTGCAAATAGCTCTCGGATATATACAAGTTTAAAATTGAAGAAAAAAAAAGTTAACCGAGAATTTCATTGAATTCCAACCATTTTAAACCAGATTTTTAGGGATAACTGTCTGCAGTTTGTTGACCACCGATGTTTTTTAAGCAAAAAACTTTTGTTAAAGGAAAACAACTTTGAGACGATCTTTTTTAAGGTCGATTTTTTAAAGGACAAGATATCCAGTTTGTTAAACATACCGTAAAAAAAACGACATATGCGAGATATTTTAAGTTTTTCATTCAAGAATGTTTGTAAATATTAACGGAATTAAAAATAAACTTGTATATTTCTTACCTGTTGTTCAGATACCCTCAAATCGCCGAATACGAGCTTTTGGATAACTTTGCCGATAAGGATAAAAAAGCAGTACGTCATATTGATCAGGGTCTGAAACAAATTAATAAATTATAAATATAATAATATATCACCAGAGAAATTAACGTGAACAAAATGTAAAACATTCTTCAAAATATATATTAACAATGGAGGTGACCCACACGACTCAATCACCACTCAATAAACAATACATTTAAAAGGTAATTATATATCCTATAACGTAATTTCAGTACATTTAAAACCTAAAAGTTATTTGGCAGCTACCCTATACACGCATGCGATTTTTTAGAAAACCTTATGACGTCCGGCAGCTACTAGGAACTCGTGTAACAAATTTGAATTTCGTAGCCCTATTAGTTAGAGCCTTAGAGTGTTTTCAGACAGATAGACGGACCAATATTCAAAACCCGGGCACTTTTTTAGAATCAGCACCTACAAAACATGTGGCAAATGCAAAATCTCCCTTTCGGATTTTTCAATACTTTTATTACCTTAATATTTCATATTACACTCTTAAAACAAAATAGTAGCAGGCTAAGGGCCTAGTAATATTTTGCGACTCAAAGGCCGCCCTCCAAGCAATTCTAAAAGGACATTCTTCTATCACCCAAGAAATCATCTCAGGTCTTCAAGATCTTCAGACTATAAACAAGACCTGCATCCTCCAGTGGATTCCTGCACACGTCGACATAGAAGATAATGAAACTGCGGATAGATTGGCCAAGGAGGGCAGAGACCTCAACACTAGCTGCAGTGATGTTTCTCTTCAGGATGCGAATGCAGTGGCCAGATATAAGCTTAGAGAAAAATCCATTCAGACCAAACATCTCTCTGAAATAACTGCGAACAGATCTACTCTTAAAACCATAACTAGGCTGAGAACCGGACACCACAGGGGTATGAAGATAGATGGAGATGGCAAGACGATCTATAGAAGCTGTGAACATTGTCCTGATACACAGCTTACGCCTACTCACATCTATGAGTGTCCGGCTATGAGCGCCAGCCTGAGAAAGATTGGAGTACTGCCGACTATGCTAGATCCGTATGGAGACATCAAGCAAGTCGTAGAAGATTTTTTATTTTTTTTATTTCTAGCAGTAGCACTTGATATATATACATCATTCGCCAGAGTGTAAACACTCAGCGCAAGAAAAACATGGAGCAAAACAAACCATTAACAGAGGAACAATAAATACAAAAATCGGTAAAACATTAAAGTGAAATATAACAACAATAAACATGAACGATATTAACAATAAACATGAACAATAACAATTGTTAAACAGTCTGGATGGCCTGTAATAGTTCTCTAGCTTTCCAATATCTATCATAAATGCATCCAGAGACCTCCGGGCAAACCCCAAGATGCTCCGCATTCATCACACAGTCACTCTTGCACAAGACACAGTTTGGGGAAGAGAGAATTCCAAATCTGTGCAAGTAACCGGCAAGACAGTCATGGCCAGTTTCCAGCCTGAAAGCCGCAACAGCGTGTCGTCTTGGAAACTGGGGGATCTTTTCAAGAGTCTCTCTCCATGATTTATCACTGATTCGTTCAGTGAGTTTATTCTGGTAGCTCTCGTTTAGAGTGTTTTTAGTTAATCTTTTCATTGTAGAGAACGGTATCTCTCTTTGCGAACACTGCAAAATACCAGTGCCTTTTTTAGCGAGGAGATCAGCCATCTCGTTTCCGTATATATCGCAATGTGAAGGAATCCATTGTAGTACAATATTTTTATTTAAGGTCAGCAAATGTCCAAGATTCTCCCTACAACTCTTAAGTCTCTGAGATTCAGAATAATCCGAAGAAGAAACTGAGTCGTAGAAGAAATTATCAAAATTCACGGACACATATAGAGTTCGACTCTCATGGACACGACAAAAAAAAAATAAAAAATAGTGAATTATCCACTCTTATAGGGGAAGTGCAATTTCGGCACCGGAAAGGAGTGGAAATTAACTCAGACTGAGTTAAAACCGCTCGTTTGTTTTAAGAGTGTAGATAATTGAAAGTAAAAATATACATCACAAACAGACCAAAAGGAAGATATATCATTATCAGAACGTCACTAACGAAACCTCTAAAAATTTAGACAAATATCATTGTCCTATTATAATAATAAAGTTTATGACGGGTCCTTCAACATGTCTTGTTTACATTTATTTGCAGACGTCTCATGCTGTTAAAATAAGTTTGCACTTCAGCCAATTTGCTTATCCCTCAGTGGGATATAGGGGGGTTGTACTCATCCCGCGATTTGTTCGTAATAATTCTACAGGGTGGCGCAAATAAAAGTTGCCCGGCTTAGAAATGGGGATAAGACAGGAAATGCTGTCAAGTCAAAAATCGATGCAAAAACAGGTTTGCCATGTGAAGCCGTCGATTGCTTCAATGTTAAGGCCATACAGACGCTTGGTGAATGATTTGCCAATAATTATGCCATCTTCACCTGTACACTCTTAAAACAAACGAGCTGTTTTAACTCAGTCTGAGTTAATTTCCACTCATTTCCGTGCTGAAAATGCACTTCCCTTTATAGGAGTGGATTTAACTCTTTTTGCGGAGTGGGTAAAAGAAATAAAAGAAAACAATCTACGTCCTACACTCTTAAAACGAGCGGTTTTAACTAAGTCCGAGTTAATTTCCACTCCTTTCCGGTGCCGAAAATGCACTTCCCCTATAGGATGTTTTAAGAGTGTACGCGGATCTGATAAACGCAACTTACACAGCTCGCAGTAAGGTCCAAACTCGTCAATAGTCCATGTGCAACTTTAGTCTAGTAACAACCAAACCAACCAATGAAAAAAAAAACAGGTTTTTCCAAGTGTTTATAAATTCAACTTGCAGGCTTTCAGGCGGCTTCAATAATTTTTCTCGCCAAGCATCTCCTTGCATTCGTAGCTCCATGCCGGGGGCACTTTAATTTGCGCCACCCTGTACAACATTATCTTAACAGTTGGTTATCTTAATATTCCTAATATTGGTTAACCAAAGCGCATCCAATTCCAATTTGATTTTTCCAATGCGGTAGTAAACCCTGTCAAACTGTTCTACTGCGCGGGTCGATTTATAGGAAGAAAGCCAACTATTAGGATAATGTTGTAGAATATTACGAACGAATCGCGGGATGATTACCATTCTCGTATCTTATATCCCTTTGAGGGATAAGCAAATTGGAAGAAGTGCAAACTAGTTTTCACGGCATGAGATTTAAATTAAAAACTGTAACTGAAAATGTTATTTCTTAAATTTAAAAAAAAATATATATTTCCGTAGTTGAAGGTTATAGATAGCTCCTCCGTGCTTTAAATAAAAAAAAATTAATGAAATTATTAACTTTATAAATATTTAAAAACTATATGTGTGCTGCTGGGAAATCTGACACCAAGTGCCGGGTTTATACGTCTGTATCCTTAAGAGGGGTTTAGACAAAATCACAAAGCTTGAAAATCGTGGGAAAATGCAAAGATAAATTCCATTAGGTTAGGACCACAAATATGACTAGGTAATTCACAGGCACTACTTAGAATCGCAATAGGATTATTTTAACATATAGTTATATATTAAACTGAAATTTTTGAAAGAAATTTACTTGAAATGTAATGTGAAAGAAACCAGATTTTTAAAAACACTAAGATTGCAAATTAAAATAACTATTAATTAAATTATTATCAAGGAAAACTATTTTCTAATAATATTTTCCCTAGACTTTCCTTAGTATTTTCAAGTTAGATTAATCATTTGGAAGTTAGGTTTCATTTGAAAATATGACACTAAAAGTTTATATATGCGTATTAGGTTTGTGAACCCTTCACATTATTTGTGAACGCGTTGTAAATAACATCTTCAATCACAAAACCTAAAAAAAAAAGAGCCAATCGAAAAATTTGGACTGTTATTTTCCTTTTAATCTACATTTAATATAGTTTTCTCAAAATCTTTTGATTCTCAGGAAATTCGTCATCACATGTCATTGTACTTTTCGATTAGTCTCTCTCTTGAGAACTGAAACATTTTTCACCGTAAATCAATAACCGATAAATTGGACGGTTCGTGGTGAAACGATAGGGTTTAAACTTGAAACACATCAATTTCCCTTTTTTTTTTTAAAGACCGTATATAGTCCGCCTGCCACAACTTGGCATCCCAAATATTTTGATTGTGGAAGCGTCTACTTTGTAAAAAGGTAGAACCTAAAGGAGGCAGGGTTGCCAATCCCATGGTGTTTGGCGAGCCTGCGGATTGTTGAGTTAGTTTGGTTGGAAATAATGTGTCACACTAAAACTACACATAGGTTATTAGTGAGAGGAGGATTACAGTTAATTGCTGAAGGTCGTCATCAATTGCACGTGCATTTTTTTTAATCTTGACTAATCGTTCAATAGACTTGCATCTGTAGTATGTATTATTTACCATATTCAGTATCACTTCGAGGAACGCTATAAGTTGAAAAAAATAGCTATGCAATAATAGTGAAGTGAACCCATGTAAGTTCGAACTGCCCCTCAGTTGAGAAACTGTTTTTAAGCTTTAAAGAAATATGCGCCTGCAAAAGCAATGAATCGCCAAATATAGTAACTCTGGCTGAAACCAAAATCTTCCTTGCCCCATTTCGTTTTACGAGTAATAGTTTGGACTCGTCTAAACCACACGCTACAGATGCTAAGAAGTGGTGGGAGGACTATACGTATATTTTTTTCAAAGTGAAAAAATATGTGAAAAGAAGGTACGGTAAACTCCCGATTATCAGCGGGTGGATTATCCGCTTTGCGGAAGATTACCCGCGGGTACGACTCCAACTCCCCCCCCCCCCCCCCCCCTCCAGCAAAAATAATAATTTTGCAAAACGCAGAAAAAATGAAATTTATCTGTTTCAAAACTTTTTGGAAGAATGCAGTCCAAGAACTACGAATTCCTTTCAAGAACGACGAACACATTCAAAGAACGACGAATACATTTAAAGAACTAAGAATACATTATAAGAACAACGAATGCATTACAATAAGAATGACTATAGGAAACCTGGTGTGTGCCAAAATATGTTCGGCCAGGTGCACATCACGTGCAGATTTTTGCCGAAGAGCGTCACTTGTAAAATAAACTGCCCGCGATTTTAATTGAACTGCTTTGCGTGATTTTGATAGCAGCGAAATGAGTGAGAAACGAAAAAATGTCTTGACAATTCAAGACAAACTACAATTAAAAAGATAGGAAACGGTTCCACTAAAAAGCAAATGTGTTTGCGGTAAGTATGGCATAGGAGAACAGTGAGAGACATTTTCAAGCAAAAGGATAACTCTTACAATTTGCATCCACATCGGACAGTTCGACCTCTTTGAAAAAAAGAAAAATATGACAGCCAGCAGAAGAACTTGATGCAGCTTTATTAAAATTTGTGATCCCTATTTTATTTCTGTGCTATATTTTTCGATTATTTCATTATATTTTCTTTACTTTCGCGGATTATCCGCATTGCGGATTGATGCAACAACCATTTATTAAAAGTCATACTTGCATAAGGAAGCGGTCGCACGCTTGACATGGAAAGGCAGCAATTTTGTAGCTGGTTGTTCGAAGATACTGCACAAGCTCTACTCTGATATGTAGAGCGATGATGCGTGCTGTGAAGCAGTGTCACCACATTGTGTAATAAAAAAATTCGGTGTATCATTGAGAGAGGGTAAATTTCAAAATGTGTTTTTATAGATTAAAAATCTACAGCAATTATATAAAAAGGACAATTAAAAAAGCAAGTACACTCCTAAAATAATTTATTATTGGAACTCTGGAATGTTAGTCACGGAGGGATGAAGTATGAACAGCCGAATAGATTTAAGCAATTCCAAAATGACTCTGAACAACTAACAATTTTCTTCGAGCTGCAATCAAATTTCCCTAATGCTTATGAATAAGGTCGACAACTAAACTTTGCCTACACTAGTTACGTTTTTTATGAAACCAGCACTAAGGAAAACCAACATGGAGAGGAAGGTAAAAAAGTCAATAACATCTTCAATCTCTTTAATCAAATCATTTTACTTTTAATACCATTTTACAATCAAGATATGAAATATGATAGAATATTTGGAAAGGTAGTGCCATAGAATCATTTTGTTTTAAAGAAGTACTTAATACGGCAAGAACAATTTAATTTATCATAAAGTGAACTTACGCAAAAACTGTACTTATTTATTACGTTTCAATTACAAAATATTCCTATTTTTTACGTTTTATATTTCCTACGTTGCTGTTAATACGTAATTTGCAGTTTTCTCTCAAAAAGTTATCATAAAAATGCGCGAAATAACGAACATAGATACCTTAATAATCTAATTTAAATTTAAAAGCTAATTAAAGTTAAGGTATGATACAAATGATTGTTATGACGTCCATGAAAATTGTAATATATATATAGTAATAGTAGTTTAGTTGTCTGCCAAGACAAAAATTCGTATGAAGCTATCTGTACCTGACGAATTGTACGTTAAGGGAGCATCAAAACAATCAATTATACAAAGTTCCTTAGCCTACAATAAGAATAACCATGAGCTTGTTTCGCCTATAATTATAATGTATTTAAACAGATTGTTAAGAACATCGTAAGTTTTTTTTTTGAAGGGGAAGTCAGTTTACGCCTTTTATTCACTTTTTGTAAAGTCTGTGTGGAGAAGTTTCTAGTTTTCCCTGTTTCTGATTTTAAGTTAATCAATGGGCTTGTTTTAAGAGGGATCTGGCAACAGCTCCGCGGTCTTGTTTTCATTTTTCTCGAATTACTTTTGCATTGGTATTCCAAATTGAGTTTTTTAAGAATGTTTTAGTCGTTATTTTTTTTTAAATTCTAACTTCTTTTAATGCAAGTTTTCCTTGATAAATAATTAAAACAACCAACAGTACAATAAGAAGTTGAAAAATAACAACTAAAATAACTTGTTCTTAGAAAACTCAATTTCGAATATCAACAAAAGTAATTCGAGAAAAATGAAAACAAGACCGCAGAGCTGTTGCCAGATCCCACGTGAAACAAGCCCATTAACGTTATCTATAAAAGAAAGTCATTTAAGTGTTCTTGGTATCTTGGGTTAAACTTTTCATTTTATCCAGCCAAATTAGCAACAAAAAAAAATATATGGAAATTTATATTATAAAAATAGGTTCGATAAAATGTAAAAGTGAAACTTAGGAGTCGGGTTGAATTAACGTCGCACTAGAGGTACACGAGTGCTATTGGCCATGGACGTCGTCATTTCCAACACTTTAATAGGCACCCAACGCAACTTTTAAAGGCGACATCGCACGCAGCGTCGGGACTTTGAAGCCTTATAACGTGCACTCCCTCTGCACGGGGTATTATTCGTCGGACTTTTTTTGGCTGCACAGACCGTTTATAGGTCGGCAGTTATTTTGTAAATAACCAGACCCCCTTTCGCATGCAAGGCAAGCTCTTTAGGATACCAAGAACACTTTTAAGACTTCATTATGCAAAAACCCGCTGGTTGATAAACTTAAACAAGTAGGTTTGTTACAGAATCTGTCACTTAAACCGCTTCCACACAACATTTGTGCTCAACAGGAAACACAATATTTATACACCTCAGAAAGAAATTCGCCAAACAGGGCCTTTAGCTAGTTGTAATTCAAACTTTTAAACGCCAAAATTAACTATTTTCATTAATCTTCTTTCTCAGATTTAATAATTAGACTTTATCGTTTGCTAAATTTGTTTGAAGTTCGAAGAATAATGAACTTTTTAATAAATATCTTTGTGTCACCACAATTTCCCATTTACATTTCTTTCGAAAATTCAGTTATTTATCGTTTGTTAAATTAATTTACAGTTCGAAAAATATATAATTAGTGCAATTGATGCTTTAAAAATAAAAGCGAAACTTTGCATATTTTTTTATGCCAAGTTATAATTCTCTATGCATCTTTCTTCATACATATATAATGAACCATCAAAAGAACTATTGTGATATTACAACAATCCAAACTAAATTATATCACATAAATAAATATTTTTTCAAAAGTTTTTATTTTTATTTTAAATAAAGTTTCTCGTACATTTAACGAAATGGCAACAGTGAAAATATTGAATAAAAATGGAATTTGCATGTTATTTCAATGTAGATTCAATTTTTAGTTATTTAAATTTTAAATAAACTTCTAATTTAAATTTTTTAATGAAATTTGGAATGTGGCCTAATCTGATTTTTTTGCTTTAAAATGACGTATCCCACTTGTTTGTGAGACTTACGGTTCGTTCTGTGAAGGTGGGTGACAGACAGACGGACGGACTGAACGATTATAATAGTACCTTCCACTTTTTACGTTATAAACGTAGTGTGGAACCTAAAATCAAAGGTAGGGTGAACTAAAAACTTCTTCATAGTCTGTAACATGAGAAGTGAAAGACAGACGCAATTGTCAAACGAAAGTTAGATTTTAGGGAACACCGTTTGCTGCCATTAATAACAGTAGAGAAACAACAATTGAAAAACTTAGTGGAAGAACGTGCTAAGTGACAATTTTTGAAAAATTGGAGATTTTTGTGTCATGAATATGTTATTCCCTCCTTCTTTAAAGGGATAACAAGATTCCCCCTTTCAATAACATTACAGCTAAGTATAATATTTACCTTTTGAAACGCTTTTAACGTATCTAAGTGCAAACGAAAAACTCCTAAAAACTCATTTTCTCGTTTTCACCTTTTTGCAACTTAGCACGTTCTTCCACTAAGCTCTTCAATTGTCTTCTACATTGAAGAGCTCAGTGGAAGTTAACAAGGTAAAAAACATGCAAAAGGGGCAAAGGGGACAAAAGATTTCCCTACATGCTTTTTCTTTCACTAAAAATATTGAAAAAAAGGAACGTGTAGGAAATTCTGGAATAGATTTGCCTTCTTTTTTACTGTTAGCTATTGACATACAAAATGATATCAGAAGAATATTAAACAATGTATTACAGGTTAGATGAATAAAACTGCCACATTCAATTATTTTGCCCCACTATGAACAAAAAATCCATCTTCAATAGGTATTCAAAATACACCCTATCATTAGCTTAAAAATATCGTCATACGCATAGTATATAACACATTTCACTTCACTATCATATAATACAATTCATTTAAATGAGGAATATACATATTAAATCAATTAACCTCTAATTAGTTTAGTTCTAATAGTTTCCCGCTAAACTTTTCGATTAGTCACCAAAATAGACTACACTCATTACCAGTTAGAATTTTTGCATCATAATAACTACTGTCATTACATTTCTTACGGCATGCTTCTTTAATTTGTTTTACCGCATATAAATATAATTTTAGAAATTTCACAGAATTAAATTTGCATTTTGTGTATCATGTTTATCCACAAAGAATCATTTTATAAATTAACCCTACGAGTTTTTAATTACAGGATGGTGTATATCTATTTTTAAATAGTATCAGTAGTATGAAATTTGCAAGGGTATTAGCACTTTAAACAGGCTTACAATGAAAATTATTTTTCGAACAATATTTTCTGCGAAAAAACTTAAAATTAATTTCCATTTCTTCAAACTTTAAATAATAAGACAATTAAAATTATCAGCTTCTTTGATTTATTGAAAAAAAAATTAAATTGGGCCTCATAGGGTTAAGAGTTAGATGTATTCATTACATTTGGCGAATACTAAAACAAATACCTGGTGTATGTTATATATGACAAATTTTTCCAGCGTTTGAGAGTTTTGTTTAGCGGTAAACTTAAAAAAAAAAAAACACATTTTGCATTAAAAAATATTAGAATGGACTACAAATTATAAAAAAACTGATTGAGCTTGTTTATGCATTCATAGCTAAAAAAAAATGGGTATTTTAAGAACTTTAAACCTCAAATTCAATTACACTGATCTGCCCCTCGGCTATTTTTTTTCCAGTTTTTTGTAATATGTAATTTTAAATAGTATATATATTTGTTCGAAAAATATATTTAAATCAGTAATTTAAGAGTAGGACTTTGATTAGGGGTGAAGAGAATACAGCAGTTAGTAGCACTAATAATAGCACTTGATAATGACTGCTCCATCGAAAAGTAGTATTTCACGCATTTTTTTTTATTTACTCGCATTTTGCCACAGACATGTCAAATAATTTTAAAGGACAATAAATTTGTCTTTTTGGCATCTAATATTCACTTTGGAATAAAACAAAAGCTTTCCTTTAAAAAAAGTTTCAGTAGAAACTAGCAATATCATATGTTTTTCAAGGTTATTTGAAATTCAGTTTCCTTATTTGTAAGCAGAAAAAAACTAAATAAATTGCTCAATTTTCCTGGTGTAGAAACAGTAATTGTTTTTCTATTAAAAAATAAAAAAGAGGTAGTATAAAAAATATACTTTTAGCAAGGAATGAACTAGCCGAAATTAACTATTTTCATTAATTTTCTTTCCCAAATTAAATTAATATTATTTATCTTTTGCTTAATTTATTTGCAGTTCGAAGAATAATTGCATATTTATTAATTTAAAAAAAACACGAAACTACTCTGAACTTCACTAAAAAAATAAGAAATGTAAATTAAAACTAATCAAAATTGTATGCAAAAAATATAATGTCTTGTCGCTTTTTTTAGTAAACAAATTTTTTTAGTAAACAAATAACGAACAATCAAAGAAACACATTGTGCTACATTTTATGACGTTATTTCAAACTGATTTATAACCAAGATAAATTTACGTCAAATATTATTTTTCGATAAATTCAGTTGTTCATGCCATTGTTGACGTGGCAACAGCGATTTAAATGACTAAAAATTAAATTTCAATGCTAATTCAAAGGGTAATACGACAACAGACAGTAGACAAATGTCTGTCTGGACGTAGAGACAGATGGACAATAAGCATTAAAGATAGAAAGGCATGACCTCAGATACCTAACAAAAAAATAATAATTTATAAAAGAAGAGAAAATAAGATCTTACAGATAGAACCGATTTTGAAAGGGGAGTACGAACGGACAGACGGACATCGTCAGCATATCAATATTCATTTTTTTTTAATTATTTCGAATTAAAAAATAAGAAAAGAAAATAGATAGCTAATGGTGGGATTACAGAAAAAACCCCTTTAACAAATAAAATTTTAATTTTGGAATTAACTTTTTTTTACATATACCTAATATAATGAAAATAAATATTTCATTTTAATATTTTACAATCCACATCGTCTCCATTTAGTTTCACGTATTTGCAAATGGCATTTTCAAAAACACAACCTTCACCTTAAAACGCCAAAATGAATCACATATTTTATTCATATCTCCATCATTACAATACCACAATCCATAAATGAACCAGATCACGAAGTCAATCCACCCGAGATACGAGAGGTTCCGATAACTCTCTTTCCGATTTGGCCACGCGTAATCTTCGTAGTCAGCTCTCTTAAAAATGATTGGGAATAATAAAGAGATATCAGTTTGATTCCTTTTACTTGTTCTGAGAAAGGATGAGAGAAGTAGGGTTTTGATTTCTCAAAAATATGCAAATCGGTTTATTAATTTTTTTTTCAATTCAGGAAAAAAGTCAGGCGCCGCCCTACTAAGAACTCGTAAGCCACATTTGAGCTGCCTGTAGCTCTTTTCGTTTTCTAGAAATAACTTTAAAACCAAAATGTAGAAAACACAAAATCTTTATTTCGGATTTTCGACTCCATCGCAATACACTCATTATATTTTTAGATTAAGCAATTAAAAAGTAAAAAAATCCGAAAAAACAACAAAACAAGTAAATTTCAAACATTGAGAAGATAACTTATGGAAAATCGTAAAATCGCGAAAAGTTAACGATCAGAATTTTTTAAAAACTTTTTGGAGTGCTAGTTTTTGCCGTTTAGTGCTAGTTTTTTAAGTCAGCAATCGTCGTTTTGAATTTTATGAAGTGCCTGAAAACGAACCTAATTTCATTCTAGGTAAGATCCATGAGCCTTTTGCAATTCGTTATTTTCTTACACTGTAAAACATTTCTGTAAAAATACAGCATAGTTGCCGCATATTAACAGCGCAATTCTGCTATATTTGATTGCAGCTCTGGTACTCTAAAAGCAACTTTACAAAAAAAATTCTGAAATTTCTTAGTGTGCCCAGGCTCAGACGCCGTGAGCTTGGAGTTAGTGTTCATCTTATTTACTAAGCGCTACTTTCAAACTGGCAACTAGGTATTTGTTTTCAATCGAGGGGACGCCTCACATGTGCTTAAAAATTACAGCACTTGTGTAGGAGTTACGTTTACCAGCACGGATGCAGTATTCGGACTTATTATTTTTTTTTACAGTGTATGCAAACTTCGTCTCTAAGCATTGTAGCAAGATATATATAAAGCGATATCAACAAATAAACTCACGCAATTAATTCAATATGCGTTGAGAGAGTGCATATTAAAGAGATTCGACTGTGTTGCAAGCACTCTAACCTATGAGAAAGTATACTGAAAGACTGCTTAGTTCAGAGCAAAAAGGATCCAACTCATTGTTGCGGTTACTGCAATTTACCTACCCACGGCAGAGCTAGTAAAAGAATCGTTCTCTACAAAGAGCGTGCCTCCCAAATCAAGACGAAACCCACTGAAAAGAAGAGATATCAAGAAGGAAAGACATTAGTGGCCATTTTTTGTGCAGACCAGAGCAGATCCTATCCCCTGGAGGAAGCAAAGGAAAGGGAAAGTTAGAGGAAGGAAGAGAACATCAATAAGGAAGAAGAGAAAGTAAAGGAGACCCGAGGCATGGTTCCGCTCTACTTGGGGCACGGGAGCCATTAGTTTCTGTCGTAATTCTTTGTGTTTTGTTCGTGGTGTGGTTGATTGAATCGGCCACTGGGATAGTCTCATTAGGACTACCGCTGCCATGTCTGGTATGCCTCGAGAAGGTAGGTGAAAGGGCAAGCAAGGAAAGAGAGTGGATTCATTTGGATACCATATACTATATTAGACAGGCCCAGTGGCTTAGTGGTAGGGCTTCGTATTGCCACGCCACAGGTCCGGTGATCGGGTCCCTGATTGGGCGAGGTTGACTCAGCCTTTCATCTCGTAAGTGGTCGATAAAATGAGTACCAATCATGCTTGGGAACTAAACACTGGGGGTTCCGTGTGAGGCTGACCACCTTACCGATATGCCTAGCACCCCAGAGCCCTTGGTCACGTAAGATGGAATGGGCACGGCAGGCCTTGGCCCACTAACGGGCTGTTGCGCCGAAGAGTTTATTTTTTAGTTTAGTATACTATATTACAAAAAGTTCGCCGCGGTGCTTAACACAAGTGAAGGGGTTGTTTTGTTCGTGGTTTGGTTGAAAAAACTGCAAAATTTAATGCTCATTTAAAAAGTATAGGAAGCCATTTTTATTAGAATTATAATAACCATTGCCATTCGCAACAATCGAGAAACTTTAATTCCTTTAGACAAAAAATTAAAATAAATTTATATTTGCGACATCGATCAGTTTGAAATGACGTCAAATATGCATTTCACTAAAGTTGATATGAAAAGCGAGGAATACTACATATTTATTCTTTGAAATATAAATTAATTTTTGCAAACGATAAGTAATAATTATTGAATTTTCGAAATAAAATAAATGAAACTAGCCAAATTTAGCAAGTAAATGTTTAATATAGAATTAATGGTGTGTTTTTCGCTTTTTTTACCTGTTAAACACAACCGTTGTGTGGAAGCGGGTTAAGTGACAGATTCTGTTATAAACCTACTTGTTTGTTGGAAATATTGTTTATAAGTGTCGCAGACCGCATTTGAATTCAGGATCCACGTGAACGCCAGGTCTGACAGCCAGTTAAATATAACTGACTGGGCTGCTCGGTCCCACAAATGACAAGAATATTGGAATTTGAATGTAGTATTATAATGAATAAAAAAGATATTATCTGAAGGTGGTTTCACACGGTGCCTGGAGTAATCATTCATCATTTGAACGACGGAATTCATACCTAGGCGGTAACAACGATAATCTATCGAGGGAACGACAACTTCAATAATAATACCCTTCCCCCCTCTACAAATGAGTATGAAAATTTATAGTTTTAAACATATTTAAAATTTTCATAAATATCTCTATTGGTTCCATGCAACTATTTATAGGAGAATTCCACAAAAGTCCACAAGATAAGTTATTATTTACCATAAATAGAATTATTCTTCGAAGTTAACATGGACTTGACTACAAGGTCAATATTTTTTTTTGTGATTGAGAGCTATCAATATCAGCGTATTTTCTTAGCCAAATTATTTTCCATGGTTTAAAAAAAATTAAAAAAAATAATTTAAAAAATACACAAGTAGCCCCCACCCCCTCTCCCTAGCATTTTTTAATGATTTTATCTCGTAAATAGTGCTATTTTATATTTGCATTTGTAAAAATAGAAGGCCAAATAAAAATGCACCTTGACAAGTTTTTCAAACTTTTTATGATCAAAAGCTTGTTAAACCATAGAGGTAGTTTAAACGTGTTAACATATCCAAGTTAAATAGTAAGACATACTAGCAAATTAAACATGCGATAAACAAAAACAATAGAGCCAATTAAAATAAATGAATACTATAACAAAACGTTTCCGCCATCTCCAAAAGGTAAAATACTGAACACTCAAATAATTCAAAAGTTCATAGAAGATATTTTAAATTATTGTCACTCCATTCTGAGATAATGCAAGAGAATACTTAGGACGATTTAAGATGTCCCCCGAGGTCCACGCATATGTACTGGAGCGAAGAGGTTAAATCAAAATCAAATATGCATGCTAGGAAAACTCATTGTTCCATTATAAAATAATTTGATAAACTAATGACGGTTTAGTTAAAGTTGATTCAATAAGGGGTCACAACGCACTTTGTCTTAACAGTAAACTTACAGAAACAATGAATATACGATAACGTGTTGCGTGCACCATGAGTTTTATATTCCTCATATCTGATATTTGATTTCAAAACATTAAATTTGAATTGTGCTCGGAAATGCCCCACATTAAACGGACACATTTGACCCAAACTCTTATGCAAACGTATTTATTACGTATATAAAATAATGGCATCGATTATAAAAACAATTGCATAATTACTTCACACATATTGTGTCACCAAGTTGATGTAATAAAGAAAAGATCTTATGCTTTAATTAGTTGGATGAGTGTCACGTATGGTATGAACCATTATTGAAAGATTTCAGAAGACAATGAAACAGTAAAGAAACACAGATAAGTTCTTAAAATTTTAATTAAAACATAAAGAGTCAAAGTCTTATTTGATATCAAACTTGCCCTCACAAGCAGCCCAAATAACTATATCTTAAAGCTATCTTGTGCTAGGCTGGATGTTACACCAAGCAAAATGTCTTAAGACATGAATGACGGATTATTTTAACACCGATGTCTGCCTTTACAATGTGACACAAAAAAATAATTTTAAAACTTAATTTAATTTAAGAAATGTTAAAAAGTTTCACTTAAATGGCCAAAAAAACTTATTCACAGTCTCTGACCAAGTATAAGCCGTATCAAAACAACGAAAGTATATCTTTACCATTTGTAATTTTTATTAACCATTTCACAACATTGGTAACCATTACACAAATGACAGACCACCATCACCGGATGGCATCAAGACAGGAAGTACTCAAGGATTTTTCTAACCGTATTTTCAATACAGTACTGAAGAAACTAAGTGAAATAATAGGTGTCAATGAATTCTTATTCATGAATGAAAGCACGCGACATTGAAATTTAAGTGACGCATTGATTATCCATTCAGAAATGATATGTCAAATAGACAATGTTTTTTGCATAGATATCATAGTTAAAGTATTAGATTGGCAGATCACGTGACCTCCAAAGTTCTAAAATTACAAAAAAATACCGTAAAAATACTAGCTGCATTTTGGAATCTTTTTAGGACGCATAGTTTTCGAGATATAAGCAAAAAAAAAACGAAAAATGGGACACTCACCCCCCCCCCCCCCCTTCGGCTCAGGGGCTAGGGGCGGGGACTTTTGATATGTTCACCTCCTAACTAGTCCAGACAAAGTTGCAAAGTCAAAAATTGTGTTCCAAAACTTTCCCTCTATAACTCTTCGTTGCCTGGACTATTAGAATAGTAAGAAAAAAGTGAAATTCTGATTTTTTTTTGTTCGGGTTAGGCGCTATTTCGCCTAAAGCGATTTCGCGTTAAAAGATTTTTTAGCATTAGCTCAAAGCTTAATAGGCCGGTTAAATGCTTTCAGTTCATCATAAACGAAATTTCGTGTTAAGCGAGTTCGCGTTAACAAGGTTCGGATGTATGCGGATCGGATAATTAAAAAAAATGTTTATGGATAACTTGAAACAAAAACAGTAATATGTATATATCGATAACTAATAAACAAAAAGTTCGATTTAGTTTCCCGTGACTTTGATTATCAGAGACAGACTCAAAGGAAAATAGAAATAAGAAAAAAAAGATACATTCATCTTAATTGTAATTTTTTGTTAAAAAATTAACGAACTTTAATTATCTACATAAATCCCGCACCATCACCGGTAAGCTTTTTTTTAGATTTTGAGTTGTAAATTAGCGTATTTGTAAGTTATTTGATAAATAACTTGTCACAGTAATAAGTTTGCAGTATGTCAACTTTGAAACATGCCAAAAAAAAAAATCGTATTTGTTTTCGAAGTTACAATCTTACAGAAATTGCATGGCAAAATGCCAAGTGTCAATAAGCTGTCAAATCAATAAGTCTAAGTGTCAAATGAGACTCTTGATTTCTTTACTTTAACCATAGAAATTTCCAAAATGAAATATATTGAATAAAGTTACAATTGAACACATAGAATTATTCTTTTTATGATTATGATATAAAAAAGATGTATTTATATAAACCAATTACTGTTCCTTAGCTATTATATACATTAAAAAAAATCAATAATCATTATTAAATTAGGGACAACATCGCTCAACTTAATGAATAATAAATTATTAAAATAAGTAAAAATTGGAAAAAGTATTAAAAATTAATTTTTAAATATTGACTCGACAAGGATTTTGAAACTCCTAATGGAAATAATTTTTACAACATCTGCCTTATACTGTACTTAAGATTTTTTTTTTACGTCGGTTATTGAGCGATAGCGAGCAGGGGTCGGAGAGGAAGAATCCAAGAATGCAAGCTTGGGAGCCAGTGAGATTGCGCAGCAATATCCAAGGGTGCGAGCTTGCGGCTGAATATAACTATATTACCAAGGCTTGACATAATTTTGTCATAGATACAGACCTGGGTGACAAAATATGCATAGGCCTGTGCAAAGTTGGGTTGGAAAAGTTACGTTTACCAGCGAGCCGGCTG
The DNA here is from genome assembly GCA_019343175.1 of Oedothorax gibbosus. Classification (NCBI taxonomy): domain Eukaryota; kingdom Metazoa; phylum Arthropoda; class Arachnida; order Araneae; family Linyphiidae; genus Oedothorax; species Oedothorax gibbosus. The sequence goes on from CM033271.1 coordinate 33,897,804, forward strand.
CGAAGCGGCTTATGGGAATCCGGGGGTTGGCGTTATTTTTTACCACTAGGGGGCTCCGCCCCCTGCTCGCTATCGCTCGCCAACCCTTTCGCTTCAAACTTTTAAACGCCAAAATTAACTATTTTCATTAATCTTCTTTCGCAAATTAATGTTTACTCATTATCACTCTCACTCATTATTACTCTCATCTCACTCTATTGTGATATTACAACAATCCAAACTGAATCATATCACATAAATAAATATTTTAATGAAATTTGGGATGTAACCTAGCCGGATTTTTGATTTAAAACGATGTATCCTACTCGTTTGTGCGACTTGCGGTTCGTTCTGTGAAAGTGGGTGACAGACAGACGAATTGAACGATTATAATACCTTCCACTTTATACGTTATAAACGTAGTGTGGAAGCTAAAAAAACATTTCGCTTAATATGTTGGCTATACAACAAATCATAAAACAATGTTTAACAAGCGTTTCTTTCTAAATTTGCAAAGTAATTAACAGGGGTGCAGAAAATGTTTTTACTCCCAATATTTCCCCCAATCCGTTTAAAAATTTCCCCCAAAATTTTACTATATGTTATAGACTTAACATAAATTCTGTATTTCCCCTTAGGGATAGAAAATTTTACGATATACAGGGATGTTAGTGCTTGTTGAACAAAAAAGCTGAAATCCAAACCAAATGCTTGGTTTGAAAAACCAAAAAAGCTGAACTAAGCGTGACCGATAAAATTTAAATTTCAACAATTATCACGACAAGATAAATTTTAAATAATTATATAATACTATACTACTAAATGTACTTTTAATATTTTTATATTCACTTCAAAATAAGTACATTTTCTTTTATTTATGGTGTTTGGGGAGGGGGTCATATTCATCAGATTTCTCTATGAACATGTTTTGCTGTTCATTCATTTGGTATATTACTTTCAAGTTTTGTCCGTTTGGCAGTTTCATAAGGCTGGCAATTTAGGCACCAGGTTTTGCAAAAATAATAATAATCTTGAGTGCCTTTTTGGGATTGAAATCCTCAACTTTTGGTCTTATTTGTTAAGAAAAATTTTTTTCAAGCACTTCTCCAGAAAAATTCAAGAACTAGAAATTTACTAGCAACATAAAACCTAAATATATAAAGCGTGTATACAGCGACACTCCATTCAAAAAAGAAAAAAAATTATCTGAAATCAGAAACCCCAGGTATATGCCGAAGTAGAAAAAAGGTTCAAATGTAAAACAAAAAGTATTTTAACATCCATGCTGTTCTTGTGATCACTACTCAAAGACGCCGTGAGTAGGACACTTGATCAGAAAAAATATCCTGGTCGTCCGACTTGGCCTGAACCGGAGCTACAAAAACAACGATATACTCTTCCGATCACGCAGAGCCAGAGAACTGTCAATCATTCTGATGCAATGTGACGTCATCGGTAGAATTGTGTGAAAATTACTAGGCCGCAAAATAAGCGAATCAGGAAAGCATTATTGGACTACTCTTCTAATGGGAGATTGCACTGGCTGGACGAGAGATTTGAAGACATCTTTAGTGTAACCTAATCTTAATTCATCTTCCCATTTTGATTGAAATTTTTATCTTCATTATTAAAATCTGTTATTTTAACCTACAGTTTATTGAAATTTAAGTTTAGTTTCACCTAATTACGGGCACCGTAAAAATGGTACGGTGCGAAGAAAAAGTAAAAATCGTTTTTAAAAAAAAAGAAAGTGCATTGCAGTTGTAGCGAATCGTATGATTATTTTTATCGCTGTTTCGGTGAATTTGAATCGCAAATTGCGATGCGATACCACTTAAATCGAACCCTGGTTTGGACCATATGTACAGTAGCTGGCGATTGCTACGCTATTTGACAAAAGGGGGATGGCGTACGGATGCGATCAACGCCCGATGACATGCTGAATTTAGGAGACAAAAGCGGTACGCTATTTTGGTTTGTTAGAATAAAAAAGTAAATTAACGGTAGGTTTTAAAACAGAAAACGAACGGCTGGTCAGGGAATTTTGTAATACATTGTTAAAATCGAAAACAATTGAATATTTTCCACAAAATTTCCCCAGATGGCTAAAATTTCCCCCGATCTAGGATCGCCGGATCGGACATATTCTGCATCCCTGGTAATTAACATGTTCATATCTTGATACTTCCACTTCCATAATTAAAACATCTTCAAAAACTATCTAAAAAAACAAAAAGGAATATGTTGTCGCGAACGAGTGTACGAATTTTATTTTATTCGCATAAGAATACATTTTTTAGGATAAATAAAATAAACTCTTTTACCGCGGTTTTGCTGCGAAACGAATAATAAAAACTAAAAAAACCCCAAGAGATTAAATAAAAAAAGAAAGCCATCTGCCAGCTGAAGAAGAAAAAAAAAGATTAAAGAAGAACAACGCGATCTTTTCGGCCAGTTGGACGAAAAAGATAAAAATTACGTGATAGTTGTAACCTGTTCCGAAAATAAAAAAAACTTTTTGTTATTTTTATAAAAAGAATGTAAACATTTTATTCTAGTTAAGCAGAATTAACCTAATAAAATTTTTCAGAGTAATTGTTATGTTTATTTAAAATAGTAAAAAATTATAACAAAACTATCTTTTTTTTACATAATTTTAATCTATAAACCTTCTATCTTGCTATAATATATTTTAAGGCCAAATCATTTTTTAAAAAAATCTGTAAACCTTTTCTATATTTAAACACAAAACCAATGTAAAAAAACAAGTTAAAGAACTGTTCTTTTTAAAAGAACAGAAAAGAGAGCAACTGTTCTTTAAAAAGAACGTAACAAAATCACACATTTCTGTGGCCGTTTTGCAGAAAAGGAATAAGATTTTTTTTTGTGGCTGACTTATTGTAATTTTTAATTAAAAAACTTATTGGAAATTTGAAAAACAAATAAGTGGGCATCGAGGCATAAGGGAGACACACCTGTCCAAAAAAATCAATATGTCATCATGTTATGGCTACTAACACTTTCAAATCCAAAACTTTAACATAGAGAAAAATTAATTTTTATTTTTAATTAAAAAACTAATTGGAAATTTTTAAAACAATTTAAAAAAAAATTAGGTCGAGGCATTAGGTAGACACACCTTCCCAAAAAAATTTGGATTTCTAAGATCAATATTTCATCATGTTATGGCTCCGGACACTTTAAAAGAGCTTTTTTTTTAATATAGAGAGAAACCAATTCATACACAATAAACATTCTTTTGAAAGACAGAATCGCTTTTATTCTGCCATTACGCCCTTAAAGACCAGTTTTATTCTACAATTCCGTGAAAATTACACTAAAGAGTAAATAATTAAAAAAATATTCCCATATCTATTTATCTAACTCAATTATACAGTATTTTTTTTTATTATAAAAACAGAATCGTTTTCAATACGACATTACGCCCTTTTAGACCAGTTTTCACTAAATTACACACAATACCATCAAATAGAATTTCCACTAAGTGTTGTTGAGAGAGTGACTGCTAATAGTAGTCGGTGATATCACCTGTGTTATTCAACAGATTCCTCCAAGGACTCTTGTCGTGAGTCATGACTACACGAAAGGTTGTTTAATTCATGACGCACGTGCCATGAAAATTCATGTGAATACTCAGTTCAAAGTGATATCAGCTTCTGCTGATGTTGATTAGTTATTAATAGCAATTATTGGGTTTGTATCCTTTTTTAAAAGATCAATTCAATTTTTCAGGGCAAAAATAGCTAATTTCTGTTGGAGAATAAAAAAAATATTTCAATTTTGTTTGGTAATTTATGACTGACTGGCTTAATAAACCGGCGTTGCACTGGTTTATAAATATCCTTTATAACGGTGACTTTTATATTATGCAAACTTTTCCTCTCTTTAAGCCAATCTATCCCCCTTATCACTAGTCAGCACCCTATCAAAATATTAAAACACCTCATCTCATAAAGAAATTAAATTATTTAAAAAGTGAAATTATAAATGTTAAAAAGGGGTTGTCTCGCGTCGTGAATGGCAACAGCTCCAGCGGTCTTATTTTCATTTTTTGTATGGAATTACTTTAGTTTTGGTATTCAAAAATAAGTTTTCTAAGAATTTTTACTTATTAAATTTTTTAAATGCCACCTTCTTGCTGTGCTGTTGATTGTTCAAATCATTTGTTAAAGAAAGCTTGTATAGAAAGGAAATTTTCTTTTCATCTATGACGGTCACTTTGAGAGTAAAACCGAAGCAAATAATGAAATAGCAGAACGAGAAAAATTATAAGATTGCAATCTTGCATATTAAACGCACGTTCTTTTTCGTCTTTATGCTTAATTTTCGCCCCTGTTGAATTTTTTTTAATTAAAAATTGCTACAAATCCTAATTTACAACCACGAAGAAAGCTATTCCTATGGAGAAATCGGCTCTCTTAGACCCGTTTGGATTCGATTTTCGAAAAAATCGAACCTCAAATGACGCCTTTAGTTCACAAGAAATAAACTTCGAAAACTTTGGGATAAGCATCTCCCCATACTTTTGGCTGGGCGTCGATACTTGAGTCAGTCAGTCAAGACTTCTTATTTAACGATATAGAGTAGTTATGGATATTAAATCCAATACAAATTCTCGAATTATAAACTATACAATTCAATATAATCGAACAAAATATAACCTATATTGTCAACGAAACAAATGGTTAAATAATTTTTATTTTATTTAATATTTATAATTTTAGAAAGCAAGCTATTTCAGTTCTTTCTGAGCAAGAAGTTCAGAAAGAACTAAAATAGCCAACTTCCCTGTTATAGTTTATAATACATACTAACTTCATTTTACTTCAATAGTACGGGCAGACAGGGATGATAATCTCCACTATGACAATACCATACTTTCAATTTTTAAAAAAATTATTTCCAATTGCATAAATTAAATCAAAAAATTATATACAATACTGTATATGGAAATGAACAAATTTTTTTTGCAAGTCATCAGTTTTATAAAAAAAAAAATTGGGCTACTCGAACAGCAAGCATAAATACACATTGGGGATTGGGGTTATCGGATAAGTTTTTAACCAGTCATAAGATAAATCTGAAAATGTACACGCTTGATATTCAGTGATTCGAACATTTTCTGATGATGTCATGACACTTATTATTCCTTTGATAATTTTAATACTCCTAACAGAAGTAGTTTTATAAAAATAAAATTCAGAATAAGAAAACATTTTTTTAAAAATCTTATTATACAGTTTAAAATTTGGAAAAACCATATGGGGACTAATGGCGTTTTCTAACTTGAACAGCAAAATTTATACCAATTACTATCAGGATATACAGTTTAAGAAGATAATCTATACCCTTTTATAATATAATACACACGTTTAAACAAATAACAAAAAGATAACACTATTTTAAATACATAGAAAAAATATAGAAGTTCTATAAAATATATTTCTCATAACAACTTCGAACCTCCTAATAGACTTTTTTTTATCGGTCATTGTTCAAAAATCTAAAAAAAATAAAAAAGAAACTGTTTAATCGATCGATAAAAGAATCATCTGACTCGGCGTTGACACTTGGGACGAAGATAGATTTAACGTCCACGAGTCCGGAAAAACACATAACACAGCGTTATATATTTTTTAAAGTCCAGCACGATCTATTTAAATGCTAAGACGCGATCTTGGCTGCGACACGGACAGAACCTAGTGGCTCAGTTGGCTGAGAGGTATTACGTGTCCGCTTCATAGGCCCAAGTTTGCGGGTTAGAGCCCCGGCTGAGTCGTCAGATTTTCTGGATGGGAAAATCGAGCGAACGCATGTCATACGATTATGTTTCATGTAAAAAAATCAATGGAGTAACCATTTGGCTTGGGTACTCTCAGCAAAATTAAATCTCGACATACTTTAGCAACCAGAAAAAGCTCGGATTCATTGCAATTTGAGCATCAAAATTGGTAACAAGAGTCGCCTAGACGGTGCCACAAAAAAAGGCTCTCAGTTCTGGGGAATATGCCGAGTCTGCAAAGGCTTAGCCGTCAACAAAGCAGCCACATCGGAAAAAACAAGGACAGAACCTGTGAAATTATCCTCCCCGGCATCGCATCCTGTAACCCACCAAAGATCGGTGACCCTGAAACAGCACCATCGCACAACAACCCTAATAATGACCACCATGTGTTGTAATCACTGATCTCTAGGGTTAATGGATCGCGGAAAGCTCTCCCCCGCTACGGAGAGTTCGAAGTCATCTTTTTCTCCCAGGTGTTCCCCAAATTTTCGTTTTACAATGGGACTCTATGGGGAATTTGTCATTTTTAAAAAATTACTGCGCATTGAGTTTTTTGTTTAGAGATCTGCTGTAAAGTTTAAACAATCATACTTATATTGTAGATTGTAGAAAAAAATAGTGCCGGGTCCTTATCTATGTTAAAATATGTTTTTTTTACCACTCATTGCGGCTCTAATTTTCGCCAAATTTGGCGAATTTCTCGTTTCGGTCTTCCCCCAAAGCCGCCGTCGGTTGGTGGGTTGACCGCAAATAAAATGGTTGACTTTTGACGTGCGTTTTCGATTTTGCGCTATGGTGCCTGTGTGCATGTCTTATTTAGGGAATTATTATTTTCTTAAAAATTTTATTAATCAGAGATAAATCTTTGTTTTGATGACAAATATGGTTGAATGCTTTATATTTAAAGTATATGTTTAATTGTAAAGATGACTTTTTTTTTTGTTACGCGATATGGAGGAACTGAAGAACTGTGGTATTTAACATTTGAAATAAGCTACAATTAATATTAATGATTTTTTTAAAACATAAAGTATAAAAATAAAAAAAGGTATGCATTGAAATTAGTATTAATGATTTTTTTAATACTTTCGGGGAATTTACTACATAATTGACTGTTATTTAAAAAAAAATGCGAAAATAATTTAATACATTACTTTATATCTTATGTAACTTTTTTTACAAAAGAAAATTAATTTTTTTTTAATTTTGGGATGATTTTCTTTTTAATTATAAAAAAATTGTTTTAAGATTTATTTTGTATAATAAATTGTAATAATTAAATATTTATGCATAACAAATTACTTAGAATTTATTATGTATAATTTAAATTAATTAAATATGGTTTTAATTAATACTTAACCCATTAACGATGACTGTATTAATACCATTAGAACCTTCATTTCTAAGTTTAAATTCTAACTTAAATTTTTTCATTTTTGGGGGGTAACTTAATTTGCTCTACATAAATTGATCAGGTCTATAGTCATCTTTTGTCTTATTTATTTAGATCAACTTTAGCATAAAGCTCATTTTCGCACGGTAATTTTTTTGCCAATCGGCGCTAATAGATTAAATATCATTTTGATTACTTAAACATAATTTAAATAATTAAACATGATTAAATTGGTGTAATTTATTATAAAACTTGAAATAGAGGAATTATATTTAATTAAAATATATCACATGAATGAATATTAATAAAAACTACCAAAACTTCAAACCTTTAATGGGTATATGATCTGGGTAAATGTTATAATTTTTTTTTACAATATATATATCGGTATAGTATTCTATATTTAGATAATAATTATCAAATTAATGACCCGTTATTAATATCAATGATTTAAAATATTGCAAAATAAAGTAAATAGACATACCATACTCCAACAAACAAATACTTTTGTCACCCCAGGCATCATCTCCCACTGACATCTGCCCATCCCCCTAGCACTGATAGAGTTACCTAATGATCTCGCGGTGGCTCGCGTTGACCCCCAGGGCCATAGAGCCCTGGTTGACCCCACTGATCTCTAGGGGTTGACACATTCTTTGGCCACGTGTATTGTGTAAGCAGATAAGGATTTATGACTTCCGCACTCTCTGCGGTCTTTTCTTCTTTGGGGACTACTTTTTGGGGGGAGAAGAAATGGGATTGGATAAACTAAGTATTTTGTGGAATCTAATTTTTATTTAAGTGCATAGTTATTTATTAACTCTGAAGATTATTTTATAATTAATAATTTTCTTAAAGATGATGCAAAGATATCTAAAAATAAATACCAATTTGTTTTATAAAAAAAACATTTGGAACTAATTACGTTTTTTCAATTAAACATTATAGCTACTAATAATTATATTGCTAGATATTTATTTAATATTTATTAACCAAAAGAAAATCACTAGTAACAATTATGAAATAAAATATGACGTGGGGAAAAGTTTAAAGTAAAATATTTATATACAATCAATCCTGTGTTCGATCCTTATAACACATTATACAATGAAATATCAATTAAAATAAAGCAATTTGAATTTCTAAGAACTAGGAACTTGGAAATAAGAATTACGTATAAAAAATTAAATTATTAAAACTTTATAGTTAATTTATAATTGTATTTTAAGTAAGTCTGCGTAATTATTAGGCCATATTTGCAAACATATAAACTTATTATAGTTATAGCACTAATTATATTATTGGTGTTTATATTATATTATTGGTGATCTGTAAAATATAGGAGACTATAATATGCCGACGTTGTTGCATATAATAATCTCCCCATCCTCTTTCTGAAATAAAATGTTTCTTATAAAAAAAGATTTAAATTTTTTTTCTCAAACTTTATTTATGTAAAACAGATTTTCCTTGCAAAATTAGAAATGTTCGAATCGTTACATCACGCAAGCGATTACCCCTACCCTCCTCCATGTCACGATCCATCACGTTGGCGCATACCCCTCCCTCCAGCCCCTGAGCGTGACGCAATTTATGTACGTCCCTTAAGAAGGAAAAAAAATATTTCAACACTTTGTAACTTGAATCGAAATATAAAGCGATAAACCGCGCCAATCTGGCACTTCTAAAAACAAGGTCACCCCAAAAGCGAAGCGTCAGAGCGGGGTATGGGGAAGAGTGATCCATTTCAAAATTCAGATCAGTGGTTGTAATACATACACGAATGGGTAGAACGAACTTTTCCATAGTGACCTTGACTGTCCGAGAAAGAAGAGAAAGTGGCCGGCGTGGCAATGGCCTCCATCCTTCTTTGGGAATTGGGAGCAAGAGAGGAAAGCGAAATGAAGAGCTTAGTGGAAGAACGTGCTAAGTGACAAATAAGTGAACACGAGAAAATGAGCTTGGAAGTTTTTCGTTTGCACTTGGATACGTTAAAAACGGCACTTACAAAAGATAAAACAAGTAAGTTTGTAACAGAATCTGTCACTTAACCCGCTTCCACACAAAAGTTGTGTTTAACAGGTAAAAAGGCGACAAACACAGCATTGACAGGGCCGGATTAAACAGTGTAGGGGCCTGTAGGCAGTTGATTTTGACGGGGCCCCCTTTGCTCTTTTTTTCGGCATGAAGAAATGCTATGTATTTTTTTCAGTGGACATCATCAGAACTCACACAAATAAAATCAATAGCATCCAAATTTTAAATTCTGAAGCAGTAATTTGTTTTACATCACTTTTTGTATTATTTAATGATCGTAAAATAGGAATTGATTCATAAATACCAATAAATCTAAACGACGGACAGAAATACGCAATTGAACGAAAATTTAAACAATTACTCACCGAACACTTAATGTCCATAGCAATATTAAAAATAGTGCATATTAAAGCGAAAATTATATTTTTACGAAAGCTCAATTATATTAAGTTTTGACATTAAATGAATTTAAATTTTTATTAATATCTTACCTTTAAACAGGCCTTTAGCCACTTATGAATGACACAAATACTCGATCCAGACAGAGAAAAATTTATCAACGAATCATCACAAGCTAAGCTCATCGCTAAGGATTGAATTGAACTTAAACCTTTAGTGACGCACCAGCAATAAATTTAGTGTCTTATCTATTTGTTGTGATTTTTGTCCATTGGCCTTAGCCCTGGTCTTTTGCTACAAGTGAGGACAGGGGATGCGAAAGGATCAAGAGATAGATAAACGGCTGAGTGAGGGGACAGACCCAGACAACCAGACCCCCAAAACAGGAAATGAAGGAAATAAAATCTTTCTTCTCAGTCTTAATCGCTCTAAAAAAAATTCTTGTCCGCCCACAGGACAAAAAACGGCATGTCCAGTTATTATTTCGAGCCAACTGTGAAAAGTGACAACCGGATATTTTTCAATAAAATATATTGCATTAAAAATTAATTTAATTTTTACTATTTTTGGTGTACTAATAATTGGTGAATACCCTATTTCATAAATCAAAAATGGTATATTTCGGAAAAACTAATTTAGAATATTTCAGTTTTATTCTTATTTTGTTCGAATTTAAAAAAATAAGTGAGATTTGCCTAATAATAAATATTTAATTGCTTTTAAAAAAATTAAAAGATGTGGGGGCATTAATCAATCCCTGAAGGGCCCCTTTTGCGAAATTTATTTCTACAGATTTAATAATTTTGCAGTTTGAATTATCGAAGAAAATTTTTTCGTATTATTAAAACAAAAAATTGTTAAAAAGTCATGAAGTATTGCAGTAAAAATTACAGTAAACACTGACATTTCCAATTTCCGCATTTTTCCCCTAATTAAAAAAATTTTGAGGTTACAAAATACCAAAATATTAGGAACCTTAGGCCCCGTTGGTAAATATACCCTAAAGTGACATAGCCCCTTCCCCCCTCTCATTGTTAGATATTTTAAAGAATTTTGCATTTAAAGCTGTCTTTAAAATTAAAAAAAAATATTAAAAGCATGAACATTGCAATAATTCTAACGAATTTTACAAAATTAATCCATTTTTTTAAACAATGGAACAGAATTATATGTCTGGTTAATTAATGGTCTCTTTCTAGTAGGAGCCCTAATCCTGGACATTGCGGGCCCAATGTTAATTTCGAACTATTAAATATTTTAGTAATTTGCAAATAAAAAAAATATTTTCTTTAAAAATTTTTGTGATTAAATTTTTAAGAAAAAATAGGCCCTTTAACTTTTTACAGCCCCCTATGCAATGCATAGTTTTGCCTACTGTCTCTGTCCACCCGGACATTAATGACCATCCGGAAGTACAGGCATACAACATACAAGAGAAAAGATTGGTACACGTTGTCATACACCTTTCAAATGAAAAATAGATTCTTTAAAATAGGAAATTAGAACGGAATTTGAAAGAGGGTTAAAGATAGATATTCGGAAATCTCTTCGATGTTGATTACAAATTTCTTTTGTTAATTATTTCAAATTAAAAAAAGAAAAGTCTGCAAAAAAGAATTTTTTTGTTGGTTTTTGAGAGTTTTAAAAATACCTTGTTTTAACTGAATTCTAGCAGTTATAATTTTTGCTCCAAAACGTTCTTATAAATTAGGCGTATCTAAGGGTATATATATATATATATATATATATATATATATATATATATATATATATATATATATATATATATATATATATATATATATATATATATATATATATATATATATATATATTATATATATATATATATATATATATATATATATATATATATATATATATTTTAAACTCCGTATGAGCTTTTTTATTCGACGAGCATAAACGTTAGTAAAACTTAACCAAAACAATTACTTCCTACTAGAACCTCGTTTTCATTCAAAATTACAAAATGTCTTCTAGTGAATCCAAAACTTAGCAAAAAAAACCCAGCAAAAATTCAAAAATATCTTACTGTGGCCAGTTTAGATAAAAGTAACCAAATAAGGTGCTATTTATCAATAGCTTTTGTGTTGATTACAACCCTAGGGGTGTGAAGTCTTCAAAAATAGCCCCTAACATCTTTCGCGGAAGACAGTGGTAATTGTATCTGACCATTTTTATTGCCTCAGATAACGATATCTTCTCTTGGGCCATTACCACGACCACGTGTTGTGGGGTGGGTTGTTAGTCTAGGGAACAGATATGTTTTTTTTAAACCCCCTTTAAGGCTTGTGTGTTATTGACGTGTTTTTTTTTTTGCTTTTTAACTCGAGCGATGAAAATTCCTTACTTCCAAAAAAAAATCTTTCTGTGAGTAAAAACGTTAAATTCTAAGGGGGACACTTGTTAGTGAAAGCTGCGGGGCCCCTAAAATGTACGGGGCCTGTAGGCAACTGCCTACCTTGCCTAATTGGTAATCCGGCCCTGAGCATTGATATTCTATATTAAATATTTACATGCTAAATTTGGCTAGTTTCATTTATTTTATTTCGAAAATTCAATAATTATCACTTATCGTTTGCAAAAATTAATTTATATTTCAAAGAATAAATATGTAATATTCCTCGCTTTTAAATAGAATGAAAGCATTTCATATCAACATACAAAGAATCTCGTAGTGAAATATATTTGACGTCATTTCAAACTGATCGATGTCGCAAAAATAAATTTATTTTAATTTATTGTCTAAAATAATTAAGGTTCTCGGGCGATTGTTGCGAATGGCAATTCGGATTTAATTCTAATAAAAATGGCTTCTTATGCTTTTTAAATGAGCATTAAATTTTGCAGTTTTTTAAATAATTGAAGTACTCCGAATTCTTCTCTGAAATTTTCAATGTATTCTAATTTCGATGGGCTGAATTATTTTGACGTATCACACTTGTCCGTAGCATTTGTAGTTTGGGCTATGAAAGTGGGTGATGGACAGACGATTATAATACCTTCCACTTGTTACGTTATAAACGTAGTGTGGAAGCTAAAAAGATGCTTAACTTAAAGTAGTATATGAAAAGGGAGTATCTTATCTTTAAAGAAGGGAATACCATGTTCATTGTTAATTGACACACAAATATCATTTTTTTCGAAAATGTCACTTAACACGTTCTTCCACTGAGCTCTTCAAATGACTGCAGGGACTGGATTAAGAGGATGCGTAGATGGCAAAGGTATGCTGTGGGCGCAGGGCAATTGTTTATGAATAGAGTAAATCGAAGGAGGTCTAGTGCAACTGTAATTCTAAAAAAATCCAAATTTAGTACGATACTGTATTCGGTACAAACTACAATTGGATTGTTTCAGGTGACGCAATTCCTTCCAGTTTTTATTCCTTGGTTTTTCTTCGATTTGTGCTCTGCTCCCGTATGACATTGATTTACCAATCAAGACTTTTAGAGACCTGTAAGTCAGCTACATTTATCAAATAAAAAAAATTAAAACGTTTGCAAAAATATTCAATACAGCTGGAAAAATCTGGCTTAGAAAATAATTTTAAAAGACATAATAAAAAATTAGTTTCAACTGACAAATGGTTAATTGTGCCATAAATACATCGAGGCAGCCGATGGTAGGTAGGTTTGAATTATCGTCACACTATAGCTACACAAGGGCTATTACAGCCGATGGACGGTTAAGAAGGCATCATTTCCTATTTTCTACAGATAACGAAGACAAGAGAAGATAATTTAAATATCTGCAGGCACATATCAGACATGTATTATGCATACGGATAGTTATCAAACGGATTCAAAATTCAGTGATGGATGCAATGTTAAGTATGAAATTATTATTGTCAAATACAATTAAAGATTTGAGATTATTTTAATTACATAATAGTTCTGTGATCTTATAGTGATACATTTATTACTATAAATAAAAATGCAAGGTTGAATCGATTGTGACACTCTTTTGAATACTAATAGTAATGAATAGGCCATTGAGTTTAGTTTTGTATATTTGTTATAAAAGATAAAATGTCATTGAACTCATTGTTTATTTTAAATGGCTTTCGATTTGAGAAATTAGTATAACGATTTGGGAATGGACAATTCGAACAAGGCAGAGCTTGGTTTGTTTGTGGGAAAGAAAATGCTTGACCAGGGCCTGATCTAGAAAATCGCAGACTATAGGCAAAACAGATTTTGGGGGCCCTTTGCGAAAACTTTTGTGTATGATTGCTCTAAATTACAGTGCTAGTTCGCTGGGTCTATTAAGTTTTTTTGTATTCTTCCTTATTGCATTGTTTAGACCAATCACAACACTCGCATAAAAGATACTGCAGTCTACAACGTTTTGCATAAAAGAAACTGAAATTTAGGGACCCTTAAATTTTGGAGGCCGTAGGCCAGGGCCTAACAGTCCTTATGGAAGATCAGGCACTGTACTGTGCTTGACGTAACTTTGGCGTCACTGTAGGCGTAGTCGTTCCAGTTATCCATTACTATACGTTGTAATTCATTAAAAAATACACGAGGAAACGGGGTTTGATTTGACTAAAAACGCACTAGAGCTCCAAGAGGACAAATGGCGAAGGACCTCATAATATTAAACCACTGCCAAATGATGAAGATGACACCCGAGATGGCTTACAACGCAACCGAATACAAAGGAAATAGTCGAGCGTTTCAGCGACATCGTACACTCTTAAAACAAACGAGCGTTTTAACTCAGTCTGAGTTAATTTCCACTCCTTCCGTGCCGAAAATGCACTTCTCTTATAGGAGTGAATTTCACTCTTTTTCGGAGTGAGTAAAAGAAATAAAAGAAAACAATCTGCGTCCTACACTGTTAAAACGAGCGGTTTTAACTCAGTCTGAGTTAATTTCCACTCCTTTCCGGTGCCGAAAATGCACTTCTCCTATAGGAGTGAATTTCACTCTTTTGTTTTAAGAGTGTATGTGCCGTCAGGACATTTGAATCCATATTTCCCAAAGTACTATAGGGTTCTCCAACAGTAGTCGCGGTCATCCACCCAGGTTGGAACCACGTTGCTTTCACATCACCAGATCTGCCAATTGTGGCTCTAGAGCAACTTTAATTCAACCAACCTACCAACCAGCCGAATTTAACTTTTTAATAAACATTTTCCGGATTCTGGGAGCCAAGAGAAAAATTAATGTTTCCCCTTTCGAAAATCCAGCAGTTGGTACATACATATTACACGGAAATTTAGAATGTGGTTAAAAATCCGGAGAGCTGGTAGGTCTGCGTAGCTTTAATACACATGCTGCCAGTTGATCCAAAGCAGAGAGAACATTCAGACACATTTATGAGAAATTTTTGCTACCATCTCAAATTACTGAAAACCCACACGTACATTTACGCATAAAAACCGTAATTTTATTTTTAAATATAACTGTTGGGTCATTTAACCTTGAACCAATCAGTTCAGAGATTCTACTACAAATGTGGATCTACGATTTACCTGCCCATGAGAAGCCGATGTCCATGACCGCAAAACTAGTGCTATAATAGCTTTTTTTACAAACAGGATCGTAAAATCCGTTTTGAATCTCTATTTCATTGTCAGGATAAGAAAATCATGTAGCGAATATGTTTGGAATTATGTTATCTTCATTCTGAACATTTTGTAAAATTGATTGTCTCTTGTCTAGGTCAAGGACGAATCAAAGAATAATCCTTCCCGTTTTATTTTTAACATTCTAACCTCGCGATTAGAATGTTCGAGAGATACTATGTATATTAGTATAAAAGTTTTACAAGGAAAATTCCAAGGTCGAGGAACGTTCTTCAACGATTTTTTTTCTTTTAAACCCTTGGTAACAAAAGTTTTTATTAAGACATATGATTTTAAATCTTGTACTTGGGTTACCACAAAGGTTTCTAGTATCCTTCGATTTTTAAAAAAAACAATAATAAGCTTCCCTCCCAGGCTTAATTGCTCAGTTAAAACCTATTATGGAGTATCGACCAGACTAGCAAAGATTCAGCTGTTTATTCTAGAGTGAACGACGTACGCAGTGTACATCCTGGTCGTTGCTAATCAAATTAAGAGGACGTACGCTGCGTACAACATCGTAGTAGTGGTGAAGTGGTTAATAAATAAGTGGAGGTTATCTTACGTGAAAAGGAACAGAATGAGTATAGGAAGAATACAATTTTTTTTATATATAAATAAAGGGCAATAAAATATGACAGCATAGCATTACAAAAACCATTAATAACCAAAATATACTGTCTGGAATTTGAAAACAAATTACGATTTCTCATTTGTTAAGGAACTAGAACGGCTGCCAAATTAGCCCATGTGTCTTGGCAAAACAAGTTACATTGTCTGCTACTAAATGTTTAAATAGAAAAGAATTTGAAAAGTAGGTTTATTTCGGTGTTGTTTACAATCATTGATTAATACCCACATTACAGAAAATCCGCTGGATAGTGGAAACAAGAAAATATACAACTGACTCTTCAATTTTAAAACTTTATGCAAACAAGATGTAGACAGATAGTGGAATCAGTACGTCATGAAAATTTTTTAGTTAAAATATTGCAAAGTAATTCAGAGACTGACAAATTTTAGGGCCTCGTTCAAAAATAAAAACTCAATTACAGCATTTTTCTAATTCTTAAAAAATTTATAAATTTGGAATCCTTAAACAAATAAAAATAAATTTGTGTTTGTGACAGAAGATAAACATGTTGAGGTCTATATTGTAGTATTTATTGAAAGCTGTGATGTGTGTCTGTGCAGTCAAAATTTGATTTAAATTATCAGATTAATTTTTTTATTAATAAAAGGATTAATTTTAAAACTTGGGTGTTAACTGGCTACTATTTTTAATATAAATTTTTTTTAATGTTGCCTTTTACTAATAGAGAGTCATTTCCTCAACAATATTTTTTACAAACCTTACTTAATATAACAAGAAACTATTACTGAAGCAGTTATTTGACTGTGTTTATATTTCAGTAAACAATGGCAGTGTGCAAATATGGCTTGTCTTTACCTCAAGTTCAACTGCTAATTATAGGAAAACATGAGTATTTTTGTATTTTTGAGAATTCATCAAATGAAAATTAACACATTTAACCATTTTTATATTTTGAAAATATTAATAGAGAATTTATGAAAATTCATCACTTCTATGCTTAACCATCATTTTTTCTTCTTTTCTTAGATATCCTAATATATGCACTATTTATAGATTTTTTTTTCCACGATTGATATATGTTATACTAGTAAAACAATCACAGCGTAATTTGTCTCATTTACGAAGAATAACCTAAAAATGTTACCAAGATATAAGTTGGTTGTTACTTAGCATTAATAATAAAAACATTAAAAAATTCTGTAATCTAATTTTATAACATTACCAAATGTTATAAAAAGAAAAACCCCACCAATAAATACATAGTGATGCAGGGTCCTTATGAAATTGCATTAATTAAACTGAATAAGAACAAGTGTCGAAATTGATTCCTCACAGTGGTTGATATCGAAAAAAAAGTTTGTGTTTGGAGGGGAAGCAACGAATTATAGGAAAAAAAATTATCGATCAATTTCAATTAGGAACCAAAGGTAAACTTCTTGTCAACATGGTTCATTGCTTTGAAATTCTGATATTTTAAATTGTGATACCCACAAAACTTAACAATAGGGTAATAATGCACAATATTGAATAAATTAAATATATTGGCATTCAATTATTTCATTAACTATAACTGCATCCTCTAATTTAAGTAAGATGATAGGTGCATCAGGTGTCGGCTATCATTCTACTGAGATTATTTTACTTCGAGTTTTAACTAACAAAATCAATGGCTCTGTAATTTTAAACCACAAATAGTTTAACGAGAGTGCTGGCATTCAAAGCAATCTGAATAAACTGCAGGACATGGGACTATAGCCAGACTTAATGCAGAACTTTTGATTAGTCCAGTATATTTACATGCTATGTTTATGTGTTTTGGGAATAAATCTGTCATGACTGAATCAAACTCTAGTTGTGTACAAATCTTAACCTTAGATGTATCAACTGTGATTAAATTATGTAAAATTTAAATTGCCCACATTATCTCATTAAAAAAAAGAAAGTGCTGTTAAAATAAAATGGGGACTATCAAATGTAGAGATCTAATTATTTAAAACTAAATTTTCCCATGTCACCCTGTTACTCCTTAAATTTCATAGATCAATAATAGTTAGAAAATCCAAAATAGTTCATATGTAATTAAGAATGTTGAAAACAATACCAGTTTTATAGACCAGATAAGTTACAATAAGTAAAATTATAATTTATTTTTTAGTAAACCTTAAAAGATAAATAAAAAACATTTTCTATAATTAATAAATGTTATAACCAACGAATCTAAAAAACATGCAGGCAGGCACTACTTATTATTTAAATGCATATTTCGATGCCAGTTTACATCGAGTAACTTTCATACATCTCATACCTAATAAACTATTTGTCATAACACTAAATGTAGGTAGGCCAAATGTTTACTTTATAAAAAGGATATTTCAAGAATATAAGGATAAGTTCAAAAATATCATCATTGTATATATTTAAAACATAAAAAGGATAAGTATGCAACATTATGACCTGTAAATGTTTATAAAAACTAACATGCATGTCAACATCAACTACTTGAAAAAAATAACTGTTAAAAAAGATGTTACATGAAAAGAAACATTTCTTTACAAACACAGTTCAGTGCCAAAAAGTAGAACCTTCAAGATAAAAAAATATATCAGCAGTACTGTCGTAAATGTAATTTTTTTAACCAGGTTTTTAGAGAGTTTAAATTGTAGGGGAATTTCAAAGGCTTCATTTTCACATTAGCTATACAAAACTTTGCTGTGTTGGAAGTTTGACATTGAAAATTAATTACAAAATAAACATTGCCAATTAAGACAATTTCCCAACCCTCCCATAGTTTTTATAAGCATAAATTGTTGATTTATGTGTTTCGTCATAATCCGGATGTGATATGGTTTTACGTGAACCAAAATTTGTTAAAAATTTAAAGTAGCTTAAGTCAAATAATAACTCATCTCTTGACTTGCTTCACCTACATTTTTTAGATTTGAAGTTTAAAGCGATGAGTAAGGATTTTGAATATGCTTTGTAATGTTTAATATTTAAACAAGAATACCTACGCACTTAACAGATTTACAATATACGTTGGTCAAATAAAATAAAAAAAATCAAGTTTTAACCTTTTTAGCAAAGAATACCACCGCGTTAATCCAAAGACGGTTAATTCGAATTACTGTTAATCCGAACTAGAGTTTCTACAGTTAGTAAAGTGATTTTCATTATATTGCATTTACTATTTACAAATAGTGGTAATTACTACTCGTATGTGCTACAGACGAACTAAACTGTGGGTTTCGGATTAACGAGGTTTGACTGTTTAAACTAATTAAACTTACCCAAATACACATGGGCTCTTGCAGCATGAAATACAGCACCTCGATGGCACGCCTAACACACGTACGTTCGACGAAAACATCGAAGAGCGAATCCTGGGCGGGGTATAATCCAATATTGGTGACATTCTTTTCGTAAACAAATACCTCACTGGCCCCTGCGAAATGACTGACAGCAGTCCCGTTCGGTAATCCGACACGCTGCGAAGTCATCTGAAACGCATAGTGCATCGAGCAGGCCAGCAGCAACACACTACCCACGGTGTAAGCCTGCAGGCTCGGCAGTGGCAGCCTGTCCAAGAAAACGGCCGGCATTGTTGTTGACTGTTCTTGTCAGGGGAAATTCTTTCTCACGCCATTTAACGCGGTTGTAACAGCTGATCGGGTGGTTTGTTTATGGTGGTTTCGCGGGCGACCGGCGAATGCGAAGTTCCTGTTCGAAGGAAGAAGAAATCGCGATCTCGCCATCTGCGGCAGTGGACGCGCATGCGCATGGCGAGGGAGATGCGGGCACGTGAGATGGGTGTTTCCGGTTAGATCGGGATTTTTTTTTTGCTTTGTTAGTTTATTCGGTTTCAAAGGATTTTCGGTTTTGTCGGAAAGTAGCTTTCGTTTTCGGTGTCTCGCGCTTTCTGAGAGGAAAGTTTTACTCTAGCCCTAGCGCGAGAGTTTATTTTGTTTTCGTTAAAAAAAAGTAACGAGAATAGGAATATTTCTTATGACGTCACGGTCTTTAAACTGCGATTTCATTCCTTGTTTTGTTTTCTTTGAAAAAGTGTTAAAACAGCCCATTGGTTTAAAAAAGGTCACGCGATCCGAACTGCGATGTCATTGTTTGTTTTGTTTTTTTAGGCAAAGTGTTGAAACAAGCCCATTAACATTCCAATACAACGTTTAATTGCAATTAACTCACAAAAAACCAAATTTTTCTATGAATCTAATCATTTAATTCGTTTGGCAAAACATTTCAAATAATTCTATCGGCAATTCAATTTCAATTACGTACTTTTTACTTCTTACGTTCACTTTTACACCATTTAAAATTGTTAAAGATATTTTGTTATTAGTGGACATTTTTATTGCACTAAAACTTAACACACAACTCTCATTTACACTTCATTTATTTTTTCAATCACCAATCAACGAATCAACTAACCACAATGATTATTGTTGGTATGTTTTTGAGGACGGACGTTAGAAAGTACAGTTAGATAGTATAAAAGATAGGTTTTTATGTTATTTTTATGCATTTAAGAAAAATTCATTTGGTTAGAACGAAAAGTTTAAAGGGGCTACGGACAAGACAGACGGTCGAAAATCACCACGATGTTCATGCCTATATTTAGCTTTTAAAAAAATTCTTTGGCATAAAAAGATGGAAAGTAGTCTAATAATATAAGCTATAATTTCTATGTACGCATATATTTAAAACCTGGTTATCGTAACACAAAATGAGAATTTATATTTTACGATGGCATTACATAGGAAGTCAACGCTCTACAATTTTTTGCCCGGCAACATCTTCATCTTCTTTACACTAACGGGAAAGCAAGCAACATACTAGGAAAGGAAATTACCAGGACTAAAAAAAACTACTGAAAGGGCCTCGATACAATAGGATATCCACATTTCTTTTCAATTAATGCTGATATCAGGATAGGGAGGAGATTATAATATCCTGATGGGGTACTGACCAGTGGAGAGTGGATCAATTGGTGTAAAATCAAAGTTTATATAAAAAGAATATTACCGGGCAATTCCATATGTGACGGAATGACATTTTGAATTGTAGAATTGAAGTAAAATAATTACCACGAAGCTATTTTTAAAGGAAAATTGGTATGTCACTTGCGACGATAATTCAAACTAACCTTTCATAAAAGTGACTCAAATCAACTTAAGAGACTGTGATGATAGGACCTTTGTGTATTTGCCGCATAAAATCTACAACCTTACAGTGCTGATTGACAATTACGCTCTACCCGTTTAACCCGCCATTTAATGTTTTATAACTAAAAATAAGTAATAACTGGATAACTAAAATCTTCTATTTTAATGCGAAATTTTATTTTTTTCTGTGTGACACTTATTTTAGGTTTTTATGTTGCTATTTTAAAACTGATTTCGATTGCTATTCAAATTTAAGTTTGAATCTAAATATAAAACATTTCTTGTAATTTTATTGCTTCAATTGTAAATGAATATACCAAAACTATAAGATATTGCAATTGGTATAATAATTTATTTTAATATCTGCAATGGCGTGTACTAGTCTCAATATTAATAATCAACCATGTTTTTTTTTCAATTTTGCTAAATTTGAATGTTGACATATTTTTTAAAAGTGTCCAGTTATGAATCTGCATGTTAAAGTTTAAATAATATCAAAATTTTGTTACAGATATTTCAATCACAATTGCCACTTAGAACGACCCTGTGTAGTGGTGGATCAAAGTGGCAGTTACAGTAGCGAATATTAATGTTTTCCCTAAAATTGAAATGCACATTAGCATTAAATTCCAACAATGGTTTCAGTGTTATAATTAAATTACAAATGTTAAATATTTGATTTTTAATGTTATTCAAAGTTAAACTGAAAACGTCAATGGGACAATAATATTAATTTACGAACAATATATGAATATTTAGGAACAATATAATGTTCCTAAAACAATGTATTAATGCAACAAAAGATTAAATTAAAAAATTGCGCATTGTTCACATTCAGGTTTCAAAATTTTCGGTGCGATATATTTGCTTAAAATTTCAAATTTAATTCATAGTATTTCAAAACATTTAGTCCAATCTTGCTTAGCTAAAAATAATTCAAATTTTAAGTCAATAAGTAGAACAAATTTAAAATTCTTCGACGAAGCAATATTCTTCAAATTATAAAATACAGTACAAAATCTTCAGAAATGTCGAAATTCATGCGTCGCTTAGGAAGAGCTATCATGTAAGTCATTATTATACAATAGATTTTATTTCAATTACTTTTATTTTTGTAATATAAAGCATTATAATTATTTGTAAGAATTACGATTGGGACTTGGCGTTTTTATAGGTTTTACATTTTTTTAAATCAAAAATCTAAATTCTACTAAGTAAAATAATGACTTTATCAAAGCCAACATTATTCAGATGCAACTCGTCGAATTATAACCGTTAATAATAAGACGTTAAATTAGAATTTATTAAATTAGATATTAATATCGACATATTTTACTGAGTATAGTTTAATATCAAATTCACACTACACTTCAAGTAACGGTAATTCAAATTCACAATAAAATTTTCAAATTGAAATTTACTTTGAAAAGTTTTTATATAGTTAAAAGTGAAATTTGTCTTACGATTAAACTATTTTAATATAGTTCGTAAATAAGTCACTCCTTATTCACAGTGTTGTCTTTTGTGCAAAGCTTTCGATTCTTTATTATTAAAATAGACAGAATATTAGCAATTTACACATCTAATGCTCTTATTAATAGAGGGTGGCGCAAATAAAAGTGGCCCCGTCATAGAGATAAGAATAAGATAGACTTGTTGCCAATTAATTCAAAAACAGGTTAGGCCATTAATCACTTCAATATTAAGCCCTGAGTATTAGATTATGCTACGAATTCTCCATTAGTTAGGGAAATGTAAATATTGCAAATCTGGTACAAAAATGCAATAATCAAAAACTCAACCTTGTAATGATATTTCAAACCAATTTTGTTTTTAAGTTTTACGCAATTAAATATGAAAATGATTTTAGGATAAACTATTTTGATCTAATTTTAAATAAGTAACTCCTAATTGTCACTTGTCAGTGTTGGTCCTTTGTCTTTGTACAAAGCTTTCAATTATTTATTATAAAAATACGTATAAGGCTATGTCCTCACTACGACATCAAACGCCACAAAGGCAACAAAAGCAACAAATTTGGCGACTTGGCAGAGTCAGCCACCATGCTATTGCATTGCTTGGCGCACTTGGCAGTCGCCAAATTTTGTTGCTTTTGTTGCCTTTGTGGCGTTTGTTGTCGTAGTGAGGACATAGCCTAAGGTTAACATTTTGCAGCATGTAATGTCTCGATTAATGTTAGTACTATAGTTCCCGCCACCCTTATTTGTTACACTTTAGGGATGGAACCGGTATTCGAAAAACCGGTTTTTCTGAAAAACTGCCATCCCTATCGTGTTCAAATTTGGTTGGCGGCGAGTATAGTACCATTTTATAGATGTTTATTACAAAAGATAAAAGCAAACAATATAGAAGAAAACAGTTGTACAGATTTTCAAAAAACAACAACTTTACCAATACCAATAATAATTAAATGAAGGAAATGCAAATACTGTAAAACTCGGTTTCAACGACCTCGCTTACAAAGACGACCAGGGCCAGATTTCTAAATAGGCTAAGAGGCTGTAGCCTAGAGCGGCGAATTTTTTGGGGCGGCAAATTTTACGAGCAATTAAAGCGACATTCGACATAAAAAATTATTTTAAATTTACGAATATTTTTAAGAAAGAAAACAAATAATTTACATTAATGCGTAAACCGTAAACGTATATATAGTACTAATATTTCGTAGTAAACATGGTCGCTGCAAGGGCAAGTGCACCCCTCCTCCCGGATTTCGAAGTTGAAAGAAAATGGTAGAACAGTTTTAAAAAATTCGCCTATTTCGCTTTCGATTTAGTATATAAAGGTACATAGATTTTTCTAATATGTGTATCTATTTTAAACAGCACATACCACCCTATTTTGCAGCTAACCAGCTACCTTTCCCCGAAGTGGGAGAATATTGTGGGGTTGACTGGGGTGGCAAATCGTAGCCTACAAGCGGCGAATTTTTAAATCCGGCCCTGAAGACGACTAGTTTACAATGCTATAAATATTTGGTCCCTTGAATTGCCCAACCTTAATGTTATAATATCTTTCTTATAACAAACATTTTGATTAACTCAATCGGTTATAATGCTAAAAAATATATGTTTATATGATATCCAAAATGCCTTCTTAAAGAAGGCATTCTACTTAAGGATTTTTTTAAACTTTCGTTTTCACTATTTAAATTTTATTTTGTTTGTAAAATGATGTTAAAAAAAATCCAAATTTGAAATGTATTTTCCGCCTAAAAATTATTGACCAGAAGTGGGGAAATTAAACTACTACTAATAGCACATAGGGTTAAAATTTGTTCAATAGATATCATTTTTATAACTTTAATAATATAAATACATTATTCGTAATATACATGATTTGCTACACTTTTTGTTCAACCTAGTCTATAACGTTACTCGTTTTTAACATTATTAGCATCGTGGTCCCTTGGTTTGGTTTAGTTTGAATTATCGTCGCACTAGAGTTACACGAGGGCTATTGGCGACGGGCGTCGTAATTTAGAGCCACAGTCAGGTGACGAGCCGACACCTGAGTAGGCACCCAGCGCAACCGTTAAGGGCGACATCGTACGCAGCGTCGGGACTTTGGAGCATATTTAACGTGCACTCCCTCTACACGGGGTATTATTCGTCGGACATTTTTGGCTGCACGGGCCGTTTATAGGTCGGCAGTTATTTTGGCGATGCCCGGACCCAAACCAGGGACCTTCCGCATGCAAGGCGAATGCCTAACCCACTGGGCTCCCCAGCCCTCGTGGTCCTTTGTAAAACGTTATAACAAACATTTAAGATTCCCTAATCAGAAGGCCCTGAAAACTTTCTATTTTATCTTAATCCGTTCAAATTTAGATTTGTGATCCTTCCTATAACAATAAAAGTTCGATTTTTGGAAAATTAAAAATAAATTACTTCGTTATTTTTATATTTTAAGTATTATCACACCCATACATACACACATACGAGTTTTCAAGTCATATACTTCTACCTACTTGAGGGATACTTTTGATGTTCCAACTTTTAAATCCCGACGTGATATTTTCTGTGTTTTGTTGACGTTCTTACAAAATCAAATGTCATTTCGAATTTTTATTTATATAAATTTTATTAATTATGCAATAAGTTCTGCAATGATCTGGATATTTTTAATATGTCTTTTAAAGTTTTTAAAGCTACACGTGTCCGAATTTTTAACTAATTATATGACTTTTTATAGAATTTTATAGTGTATCTGCGGTTTTATTTTGGTCTTTTATTTGTCTGTGATTTTTCTTTTCACAACTGTAATTAGATTCCTTTCTCTGTAGTGTGTTTATTTTCTAAATAAAAAAATATATAAAATTTTCAAATTCCACCGAAGGCTCTTAGACATTTGTGTCGTCTTTAACGAAATATTTTAGGTTGTTTCTGATATTTTGTGTAGGTGCTATACATGGTGTAACGTGAAAAATATAAAGATTGGACTCAGCTGTAATGCAAACCAAACAAAAATATTTTTAAAGAATAAACTTTTACAAATCGTAAGGATTAAGAATTTGACTTAAAAAAATTTACTGAAATTGAATTTGACTAAAATACTTATTTATGATTGATAACAACTATTTAATTTAACTTACAAGCTTTACATATGCAAAATTAAATGAATTGATCTAAGAACCAATTTGATTACTTTTTTAATTTGTATTCATTTGAATTATAATATAAACTTTTACAATAATTTTCTTAATGTTAATAATTTATTACAAAGTTATTTGTTTTTAAAACACATATCAAGATTGTCTTTGCAAAGACTTTCATCCTTGACTCATCTTCATACTCATCTTCCTTGAAATAATGTAAAACCTCTTTTGCTAAAGTGCGTTTTTACTACAATAGGTATAATTTAACTGCGACCTCTAATTCTTGGAGAAAATCCCAAAACTTTTTAGCCCTGCAAGAATCAGAGGTTCACTGTGTGTGTGACTAGATAATTTAAAAGTTTAATTTACTTTTATGTACGGGGTTTTAATTTCGAAATATTTTTAAAATAACATTAATATAATCACAATAATTATCATTTAACTTGTTTACATTAAAAATATTTTCAATTTATGTGCAAATAAAAATGTTAATATGAAATAAAATTTTACATTAATTTTTATTTTTTCCATTTAAATAAAACTATCAAACAAACAACTTTCAATTGGGGATTCAGCACCCCAATATGGAAAATATAATTTTTGTTTGCTGTTTTAAAATACTATTTAAACCATCTAGTATGTTTCCTAAAGTTTCAAAAAAAGTTTCGAATTATTTTTCACAAAAAACACATTTTATTGCAACTTCTCATCGAATGTTTCATTTAATCTTTAATGATTTCTATAACATTTAAAATCTCTTAAAATTGAATTTTTTTAAATGTTGATAAAACGAGGGGTTTGGAAATAAATAAGGTATATAAAAATGCTAAAACAACTTTCCATGCTCAAAATTAAATTAATTTATAAAAGTTATTCATTAATTTATTATTTTAAAAAAAGTTTTAGATATAAAATCACTGTTTTATAGGACATTTAACACCAATTTATTAAATTTTTGTATGCCAATCTCAATTTAAAGAAGAAAAAAAATATTTTGAGTACCGAGTCCCCTTAGTGAACTTTCAGGAAAATAAACTATTATCAGACAGTTTGGTAATTAA
Organism: Oedothorax gibbosus; assembly: GCA_019343175.1. Lineage (NCBI taxonomy): Eukaryota > Metazoa > Arthropoda > Arachnida > Araneae > Linyphiidae > Oedothorax > Oedothorax gibbosus. The sequence continues at coordinate 33,924,462 of CM033271.1, forward strand.
ACTTAAACTAGAATCAAATGTAGCTTAGTGAATTTTAATCATAGATATCATAGTTAAAGTATTAGATTGGCAGATCACGTGACCTCCAATGCTAACGACGGGACACGTATGGAGGCCAAATAAGGGGGCAAAATGGCCAGTGTTGCTGCCACTTTAAGGAGAAAAATACTACGAAAAAATACTATTCTAAAATTACAAAAAAAAATACTAGAAAAGGATTTAAAGTCACTAAAAAGATTCCAAAATGCAGCTAGTATTTTTACGATATTTTTTTGTAATTTTAGAATTAAATAGTATTTTTTCGTAGTATTTTTCTCCTTAAAGTGGCAGCAACACTGGCCAATTTGCCCTCTTAAAAGGCCTCCATGCGCGTACCGTCGTTAGCATTGGAGGTCACGTGATCTGCCAATCTAATACTTTAACTATTATATCTATGGTTTTAATATTGAAGTGTCAAAACTTTCTGTTGGAGTGGTTATGAGTGTTATTGTTTTTTACAAATCTTATTGTTACATCGATTATCGATTGCCTTAAATGTAACAGGATTTAATTAGCATGAAAGGCCAACAATGATTTCTGCAGATCTTAATAAGAATGTATTATTTAATCGTAAAACAGTTTAACAATAAAAACTAAAATGTATCAAATAAGTTTTGCAAAACAATGTATTATCGCAACAAAATAATACATTTCAAAATTAAAAACAATACAGAATATTCAGCTTCAAATCTTTCGGTGTAGTTCAAATTGCTTAAGATTTAAAATTTAATTAACAGTCTTTCAAATGCAGTTGTTTCCTACCGTACCAAAATAAAAATTTAAATTAGAAGTGGTTTGGGTAGAATCAAACTTTATAATATTTTTGCAAATCAATTTTCTCTAAATTTCAAAGATAGTGTTCATATAGGATTTAAAATGTCTAAATTTATCAGACGTTTGGGAAGAACCATTATGTAAGTTATCATTATCAAAATATTTTTCCCAAACTATTGTTATCTATTGTTGATGTTTGGAATTATTATTTAATCTGTATAGCTAGAATTTATGGTTTTACTATCTCGACTTGGATCTTTACAGTCTTGTTTAGTAATTTAGTTATAATTGTATGTTATCAAGTAAATAAACGATAAGTTAAGAATATGTTACTATGTAAATAATTTCTGCATCACAGTTTATACAGATGCAACATATCGTATTTCAATCAATAAAAACAAAACGATTTACTCAAGTTAGATAGTTACTAGTTTAAGTATATTCTTTATAAAGCTATCAAAGTTCAATCCACTCTTTATTTAAATTAACGGAAACACAGTTTTTAAGTCAAAGTGCCATTTTTTGTAAAATTTTTGTTTTGTTTTTTAATTGAAAAAATTTAGTCCATGATGTTATCAATTATTATGTACTAGGGGGCACGCCCCCTTCTCGCTATCGCTCGCCAACCCCCCGGAACTTCTTGCGCAGTTCCCTTTGGATCGCTTCGCGATCCAGGCTCGCTTCGCTCACTCACCGTTCATTGATATATTTTAGTCTAGCCTTGTCTGGCAATTGTCCTGGCCTTGTCCTGGAAAATGTCCGGCAATTTTTTCGCAAAATTCGTATTATGGTAGCCATTGGCTACAAAAATCGACTTGGCAAACACACGGCGGTTTGCTGTCATTTTGACATGGCAACATTTTTCTACTGGCGCCAAATCCGGAGTCAATCGAAATTATAATTTAAAATTTCAAACATTAAACGTCCCTAATATTATGCATGTTTAAATTTAAGCTTACTGATACTATCCTAAAGTTTTTTTCAAAAAACTAATAACGAATCTGTATAACGCTTAGTCAATCAAAATCAAATTTAACAAAACTCTTAACCGTAGTCGAAAGTGTAAACGGTGTAAACAAACTCGATTGTTTTGCCATTGCAGAGTTAAAAATATAAGGAAATTTGGGAGCCGTATAAGATAATTATATATATAGATGTTTTTCTGTCGTATCGAACTATGTTTTGTGCATAATATTTATAGTTATTTTTCCCTTTTTCAAGCCATTCCTGAAGAAACACTGTTTTGTTGTTTCAGTCATTTGGCAATGATTTTTTTGAATTTAGTATATTGATAATTCATGTTAAAGTTGAATATTATTTAGATAAAATTATTATAAAATTTTCATTATTATAAAGATTCATAGTACAAAAGTAATAATTTTTATCGAATTCAATATTAAAGATCAATAATAAAATGTTAGTTTATTTAAATAATAATTGAATACGAAACGCAGCAAAATATAACTGAAAGTATCAAGGCATTCGTGTAGTCTATAACGGAGTATTTACGGTTTTCTTAAAAGTGCTATTTTGAATATATGTGACCTAATCGTGAAACATTAATATGGCTAAAAATTTTGTACTTATAATAAACTAACATCTTATAGCTATTTTTCCCCTTGCAGGAATAGACTCGGGCGCATTTGTGGACGCACAGCTAAATCAACTAAAATGGTAAATTTTTAGAAGTTTTCAAGGTTATTAATAAAATTACAAAAAAAATTCAAAGACATTTTTAAGGTAGTAAATAAGACTACAAATTAAAATAAGTATTTCCTATTTACGGATAAAAGCTCACGATATTAAAAAATTGGAAATTGTAGCTCAACTCCAGGGTTGTTACCTCCAGTATTTGAGCCAATCGATGGGTCACACATTGTAGTTCATATTGACCTAAAGTATCAATTTTGTAAGCTCTATCCATCTCATATGTACTGCTCGTTGCGCGATGTGTAAAACGCTAAGTCTAATGTACCTGCTATAAAATAAGTGCGTTAGGAAACATTATCTTTGTGCATTTCGTAATCCCTAAAAAGAACCCTAAGCTAAAATATAAATGTGAAGGGGATTTTTATTCTCCGGTAGTTCCTATATAAGAATGTTTTTTAAAATTTAAAATATAAAGTTAAAAAAAACCTCAACATTGAATACAGTTGCATACTAATTTTAAGTGAGGATTAAGTTACTTAGTGAGGAGTTTTCTGCATTTGAAAGGAATGCTATTATAATATTTTTAGTCTGTCAATCTTTTTCTTACCCCTTTATTTTAACCACCAAAAAATGACTAGTTATCACTGATATCTTTTTATCATTGACTACTAGATATCAGAGATAACTTGATATAATCTGTCATTTCTCTATATCTTTTAGTTTTTGCCTCACTGTTTAAAATTTTAAACATTTTTTTTATAGAGTTATCAGTCAGAATCCGGAGGAGACCAAGATTTGAGCATGGAACAGTCACAAGAAAAACATGAATGTGACGAGGAGACAAGTTCCGAAATCACATACGACTTCGGCTACGAAGAACTCGACGGCGGGTCCTGTTCATGGAGTGAAAGTTCTGAAGAATTGTACCCGTCAAGTTCTCAGTCCTCAATGGTACTACAAGAAATACAGTTAGACACTCAAACAGAGTGTTTGGCAGAGTTGAAAGGAATCACATCTGAATGCTTTTTAGAAAGTTCGAATATTGGAGAAAACATCTGCGTGGAGGATCAAATGCCTACTGAAATTGGAGAAAACATCTGCGTGGAGGATCAAATGCCCACTGAAATTGGAGAAAACATCTGCGTGGAGGATAAAATGCCCACTGAAATTGGAGAAAACATCTGCGTGGAGGATCAAATGCCCACTGAAATTGGAGAAAACATCTGCGTGGAGGATAAAATGCCCACTGAAATTGGAGAAAACATCTGCGTGGACGATCAAATGCCCACTGAAATTGAGGATTCGAGCACAGTAGTAGAGATGTCTCTTGGAACACGATTGGACTGGGGACTAGAAGAGTCGTTACACGAAGTCGTCACTTCTACACCAACCTCCGTCCAAAACATCATTAATGGTTCGGAAGCGTTAACAACCTTCATAGATTGCGACATCATACAAGTGATGAACGCTTTATTAGACCAAGTAGTTGAGACGGAAATGAAAAATCCCACCGAAGATATCCCCACCGACAACCAGGGCAAAGCCGACTTAAATACATTTAAAGAAACAGAGAACAACAGCCAAGTTTTAGAGCCGGAGGGAAGTCAGGACCAATCTGCTGACTTGAAATAAATTCCTAAACAAGGGGCCCTTCTAAACATCCAAAGAACTATAACACCAAAAGGCTCCTATAACATTTTCAGAAATACTTATTTTTCTTTTAAAGGTTTTGACAACAACAATCTATACAATTTATAATTAAGTCTCGTTAACATCATAGTAATAAATATCATTAATTTTAACTATTAGAAGCAAGTTTACCATCCCAATGAAGCTTTCCATATTGACTCGTATCAGAAATCTAATTAGTGGGTCAATATTACCATCAAGATGAAGCTCCCAGCGACTCATAAAGGAATACTATATCTTGGAAGAATCTTACCACCTAGATGAATTCCCAAGATACCAACCTATTAAGATATCAAGTGTCTTGGATGAATCTTACCATCTAGATATATCCCCAAGATAATGAACTATAAAAATACCAAAACTTGGATGAATCTTGTCATCTAGATATATCTCCAAGAAAACGACTCATAAAAATTTTAGCTCTTGGAAGAATCTTACCACCTAGATGAATTCCCAAGATAACGACCTATAAAAATATCAAGTGTCTTGGATGAATCTTACCATCTAGATTATCTCCCAAGAGAATGACTCATGAAAACATCAACTCTTGAAGCAAATTTCCATCTATATAAAGCTATCAAGATAGTGATTCATAATACCTTGTTAAATCTGATAATCTAACCACAAGACAGATCTTTCGTTGCCGAGAGTTGTGTCAGTTGGCGGATCGGTATCAGGGCTGTTTCTAATGTCGGGGTACTTTTTCCTTAGCCGAATAAGGAGGGAGTGATCGCGGTGTTTGGGCAGTCCTGGCATTGACCCGCCACCGACGTCACTTTCGGCTTCAAACAAATATCATGCATTTTAACTAACAGGAGCAAGGTTTCCATCCCAATGAAGCTCCCACATATTAGACTCTTATCTGAAATCCATTCAGTGGAGCAATCTTGCCATCAATATGAAGCTCTCAACGACTCATGATAAAACGCAATCTTGGACGAATCTTTCCATCTTGATGAAATCCCAAGATAACGACCTATAAAGTATCATCTCTTGGAAGAATCTTACTATCTAAATGTATCTCCAAGAAAATGACTCATTAAAATACCGATTCTTGGATGAATCTTACCATCTAAATTATCTCCCAAGAAAAACTCATGAAATCCTCAACTCTTGAAGCAACAGTCCATCTATATAAAGCTATCAAGATAGTGACTCATAAAAATACCAATTCTTGGATGAATCTTAACAACTAGATTATTTCCCAAGATAGTGACTCATGAAAACACCAACTCTTGAAGCCACTTTCCATCTACATAAGACTGTCAAGATGCTGACTCATAAAAATATCTTTTATGGGAGCAAATTTTTCGCCAAGGGTTCTCAAAATCAACGAAGCTCTTGGCATGTCTTCTCACAAAAAGTCAATTAACGGAACAAAACTTTCCCGAATTTGGCTCATTCATCAAACTACTTTTCGTGAATTCATCTATCTAATAAAATAACAGATTGTGGATATTCCAAAAGACTATTAATGAATATCTTTAAGATTTTGACACATAATGCAAAGTTAAATACAAAATGTTCATAATGCTTCGGACTTGACATTCTCCGGATTCTGTATATATATTTTGATCAGTGTCTAAATTCCGCAGAATAAAGGTTTTATTTTCAGTTTATGTTATTTGTGCTTTATAGCTACGTGTTTTTATATTAAATTAAAAAAAATTTCAATTTACACTCTTAAAACAAAAGAGTGAAATTCACTCCTATAGGAGAAGTGCATTTTCGGCACCGGAAAGGAGTGGAAATTAACTCAGACTGAGTTAAAACCGCTCGTTTTAAGAGTGTAGGACGCAGATTGTTTTCTTTTATTTCTTTTACCCACTCCGAAAAAGAGTGAAATTCACTCCTATAGGAGAAGTGCATTTTCGGCACGGAAAGGAGTGGAAATTAACTCAGACTGAGTTAAAATCGCTCGCTTGTTTTAAGAGTGTAGAGAATGATAATTTTTTTTTAACTAGTGAATTATATACATAAAATTAAAGTTAGTATAAGAAATATTTATTATAAAGTGAAAATATTCTTTTTAATAACTTATCTTGAAGTTGGCTTGGTTGAAAAATGTTACGTGTATTAGCAATAAATAATATTTAACAATAGATACTTGATATAGTAAACCCAATCATACCCAAGTCGAAACGCTGGGTGACACACGCTGTAATTATTGGACAAAAATCAAACTTTTACCATAGCTTCCAAAATTATGTGATTTTCTAACCAGTATTTTTTCATAATGACTATTAGATATATCTGTCGGTAACCATTGTTGAAATTTACTATTTCCTCTATAAAAGTTGAAAAAAAAGACATGTGTCCAAAAATTACCCCGCCGATTTGGGTAATTAATGGACAGTAGTTTTCAATCTGCTCTGTACAGTATTAAGACTAGCTGCAAGAGGTAAATTGTGTGATATGGTGTGAACTGTAGTACTGTGTATTTATTAATTATTTTATCCCCACATGGATTCTGTAAAAAATTATCGCAGTGAGAAATCTAGTAAAAATTGCCAAACATTTAAATGTCACCTCTTTCCAAGTTCAAACATTGCGTAGATAGTGTTTCTTAATCACACAAAGTATACCAAGTGAATTTAAGCATATTGCGATGCTGTCTTTCCCCATAGCAGTTTTAACAATTACCCCGCTTTGTCCAATAATTACCCCGTAACTGAACATGCCATGTCATAATGTTACTATTCATCCTACAATGTTGTTTTTCATTACAAACCACCTACACAAACATATCTAAGACTGAACATTACAAAATTCAAGATCATGTAAAAGAAAACAAAATTATACACAATTTGGCATCGATTGAACAATAGTTTGAATCATCGTTTTTCAAGCGCTTTGGGTTATTAATATATTTTTTTTTTGAGAAAAAGCACTTATCTAATCTCAATAATTAATCAGAACATTGCTGGATATGCAATTAACAAATTGTGGTTTGTTAGACGCAATAAATTATGATGCATTAGGGTTGTTCGGCATTGTCCAATAATTACCCCGGGTCACCCTACTAAACATTTTCTCTTCCCTTTCGATGCGGGTTGGTTGTGTTTGAATGCCCTACGGTTTGTTTTTTTACTGCGTGCATGGAGTGTTTTACTGGTACGGGAGAAAAAAAATTTAAAAAAATTAAAAATTGAGACTATAAATTGTATCCAATTATGTTCTTCTCTCTTCTATATACAGATAAACAAATTCTAGAAGGAAGAATATTTCTATTTTAAAAACGTAATAAATTACGAGGCAGTATGGCACGGTTTCATAGTGTGATCTGCTATCAACGAATTAATGGTGGTCATTCAGAAGTTTTTTTTTTTTTAAAACTAATTTTTCCCCCTGAATTTTCAACTTCGATTCTTAGAGCTGGAGCTACTGCTTGGAGCATTTGAAACTTCAATGTAGGCTATAAAAACAATCAATAAACCTTTAATAGATATTAGTTTAGTTTAAATTATCGTCGCACTAGAGCTACACGAAGGCTATTGGCGACGGGCGTCGTATTTTAGAACCACAGTCAAGTGACGAGCCGACACCTGAGCAGGCACCCAACGCAACCGTTAGGCGACATCGTACGCAGCGTTGGGACTTTGGAGCATATTTAACGTGCACTCCCTCTACACGGGGTATTATTCGTCGGACATTTTTGACTGCACGGGCTTTGCTGTTATAGGTCGGCAGTTATTTTGGCGATGCCCGGACCCGAACCTGGGACCTTTCGCATGCTAGGCGAGTGCCTAACCGACTGGCTCCCCAGCCCCAGATATTAGTTTAGTGTTTATATACGTTTTGATTTTTGTTAAAATTTATTATTTTTTACCTCTAGAATCTATTTAAGTTAAGAAACTTTCAGCGATCGTTTAATATTTTTAATTTAGTTTTACACTGTTTGTGAGTTTTACATTGTTACAATACATTATCATTTTATTCTAGAATCTATTTTAATGTCGACCATGTGATATATATGGTTGTAATCGTGTCAATAAAATAGTCGAATCACCAGTAACACGAGGAAAATTTGAAATTTGAACAAATAAAATAATCATAAGACGCATCACTGTATGCACAGTTTTTACACATGACATTTTTAGACGCACTGTAAAATTGCACTTAGAACTAGGCTATTTAAAATATGCATATGCACACTAAGTGTGGGTTTCTTTACTGCACGCTCATTATAATGATGTAATGATTGTTTGCGTTATAAAGAGTAGAACAGGAAAAAAAAATACCATACTTTCCCGCATAACAATTCATAACAGTTGAAATATTAATGCCAAGAATAACATAGATTCACATTAAGGATTTCCTACTATAATTAGGTACACGTTTGACGCATATTAGTGATTTGAGATTTAAGATTAAAATTACTAGAATATTTTAAAACGTAAGATCTATCGATTTTACTTTTTCGCGAAAGTTGTGCATCGAATCCGCGTATATCATTGGACTCACACTATTTCTCCTTGCTCATGTACCAATTTTGTTGTAATAAGCTTTTCCGGTTATTCTCCGATTACCACGCTATACAAAGAGCTGGATAATATAAAACCTCGATTATCTTATTAAAAATATTAAAACCCAATTCAAATTCTACAGTCCCTGGACAAATTATTAGACGCACTGTAAGATTTCATGTATCAATCAATGTTGAACAAAATACCTTTAGAAGGACATTTGTGTTTCTAAACTTAAGCTTTTGAATAGAAAATACTATCTGCTATAGTTAATACATATATCGACATCTTTTTTAATGATATGGCATTCTTTGGAATGTTTTCATCATTACTAAAAAAATACAGTGCGTCTAATAATTTGTCCAGGGACTGTATTACCTATCAGACCGCATCTTATCTAAACATGCTTAATAAAAACAGGTATTTGACAAGATACCCTTACCTAACCGAACTCATAAGGAAATTATCACTGAATTCCATTGCTTTTTATTATATTAACTCATCTTTTTGAGTGGTTTTGATAAGAAAATAAGAAAATGAAAGTGCCCAAACAACACTTTTTCCACAAAGCACATTCACTTTCTTGTCATGTTAAAGGGGTTTTCGGGGAGGGTCATTGGCTACCCACACATTCCTCAAAGGTTGGCCACCTTTGTAGTTTTATTCTTTCTGTCAGTTATCTCTTATGCGTTGTCAAAATAATGTCTTTCATTTATTATGTAATTTGCATACACGTCTGGAAAGTAGTTTTTAATAAATGATGTCATGTTTTCTTGATTTAATGGCGTAAAAATCGTCTATACTTTTATAAACTTAGCTATATGGCGTGTGTCAATAATCGGGTTTTTGTATTCCATCGTCAGATGTCATAACTGTTTAAAATACATTTTTGATAAGTTATATTTTAATAAATTTGTAACTTATTACGCTGTGTTATTTAGTGTTGAAATGCTTTGCTTTTTAAAGACTTTAAAACTTTACATGAAATATTAAAGAAATGAAGTACAAATACAAAAACCATGAAAAGCAAATAATTCTGATATGCCTATACAATGCAGTCACTAGTTAGTATATTGTTATATACAATCAAATATCAATACACTTTATCACGTTAAAAAATATATATCTGATACACATAAAATCTCATATAGGATAGTTAAAATAACATGATAAATATTTAGTCATGGATGGTATATTTTATACCTCTAAATTAAGTAACCTAGTAGTCAAAAGGCATGGTTGGAACATTAGAAACATGGCGGACGTGATGCTGGTAACGTAGAAAGAGCATGAAAACGAACATTTGTAACAAAACATTGAACAAGAGAGTAAATAATCGAATAGAATATTCTTATAGTTAAAATAGTTAAGGATAGTTAGGATAGTTAAAATAACATGAAAAACCTTTAGTCATGGATGGTATATTTTATACCTGCAAATTAAGTAACATAGTACAGTCAAAAGGCATGGTTGGATCATTAGAAACATGGCGGACGTGATGCTGGTAGCGTAGAAAGAGCACGAAAAAGAAAATTTGTTACAAAACATTGAACAAGAGAGTAAATAATCGAATGGAATATTCTTATTCGAGGCCATGAGAGGTTTGATGTAGGAAGCATTCTGCTGACAAGGATCATGAGTTAAAGACACGAAATGATTTATGGTGCAGTAGCTCTCTAGTGGACGGAGATCCTTTTCTAGAACTTTATAGTAGAAATAGGAATCAAAAGTTGCTATATGCTGCATCATTAGGCTGATGATGACCTCGAATTAGCATGGTCCAAGTGATTATTTACGCTCCTGTTCAACGTTATATAACAAATGTTCCCCTCCATGGTCGTTAAACGTTACAATGATCACGTCACGTAAGCCATCTTTCTAAGGTTACATCAATGCCTTTTAACAACTCGATATTTCAGCAGAAAACTGACAAACGCGCAATGTCAACAGCATAAGACATTGGTCATTTTTCTACTATAACTATGGAGCCTCTTAATTTGCAGGTAGAAAATAAATATCGTCCATGGCTACGTGATCATTCATATCACCTTCATTTCTAAAGCAGAAAATTAACCTTGAAGGAGAGAGTCAAACATGTTTAAATTAGCCAACACAAAAGATTGTGTTTTAATTAACATACGTAAAATATTCTTAAGCTCATTGAATTGTATACATATGTCTGAAGATTTTGTTATAAGAAGAAAGAAAAGTAATTTTCCATGGGGCGTTGAAATGTCTCGCCCATCCACTATTTGTCTAAATTGTTGAATCGTTACAAAGAAAAGTTGTTTTCCGTTCCTGTTTGTTATTTTAACAAAGAGCTATTCAAACAACGAGAAATTGGCTTTAAAAATTGAAAGTTCTTTGTTCAAAATAAAGTTTGCGCACAAATTTGTTTGTAAATAATATATTTGATACAAACTTATCTTTTTTTTTGGCAATTAATAAACTTATCTTCTGATTTTGGTGAGTACAATAAAGGGGCGTAGTTGCAAAACTCACATTCTGCAAAGTATAACTAAGATATAGGGTCTGCTGTGTTCACTGGTTTAGAAGCCCTAAAATGAGGACCAAGTATGCTTGGGAACTAAACACTGGGGTTTCCTTTTGAGGTTGACCACCTAACCGGGACATATGCATAGCACCCCACAGCCCTTGGTCACGGAAGCTGAAATGGGCGCGGCAGGCCTTGGCCCACTAACGGGCTGTTTATTTTTTAGTGTTCACTGGCGATTTTTGACAATTGTAAATTCAATTGGACGAAGTCGCCAATGAACGAGCCGGACACTATATCTTAGTCATACTTTGGAGAACATGAGCTTTTCAACTAGACCCCGCAATAAATAACTCCCTCAAATTTAGAAATCTGTTTTTGAAAAAGATCAATGTTAAATCCGCGCTTAAGTAGAAAAAAACCTTGTCAATTGTCAGAACTTTTTATTTTATTTTATCAGAGTATCGAAATAAGTAATAACACTATTAAAAACATAGCTCCAATTAATTTTTTTTCAAATCTATCACTTTTAAAAAAGATCTAATTTTCTCAAGAGACAAGATTGTTTTGTCAATCAAGGATCTTTTCATATCTGCCTACCTCAAAAAAACGTGATATAATTTTTTTAGGCATTCTTACCTTGTTGTCCTTGACACCGTGTCTACCTGCATTTCGAAATGAGATACTATTTTCCTTTACTTTCAGATCATTTCTTTTCTTTAGAAGAATAACATCGAAAAGAATTTTTGCTGCTCCTATAAAAAAATTCTTTTTATAATCGGACGCAATATTAGCCGCTATTTAGTGTCGTAACTAGAGATAGCACCAGGTGATAGAAGAGACCAAGCTAGAAATTTGTAATAAAGCCACTAAACTAGAAATATGTAGTTAAGAGACTAAGCTACACTGTAAAAAAAATTACTGAAATTAACGGGAAAAGTACCGGCAGCAGAGTTGCCGGGACTTTCCCGTTTCGTTAAGTATTTTTCCGTGTATTTACAGAAGTTCCGTTTCTTATTTCTCCGTTATTAAAATTTTCCATTTCCCCGTACAGGTAATACAGGTAAGGTAATCGTTCCCGGCTGCCTATTTCTAGCCTCCTTTAGGAGCTTTAACACAACCAATAACGCCTAGTAATTTAGAAACCTGGTCAAGTCACGAGGTCGACACCTGAGCGGGCACCCAACGGAACTCCGAGCGACATCGTACGCTAACGCCGTCGGGACTTTGGACTCCACAGATTTAATGCACACGTCTGTCCCAGTGTACTCGGGCCCATCCGTGAATTGAGAATTTTTCTACTATTTCCAGCACAGATCCGATTTATAGGATGACTTGCAGTAGGTGGGATTCGAACCCCCGCACTCCTCAGAAGGTAGAATCTCTAGGGTGATGTCCTAACCACTCGGCCACGGACGGGCCTGGTAATCCAGGTATTTGGATGTTCGAGTTTCGATGCGTGTATTCTTAGTGCATTAACGCCAATTCTACGATAGGGTAATAAAAGTATGGCAGCTCTAAAAACGGGAAAATTCCGTTTTCATCTCTTCGCTCGTGGTTTACGGACATTTTCCGTTTTTTGAAGGAAAAACCCGTTTTCAGAAGGAAAAAACCCGTTTTCAGTAGTTACGGGAAAGTTCCGTTAAAATCAGTAATTTTTTCTCCTGAAATTTCAGGTTTTTTTTTAACAGTGTAGTTATTTGTAGTTGTTTGAAAGTATCAATGAGAGGTTAGATACACTAATTTTAAAAACTTTAAGCTATACATGTAATTTTTTTTTGATTTTTTAGGTTTTTTACGAAAACTTTACTTCTATAAGAATAAACGTGTTTTGAAAATTTATTAAAAAAAATAATTAAAAAAAAATAAATGTATTAAAAAATAATTTTGTTTAAAAAAATTTGTCAAATTTTAATAAATTCATATGAGAATAATGTTATGATTGGAATAATAAGGATTTTTTTTACGACAAACAATAAACACTATTTTAAATTTGGCGTCACCTATTTTAACTAAATTATCTCTTGATGAAATATGTTAGCTTCGTAACAGTCATAAATAAAATTAAGGATCATAAAAATGCTTCTTTTTTTATCCAGGAAATACAAAAGTTATGCCTCTTAATGCTCAATGACAAATCTTTGTCTCCCAGCGGAAATGTTTATTCAACCAATTGACAACTCAATGATAACGCCAAGACAATGGATTGTTTCACATTTCCTGAAAAACTTTCGGTCGCTACTTTTTATACTTCAAAGGAGTAATTTTCTGTTAAAAAAAAGTTAAATTTTATAAATAAAAACAAGTAGGTTTGTAACAGAATCTGTCACTCAACTCGCTTCCACACAACATTTGTGTTGAACAGGAAAAAAGTCGCCAAACACAATATTAATTCTATTATAAACATTTACACTCTAAATTTGGCTTTTATTTCGAAAATTCTATAATTATTCAATAATTATAATCGTTTGCAAAAATTAATTTATATTTCAAAGATTAAATATGTAATATTCCTCTATGTTGAATAGAACCGAAACATTTCACATCAACATACAAAGAATCTCTTCGTGAAATATATTTGACGTCATTTCAAACGGATTGATGTCGCAAAACTAAATTTCCTTTAATTTATTGTTTGAAAGAATTAAAGTTTCCCGAGTGATTGTTGCAAATGGCAATGGGGATTTAATTCTAATTAAAATGGTTTCTTATGCTTTTTAAATGAGCATTAAATTGTGCAGTTTTTTAAATAATTAAAGTACTTCGAATTCGAATTTTTTTTCTGAGATTTTCAATGTCTTCTAATTTCGATACGCTGAATTTTTTTGACGTATCACACTTGCCTGTAGCATTTGTAGTTTTGGCTATGAAAGTGGGTGACGGACGGACGGACAGACGGCCTTAACGATTATAATACCCTCCACTTTTTACGCTATAAACGTAGTGTGGAAGCTAAAATTGGATTCTTTTTTTTATTTCCTTCAAATGCTTCTAACGCAAGTTAAATGTTTATAAAACAAGAATAATCACTGAAGCAACAAAATGAAATATTATAACTTTCTTGGTAAAAAATTAATGTGTGTATTCAGTTTGATATCTCCACCAGACAATACCCTTCCTTCAATAAAATATATAAATTCCATACTTAAGCGTAATTTTGGTATTAAACAAGTAGGTTTGTAACAGAATCTGTCACTTTGCCCGCTTTCACACAACGTTTGTGTTCAACAAGAAAAAAGGCGCCAAACACAGTATTAATTATGTATAAAACATTTACAAGCTAAATTGGGCTAGTTTCCTTTACTTTATTTCAAAAATTCAATAATTATTTCTTATCCTTTGCTAAATATAATTTATATTTCAAAGAAATAATACACGTTCTTTTCCTCGCTTTTAATATAAGTAAAAAAAATTCATATCAACATACACTCAGAGAATCTCTTTGTGAAATATATTTGACATCATTTCAAACTGATTTACGCAGCAGAAATAAATTTTTTAAAATTAATTTCCACTTTTTACGTTACAAACGTAGTGTGGAAGCCAAAAACTGTAAATGTAGTAATCAATAAGAATTCAAGAGAATAATATGAAGCTTTTTTTAGCCAAAATAAAAATCAATAAATAATGACAATCATTTAACTATTTTCTATTACTTATTATTTCCTTTTATCTAAATTAGGTTTACTAGTTAGAATTAGTTCTCGTAAGGGAATGTATGTTAATTCAAATCTTCATCTTTAATAATTATACATACTATTCCATGAGGGTTATTCAATACGGAACAACTTAAGTTGTTTTAGTTGGAACAATTTAGTTTATCCCACGTTGACAACTTCTGTTACACAAACATGGAAACGTTTAATATAAACGCATACAAAAGTTAAGTAATGCACTTAATGAAGAAAAATTAAGTAGTGCTCTTAGTAAGTGCTGCACTTTCTTTGAAAATTGAAGTTTGGTGAATTGAGTTACTCAGTTAATGCACATAAAATACGTCACGGTCTATTGGAAGCCGCATCACTTAAAATCTTATTGTGTGTGAAAAATAGTTATTTATGCAACAAGTGTGAAAAGTAACACTTTTTAAAACTAGTGGATTTTATTACCTCGCTCGTGAAATAATGACACGTGTTTTAAAAAGTTTACTTTTCACACGTGTTTCATACACTATTTTTTATAATTACGTGAAAAAAATCAAATCTCATTGGTTCAAAAATAATTCACGTGCTAATTTTTTTTGTAAAGAAGATCGGCATCGATAAATCTCTGGAACTACAAAAGGCAAACTTATTTTTTAGTTTAAAGTCAAACATTTGAACATGGATACTGGTTCAAAAATAAAAATAATAACAAAATTCACGCGCATAATATTTATAAATAAAGCAGATCAATAAATTTCTGGATTTTATGAAGATTATGAAATAGAAATTTTACTTGAAATGTTGGCATCTTATGAAAAGAGTGAAAAAAAGTACTTTTTTTCACTGCTTTTGGGTCAAAAAAGTAATTTTGTATCACTGTTTCTAAAAGGTATAACTTTTCGCACGCGTCTGATATTAAAATTATAGTGTAAAAATCGGATTTTTTTCACGCAATTATAAAATAGTTATTTATGCAACAAGTGTGAAAAGTAACACTTTTTAAAACTAGTGGATTTTATTTCACTCGCTCGTACCTCGCTCGTGAAATAATGACACGTGTTTTAAAAAGTTTACTTTTCACACGTGTTTCATACACTATTTTTTATAATTACGTGAAAAAAATCAAATCTCATTGGTTCAAAAATAATTCACGTGCTAATTTTTTTACGTAAATAAGATCGGCATCGATAAATCTCTGGAACTACAAAAGGCAAACTTATTTTTTAGTTTAAAGTCAAACATTTGAACATGGATACTGGTTCAAAAATAAAAATAATAACAAAATTCACGCGCATAATATTTATAAATAAAGCAGATCAATAAATTTCTGGATTTTATGAAGATTATGAAATAGAAATTTTACTTGAAATGTTGGCATCTTATGAAAAGAGTGAAAAAAAGTACTTTTTTTCACTGCTTTTGGGTGAAGAAAAAAAGTAATTTTGTATCACTGTTTCTAAAAGGTATAACTTTTCGCACGCGTCTGATATTAAAATTATAGTGTAAAAATCGGATTTTTTCACGCAATTATAAAATAGTTATTTATACAACTAGTGTGAAAAGTAAGACTTTTTTTAAACGAGTTGAATAAATTATTTCACAAGCGAGGTACGAGCGAGTGAAATAAATTCACGAGTTTACAAAAGGCTATTTTCAACGTGATGCATACACTATTTTTTATAATAACGTGCAAAAGAAGTATTTATTAAATTGGCATTTATTGATTGGCTTATTAATTATTTTATTATCACGTTCAAATGATTTGAAGGTGATTATTTATATTAATGATTATTTTAAAATCATGTTCAAAAAGTATTTCTTAGATTGCCATTGGAAATAAGACGCCAAATACAGAATCACGCTCAAATAAAGAATTTTACACCAATCAGATGCTCTTATTTACTTATGCTCTTGCTTACTTATGCTCTTATTTACGTCGCACTAGTGCGTAAAAGTAGTTTTGAAACACGATTTCGTTAAAAGCATCACTTTTGCCACGATTATTGATTTGAAAAAGTTAGTTTTTTTGCACGATATTATAATTTTTTTTATTTAACAATTACTATAAATTATCAATTTAATGAAACAGAACTCAGATATTTAGTAAAGACAAATGTCACCAGATTTATTAATTTAATGATTATAATTGAAAATAATAAATAAAGGCACTATTCTTGTAAGTAATTAAACAAATACATTTATTTAATTGTAGATCAAGTGCAATTGATTACAGATTTTTTTTTATTTATAAATCGACAAATTAAATAATAACTATAGTTAGTAAAACTAACTAATGAATAAATAATTTTTTAGATGTTTTTACATACTTTTTTTAAAAATCGAAATAACTTTAAAACATTGAAAAGTATGTATTGTCATCGTGGATATTTCGTATGTCTGTCTGTTTATGTGTATTCCCACTTCCAAATGCAGTTGTAACCGTCCGTTTTTTAATGCAATTTTTTTAAAAACGTACGACACCGAATACTTATCTTTTATACTTCATATGTACACTTATTTGCCAATCTGTAATTTAACCTCTTCACTCCCTATGATTCCATTTGGAATCATCAAACTTGCTAATTTTTTTTCCACTAAGTTAAACTCGCGCTAATTTCAAATAATTTTTTTATAATATCGTGCAAAAAAACTAACTTTTTCAAATCAATAATCGTGGCAAAAGTGATGCTTTTAACGAAATCGTGTTTCAAAGTTACTTTTACGCACTAGTGCGACAAAGTAAATAAGAGCATCTGATTGGTGTAAAATTCTTTATTTGAGCGTGATATTTTATTCGGCGGCTTTGTGATTGGTGGAAAATTCTTTATTTGAACGTGATTCTTTATTTGAAGAAATACTTTTTGCACTTGATTTTAAAATAATCCTTAATATAAATAATCACCTTTAAATCATTTGAACGTGATAATAAAATAATTAATAAGCCAATCAATAAATGCCAATTTAATAAATACTTTTTTTTTGCACGTTATTATAAAAAATAGTGTATGACAACACGTTGAAAATAGCCTTTTTTAAACTCGTGAATTTATTTCACTCGCTCTTGTGAAATAATTTATTCAACTCGTTTAAAAAACCCTTACTTTTCACACTAGTTGCATAAATAACTATTATTAAACTATACATACATTTTTCTATAAAGTCATATTTTCTTTTTGTATCGTTAGATGGAAGAATCATGTCTAAATTAAATAATGTTTGTTGTGGTTAAATGAAAATATGAAAAACATGATGAAAGTAAAATTCACTCTGAACTAATTTTATTAAATAAATTGGCCCTAAATTCTTCATGCTTGCATTTTTAAGTGTTTAAAAATTTATTTTTTACTATTTTTAACAAATAAAGTTTCAAAAAATTATTGGTATAGTTTATTCAAAAGTTATGATTTCAAATTCTTTTCTTTAAATTTTAGTTTTAAAAAATTAAGCTTGTTTCCCCTGCTTTTCACCATTTAATTCTGTATGCATAATGAGACTATTTTACAAATTTTAGATTTTTAGAGTTTGTTGGGTTAGAAAAAAAAGTTGGGATTGAAAGGGTTAACGGTCTGCATCAATTTCCGTTCTTATCGTCCGATTAAAAAAAATTATGTTAGAAATATATGACATTAGATACCTATACTTTTTTCTTTTGTCCGTCTGTCTATCAAGAAATTGTGTGAGTCTTAAAGTAACAGGAAACTATTATATTATCATTTTTCACAAGTTGTTGTTTGTTATATTGATGTAGTAAACAAAAAGAAATATATATATTTCTTAAAAAATAAATAATTCCAATTGAGGTATGAGCGTTAGGTAGGTAAGTTTTAAGGTATTCGTGTTTTTGAAAAATATAAATAAAACTGACAGCCCCCCACGGGTTTATACGTCTGTATCTTTGAGGTAGCTACATTTTGTTCAAACCATGAACACCTTCATTTCCGATAAAAAAAGTAACTTAATTTTTTTTAAAATTCATTTTTCATGTAACTTAATCTACCCTACGTAAATTATTCCGGACTATGGTCTTCATTTGTTTTATATTTTGTTGATTTAGATAAATTTAAGCAGAAAAATAATTTTTGGGCAGCAAATTTTCTTGTCAATCGTCATTATTGGGTTAAGTTGAAATTCTATCGGAATTTTTGATTTCAACACACAGTCACAAATGCGTCTCCTTTTTTTCAATCTATTATTTACATTCTACAAAGTGTCATGTGCGCCCTATTGTGTTAGTGAGTCGGGAAACAGCTCCATTGTTTGCATTTTAACACGTGTGTCGAGAAGCTATTTTCGTCAACCTTGTGGGAAGGACATTAATGTCGTGGGCAGGTAAACTGCAGTAACTAGCTTGATGACTTAGACCATTCTTGCAAAACTCATATAATCTAGCCTATAGTAAAATATCCGGGAAAAACTAATTATTTCAAAGCAAAAATGGTCTAATCCATTGTTGTGCTTACTGCAGTTTACCCGCCCACGGCAGATTTCTCGATATTATGTGATGTTTCCGACTGCCCTTTTCTTTGGTTTCACGAATTAAGGATTTTAATTTATTGCGCAATAAATATTTTATACTTTTTTTGTCTGTCTGTACGCTTTTCCGTCCGGTGGTGCATCTGTCCTACGATGGTCTATTTTTTAAACTTAGTTCTAACAGTACAATTTTAATTTTTTTTTTGTTAGAAAGCTAGGCTAGAAAATCAATGATATCTATAATAATAAAAGAAAGAGTCTGTCTGTCTGTGTGTGTGTCTGTTATCGGATCGTAAAAGACCTACTTATACTGCCCACAGGAATTCGAAATTTTAAAGATAGATTCCCTTTAATACTAACGTGTGCACCTGAGGCTTAGTTTTTTCATATTTGTTCCATTTTTAGAGAAAATTCGAATTTTCTGAAAAAAATACACCACTTTCGCTCAAATCCGATAATTTTTTCTCTTTCCTGATGCCATCGGCTGAAAAAATTAAATAAAACTTTTAACGAAAACATTTAAAATTCAAAATGTTTATTTTTTATTCTTTTGCAATTACTTTCAGAAACTAAATTCATTATTTGAAAAATAATTGACATGTTTCAAGTGACTTAATTCCGCCAGTCTTCATTCCTGGATTTTATTGTGGGTTTATTTGATGATTTTTTCATTGATTTTTCTGTTGACTGCATGTAGGCATATTTAAGCAATAAATGTATAGTTAAGCTATTACTGAACTACGATGGTTAATAAAGGCCATCGCACTAGAGCTATTAATGTTTTATGTCTTTATTTTTTCGCCAAAGACGTTGCCAAACTCGCCAAATTATCAACTAAAATTCGCCAAATAGCGATTTCTTTATAAATAATTTATAAGCTGGTCGGTTGTTCGAAGGTCATTGTGTTAGAGCTGTATAATGGGTGTGGGTAGCTAGATCTATTTTCTCGCCAAATTATTTTCCAAAACGCGCCAAATGAGCTAAAAGGTTTTATGTATTTATGAGGGAATTGTGATGACATTCATGAGTGCATTTTATAGCGTATTTTTTATTTTGGAATTTTAAGGCAATGAAACGGGATTTTATAATTTATAACGAGCGGAAACAATAATAAGTTTATGATCCTATAACGGGGTATATGGTACACATATTTGGAACCTATTTGATATTTTTTTTATTCCGTGCGAAGAACGGGTATAAATTTGCTAGTCTTTTATAATTTTTCGCCTGTCTGCCTATCTATCTATACTATAAAAATTTTAATGTAGTCAACTCAATGTAATATTCAGGAAATTAGGCTACTCTACTTCTTCGAACATCTTGTTTTCTTTACCTTTGGTTTATCACGAATTCTGGCTTTTAATTTATTGCGTGAATTGTAAGTTTAAAAAAAACCCGCAGACAATAATTATCGGATTTTGGGTTTGCAAAAATATATTACTGTTAAAAATTTGGCGCTTGGTTTCAATGCTTTTTTTTGGCTACTTGACGCATAATATACCTGTTACGATTCATGTTGACAATCACCGGTAAAATGAAATTCATCGGTGAATGTCCGAAATATTTGCTATGTGAATAAAAAATTAATTCGAATATTCACCGGTGGGTGTTGACTAATTTGGACATTCACTTCTTCAAGACCCTTTTTACTTTTCAGGTTGAAACAATCTTATCTAGATCTCCCTCAGTGGCCCCAAATCGTTTTGTAGTACAAGATCGTTTCGCAACAATAGGGAAGGGTACACTGTTCGAATGTTCTTTTCTTTCCGGACGAAATAACACTTTTTGCAAGTTCGAAAAACGCCCTCTCATCTCCATTTTTATTACGGTCGTTGGCCCATGGGGCTGGAAATGGGTCACATCTCACCCGGTTCGAGCCTCATCTTCAGAAATACCTTCTGAAGTTCTTCTGAAACAAAATAACACGCTCACCACTTTATTCTTTTCCTGTACTTTCTTTTTTTCCCATTGACCTAGATTTCAATCACCTGTTTGCATTTAAAATCCGAATTCGCCATAGGTTTCCTCGTTCAAGGCGTTTCAGGGGGTCCAGATGTTTTATTTATTTTATTTCCACAGGCTCTCGTTTCATAATTATCATTAGGTGGCGCAACGGTTGATACATGTTTTTGTACAAATTTTATTTTTATGTGTGGTAACGGCACAGAGTTAAGTAAAAGATGGAATTGCTTGGCAAGAAAAAAAAGTGAAGCCGGCATAAAATCACCAAGCAACCCTAGTAATCCCAAACAAGCCACTCACTCGCGCTGAAAAGCTTCATTTTATTCCTTAAAAAGCATTAATTAACAAGAAGTTCATAAAGAAGTAAAATAGCCTACTTTCCTGTTACTTAAATACTTACTGAAGTTCTAATCGGGAAAAAAAACTAGGTTCCTAAAGTAAACATCATCAACAGCCGTTTCTACACTAGATTTATACACATTAGAAAAAAAAATCGAAACACAGCACCCAGCTATAATTTAAACTTCTAAAAGCCAAAATCAACTATTTTCCTTAATATTATTTCGCAAATTAATTAAATATTATTTATCATCTGCTCGTGATTTATTTGTAGTTCGAAGGATAATTAAATATTTATTAATAACAAAAGTAATGAAACTACTCCGAACTGCATTAAAAAATAAGAAATGTAAATTAAAACTAAGCATAATTGCATGCAAAAGTATGCCTTGCCGCTTTCTTGGTAGAGAATTAATGAATAATCAAAGAATCGAATTGTGCTACACTTTATGACGTCATTCCAAACTGATTCATGAAAATATTATTTTGCTTCAAATATGTTTAAATAAATAAAGTTTCTCATGCCATTGTTGATTTGGCAACAGTGATTTAAATGACTCAAAATTGAATTTCAATGCTAATTCAATGGGAAATTCGCCGAAAGATAGTAGATTTACATCCGTCCGGACGTACAGACAGACGGACAAAAAGTATGAAAGATGGGTATCTGAGGTCATAGCTTTCTAACAAAAAAGAATTTTTAAGATCCGAGGGATAGAACCGATTTTGGAAGAGGGATACGGACAGACGGACAGACAGACAGACAGACGGAAAGACAGACAGACATACGAACAGACAGACATACGAACAGACAGACAGATGGACATCAACCGCATTTCAATACCTACAGTGATTTAAATGACTCAAAATTGAATTTCAATGCTAATTCAATGGGAAATTCGCCGACAGATAGTAGATTTATGTCCGTCCGGACGTACAGACAGACGGACAAAAAGTATGAAAGTTGGGTATCTGAGGTCATAGCTTTCTAACAAAAAAAGAATTTTTAAGATCCGATGGATAAAACCGATTTTGGAAGGGGGGTACGGACGGACAGACAGACGGACAGACGGACATCGACCGCATGGCAATACCTACACTCTTAAAACAAACGAGCGGTTTTAACTCAGTCTGAGTTAATTTCCACTCCTTTCCGTGCCGAAAATGCACTTCTCCTATAGGAATGAATTTCACTCTTTTTCGGAGTGGGTAAAAGAAATAAAAGAAAACAATCTGCGTCCTACACTCTTAAAACGAGCGGTTTTAACTCAGTCTGAGTTAATTTTCACTCCTTTCCGGTGCCAAAAATGCACTTCTCCTATAGGAGTGAATTTCACTCTTTTGTTTTAAGAGTGTACTTTTCATTTTTTTAATTCTTTCGAATTAAAAAAAGAAAAGTAGGCTAAAAAATGCGTTGTAATTCTAGTTTAGAGTCACAAGTCGCCAAGTTGATGTAGTAAGTTAAAACCATAGATATCATAGTTAAAGTATTAGATTGGCAGATCACGTGACCTCTTATGCTAAAGACGGGACTCCCAAGGAGACCAGAATAAGAGGGCAATTGGGCCAGTGTTGCCACCAGTTTTAGGAGAAAAACACTACGAAAAAATACCATTTAATTCTAAAAATACAAAAACATACCTTAAAAATACTAGCAAAGCCCCCCCCCCTCCCCCCCCCGTATCACGCTTTTTTTAAAGTCACTAAAAAGATTCCAAAATGCAGCTAAAATTTTTATGGTCTTGTTTTGTATTTTTAGAATTAAATGGTATTTTTTCGACGTGTTTTTCTCCTAAAACTGGTGGCAACCCTGGCCCAATTGCCCTCTTATTCTGGTCTCCATGCGCTCGTTAGCTTTGGATGTCACGTGATATGCCAATCTAATACTTTAACTATGATATCTATGGTCAAAACGAACTCCCAGAGTAAAATAGTGCCAAATACTTCGCGCCGAAGGCGTTTGTTTGGGCTTACTACAAAGCGATCGGATGGCTTCTCTTAGCAAACCGATATTCTTATTGATTTTGCAAGGCAGCATCTCCCTCTTCCTCTTAACGGCGTAGTTTTTATAGTAATTTTTATTTTAAGATTTTGTGTGGCAACGCTCTGCATCATCATCTTGTGGAAGTAAAGGGGACCCGAAACGGGTGAAAAACGTGTCCGAAAAGGAAAGTGTGTGTTCTACCACTTCCTCTCAGTGTCGAAACTTCTGAAAGAGGGAAAGTATATCCGACGCCTCGAGTTATTATTTTGCAATGTAATCACATCTATAATCGGGATTGATTGCGATATAAAATAAAGTCTTTAGAGAATAGGAATGACTGAAATTTGTCAATGACATTTTGTTTAAGATCCCATTTCATCGTTGCCATGGAGAATGACTTTCCAACTAACTAATGGATCAATGTGTCAAGAAGATCAAATTGTGAAATGAGTTTTTTTTTGTGGTTTTATATAATAGTCTTTTGTATTATGTCATATTTTTGTGTTGCGGTTCTCAAGCTGTTTCGTTCAAAATGTATAGTGTATTTGTTTATGTCACTTGTGGTTTTTCATGTATTATTAAACAACATATTTATATTAAATATTTGTATTAGTTTCTCATCATCGTTTAATAAATAGCAAATGCGATTAGAACTGCTTTTAAAGAGATTAGACTTTAGAAATAAAGAGTAAGGAAAGTTTGAATTTTCTTACCTCTTAAAGCCATTCCGTCACTTCTGTCATATTATCTGTGTTCTAATCCTGTCAGTGCATTCTGTATAGAATTCATAGAAGACACTGATTACAATTTTGATCTACGATTTCTTCGAATGAGCTGCAAGGAAACATTTCTATGTTTATTTTATCACCGAACAAAAAAAAAGGAATAGTATTCAATTCAATGTGCTCAATATTATTCAGAAAACAAATACTTTTTCAGAAGTACTTCAAATTTAAAAAAAAATATATTCCAAACATAAGGGTAATTCACCCTCAATCCGCATAGTTCGAAAAATGTATTTTACAAGAAAATTATATACTTTGATAATCTCTCTCATTCTCTATGTTTAGGTAAGTTTTGGGTTACCAAATAAGTTCGAAATTACATTTTTTGGTGATTTTGTATTGATGGGTAATGCTAGACAAATGCTTAGAGATTTGGGTGATTAAAACGTTTCGTACACAATTACTTTTTTTTTATTTGCCTGCTAACTACTCGTAAAATCTTAATCACTATA
Source organism: Oedothorax gibbosus (assembly GCA_019343175.1). Classification (NCBI taxonomy): domain Eukaryota; kingdom Metazoa; phylum Arthropoda; class Arachnida; order Araneae; family Linyphiidae; genus Oedothorax; species Oedothorax gibbosus. The sequence goes on from CM033271.1 coordinate 33,949,213, forward strand.
AGTCTTCAGTTTAAACCAATTAACTACTGACGGTACTTACAAGGCCACTGTTTTACTTTTCATCGTTCATTTGGAGAAAATGGAGGCAAGGTGGAATTTTTTGGTTGAATTGTACGGTTTTAGAAAATTAAATTAAAAAATAAAGTAAATTATTCAGAAAAATTTAACTTTAGTATCATCCGCCAAATTGTTATGCCCTGACGGTACGTATAAAAACCATTTAAAAGTCCGTTGTTTCAATTTTCATTGTTCGTTTAAGAAAAATTGGATGCCAGCGGAGATTTTATTAATGCAGTATTCAGTTTCGAAACATTAAAGACTAAAATGGTAAATCATGTTCCTTCAACAAAATTTCTTTGTTGGTCCGTGAAATTTAGTTATAAATAGAAAAGAGGAAAAACGAAAATTAATTCACCCTAAAGTGCATTTTATGTAATGTGTTATAAAGTGCATGTTATGTAATATTTTTACCGTAATATATTGTTAGTAATTGCACAAACAGCTTTAAAATAGGCAACGACAAATAATAAAAAGGCAGAGTAGGCATGTGAAACGCAACTTTTAAGGCGACATTGTACTCAGCGTAGGGACTTTGAAGCATATATAACGTGCACTCCCTCTACACGGAGTATATTTGTCGAATTTTTTTTGGCTGCACGGACCATTTATAGGTCGGCAGTTATTTTGCCGATGCCCGGACACGAACCTGGGACCTTTTGCACAAAAGGCGAACTCTTTAACCAATTGGGCTTGCCAACCCACTAAAATATTGAAAGAAAATAGCGTGGCGGGTAACTCTCCAATATCGCTTATTCATATATTCAAGTAAAGTACAAGCTATATCAAGAACATAACTTTTCCCCTTTTACCTTGATTAAAAATAAATTTCTTTGAAAAAACCTTCTACTAATGTTCATTTTCGTGATATCCATTTCCTTCTGGACACAATATCATGATGTGCATTAACCTTAAGAAGAAACAATATGAAAGTTCTTGGTACTTGTAGCAAACTTGCATTGAAACTTTTCTAATTTTCTTCGCTTGAGCAATTTTAGAGGGAAAAGCTTAGATTTTGTTTAACGTTTCTATGAAAAGGTTTGCACTCAAGGTTGAGTTATGTCGAACCTAAACAAATACTTGTAGTTATCTCAAACAGATCACGACGTTTGCTTACGTTTTTCCCTAAAATTAAATCAAAGACTAATTATCAGATTTGCATATTTCCCTTATGTATGATGGCTTTGAACGTTAATATGAAATTATTTGTTTTGTCCTTTTATTTGTTTTGTTCTTTATCCAATTATTAACATGGATTTCTGAAAAATTCCTATTTATTACTAAAAAAATGTTAAAAATCAAATTTTAAGAAATAAAGGAATCAACTGATGAACATCAATATCTTGCTTAATCTCTTTCTAAAAACACATTATAGATCAATCATGCACACTTGTTAAGAAAATCTTACATCCTCACTTGAACAGGGTTTTAAATTACGAGGCGTAATTGGCTGTTTCAAAGCTCCTAAAAGAAGGCTAGAAAAAGAGAGCCGGAACCGATTAAATTACCTAAAATTTTAGTGTAATGCTGTTCTTTGTTAGAAATTTTTTTAATTATAAGATATTGACCTTTTACAATATTTTCTCGATTTTTTTAAAAACTTGTTTTGATTGAAGTATGTTAATAATTAATGGAAAACTTTAGTTTGATTATTAATTATAAAATGAACTATTGGTTTTTCGGCAATCCATAAATCATATATTTTAGTGAGAAAACTTCAGGTGAAGGCAAATTTTTTTAAATTTGTGAAGGAGAATATTCCACAAGGACAGTATAGAGGAAACTAAAGGGAAGCTAAAGTAAAAAAGGATTACAGTGTCAGATATTTAATGAAATATAAATTGATATACATTATGGGTTAAAACGATTTTTAATTGAACTTTCTTAAAAATTAATAAATTAACTTTGTATTAAGACCTTAGAGGAGCTTATCTTTAGATGACCTATAAAGCTTGAATTTATACAGATTTATAAATTCAGAAAAGTTTAAATTTATTGAGTAATACACGTTTCTCCCTTGACGGCAGTAGCTGTAAAAATCTGCATAATCATCGGAAAATATTCTTTAGGAATAGTAACCCTGAAACGGGCGATAACTTTCAGAGGAAAAGATAAAACAAATGACGAAATTTCCATAAATTAATGATTAAATCCTAATATTATAATAAATTAATAAATTTTATTATCACAAAACAACAACAACAACAACAACAAATTAAATCAAACGAACGCCAAGGGGAAACATGGAATCCAGTATAGGCGAAATAGAAAAAAATGTTATATAATTTGAACAGACACACACACACAAATAACATAGAGAAATGATGAAAAATAATATATAAAGTAACAACAAACTGCTTAAAACAATATACAGAAAAGTTTGGCAATAAGCTGCATACCAAAGGGAAAAAAAATGAGCTTCAATAAAGTGAGAAATAAAGATCTAAGTCGTCGATATTGATCAGAAGATTGAAAAGTTTCCGTTTAAAGGTAGCATAATTATTAATATTTATTAAATCGATGGGAAGACTATTGTATAATTTAGGAGCGAGGTAGAAGAAATGTTTACAAAAGATATCTTTATGTAAATTAGGGTTTTGAAAAACATCATTTGATCTAGTGCTATGGAGATTAACTTTAAAACTGCAAATAGATTGATTGAGATGGAGATAAAGTAACCACAAAAAAATACGAAAGAAGGCGTTATATCGAATTGGTAATATCTTAAGAATTCTAAAATTAAGAGGATAGTGTTCTCTATTTATGAGTTTTAAATATTTGTTTTGTATAGAAATTAAAGGTTGCAAATTTGATCTATATTCACCTCCCCAAATGATAGAACCATAATTTAATAATGAATAAAACCAAGCATAATATAAAGTTCTTAAGAAAGATGAATTATTTTGTTTTTAAGGTGGTAAAATTTAAATAAGGCAAAACGTAATTTTTCCCCAACTCATTGATGTGAGTTTTCCATTTAAGGTTAGAACCTATGTATAAACCTAAATATTTAATATTATCAACAGATTGAATAGTGGGACACTGACAATCACTTTCAATCTTGCTGCAAAAAGCAGCGTGATATTTAAAATTACAGTTCAAGTGGGACTGCCGTAAGCTGAAATGAATATATTTTGTTTTGTTAAGATTTAAAGTTAAATCATTTGCATTAAACCAAGTCTCGACCTCTATTAAATCAGACTCAATTTGGAGAACTAGTTCGTTAATATTGGAACAAGCATATAATAAAACTGTATCGCCAGCATATGTTAACATTTTTCCAAATAGTTTCAATTTACAGAAATCATTAATAAAAATTAAAAATAATAACGGTCCCAAATTAGATCCCTGGGGGACTCCACGATTTGTTAGAATGTAATCACTTAAACTATCACCAATTTTAACTCGTTGCGTTCTATTAGTTAAATATGAGATGAACTATTTTAAAATATCGCCTCTAATACCTGCTTTTTCTAATTTGTAAATGAGTATAGAATGATTGACATTGTCAAAAGCCTTTTTTATATCCAGGAAGATCGATACCGTAATTTTGCTATCATCAATATTTTTGTAAATAAATTTTGAAAATTCAAGAAGAACCATTATTACATTTTAGAAAAACTTATTGTCCTACTTTTTAATATTATGTAATATTATCTTATTACAATATTATAGCTTATCTTCATAGCAATATATAATTAATATTTTTAATGGGATATAAATATTTTAGGTTATGGAAAACGTTTTGCAATAAGGTATGATATGCATCAGTGATCTAAAAATACTAGTTTATAAAAATCATTTTTAGTTAAACAGTTCCCATATTATTTGAAAGTTAGCGCTATTTTTGCTGTCTTCAATAATGAAGGGGGGAAAATGTTAGTTAAGGTTAGGTAATTATTACTTTTTATACATAAAAAAGTAGTAGTTAAATTCGAAATAATCTATACTTTTTGTTTTTATAAAATACGTGAATCCTATTTGGAGGAAGTAAAAGGCCTATCGTGAAGTCTAATTTTTAGCCCTTATACCTTTCTCTCCAGATAATTCGGATACGCTCTAACCACATTAATCCAAACATAAGTAAACATAATCACAATAAATTTAAACCACATTAAGTTTTCTGTCTTGTCATATTTACAAATAGTTTTTTCTTGTAAATTGAATTAAGCTTAAGTCGTATTAAATCTGTAGGTACCTTATGGGCATGTTTCAGGTCTTGAGTTTCAACAAAAACGATGGAATGAAAATAAATTCTTTCTCGAGCTTTGTTTGGGGAATCAATATCATGTGGGAACAGAGCACCAATCGGAGTACCGATCGAATGAATTCAGAAATGAAAGCTGAAATGAAATACGTCACTACAAACAATCCAACTTGGTTTCCAATGGGTTTGTTTCAAATGATTTAACTCTTCTGTTGTTATATTTTGCATTTCCTGCGATTTCAGTGGTTGTTTTCATTTCACTATCAAAATGAGAATTTTTTTAGTCTGTTTTTTTTCACTATTTTAGAATTCTTATGCGTAACTTGTTTGTATTCATGCTATTCATTAAGCCTTATCGGTTTTAATTCGATTAATTTTCAAGAATGCAAAGAATGAGAATATTTCTTATGACGTCACGCTCTCTAAACTGCGATTTCATTGATTGTTTCGTTTTCTTTGAAAAAGTGTTGAAACAGCTCATTGGTTTAAAAAAGGTCACGCGATCCGAACTGCAATGCCATTGATTGTTTTTTTTGTGGCAAAGTGTTGAAACAAGTCCATTACAAAAACGTCAATGTGGTTCCTCGGTTGTTGAGATTTTGTCTTATGCTGAGAAATTAAACGAATTTGCTGGACAGAAATTTAACATGATCCAAGAACAAAAAAATATTTTGTTCTGCTAAAAAAAAGTTTGTGCACAACATTCGTTTTAGTAAGGTAAGAAAATATTGTATTGTTCAAAACAAATGTAATTTTACGAGGACCAAAAATGAAAACAATGCACCTGGAACTGTTGCCACTCACGACGTGAAACTTGCACAGAAACGAAGTTTGATTGCATTTTCAGCTCAAGTGTAAAATACATAGAATTCAACAGATATTAATCTTAAAGTGTCTGGTGATGCCTTCCTCAGGAAGAAATACGAGACGCGTGTATCCGCTGCTCACAAAGCGTATAATGACTTCTGTGAAGCATAAAAGAAATTAGAATAACATAAGGGGAATTTGTATAATACTCTCTTCAACATCTGTCTACCATATCAAACCGTAAATTGATTTCTGATGGGGAAGTGGTTATCCACTGACACAGAAAACAGTTGTAAAATGCGATGAGGCGTTTAATAGAAGCTTTGTATTAGACTTCCCGTATTGAAAATTTTGTTAAATTAGTTTTAGCGCAATAAGGATTAATTATAATAAATATTGAGTACTTTCTTTCAGTGTTTTTTTAAATAGTTTAAATAATCAACATCACATTCTATCGTCTGTTTTTACTTTCAATTACCTAATATAAAATATAAAGTATTGGGATGGGGTTGAAAATCCGAAACGGAGATTTTGTGTCTTCTGTACGTTTTCGAAGGTCCTTTTTTGAAAAAGTTGTTTTTGAATATTTTGTCAGTCTGTCTGAAACCACTATATAGTTCAAACTAAAAGAGCTACAGATTTTTAATTTAGTACGCGAGTTCCTTATGTCTCCCAAACGTCCTTTTATAAGGTTATTCGAGAAAAGTTATCATGCGCAAGGGGTAGCTGCCATCAAACTTTTTCTTTTCGTTTTAAAGGTATTGCTGTAAAACAAAATAAGATACAGACTTCCAATTTGGTACACGTATTCCCAGTATCTGTCGAACGTCATAATATGGTTTTTGAAAAAATTGCGCATGAGCAGGTTGCCATAGAACTTTTAGGTTTGAAAGTTAATGAAATGACCTTATAAGGTATATAATAACCTTTAAAAGTGCGCATTGAGTTATTAAGTAGTAATTGAAAGCCGTGTAGTGTTACACACCCCAATTTTTAAACCTATTTGTTTTATATTATTCTTTTCAAAAATATTAAACTATGGATATATAAAAATATTAAACTATTATATATTAAACTACTACTTCTACTCAAATGATTGAGTCATAAGACGTTTACTTTTATCTTAAAAATTGGACACGATTTTACTCTCCAATGAATTAAAGTCTAATTAAGGGTCCTTCAGAGATATCGCATTTCGTGTCCATGAGGTGGAATAATTTTGAGATAATCTCAAACAGCAAAACAAAATAAAATTATTCGTGATATTTTGAGCGTTTAGTTCTGAATCAAAGCAATTAAAATACATCGGGTTAAAAAAAGGTATAAAAAGTTTTGCTTCTTTCAACTTTTAGAATTTGTTTTATGGGAAGGAAGGGAGAAGGGCGTTTTTACAACGTACTTTTCTTAGATACCATTTTTGTTCTGGAGGAGGGAATCTAAAATGTATGATAACCTAGTAAGGCATTGCAATGTTGCATGATAACATTGCACATTTTTATGTCATGAAATAATTTAACACAATGACATAAAAATATTTTTTCCCTGGCGTATATGCGTGGCGTTCTATATTTTCTCTAAAAAGTTTATCCATCAATTAATTTTTCTGACTCATCTGAACCTAATCATTACAACTGTAACTCAAATGTATGATAACCTAGTAAGACATTGCAATGTTGTATGATGACATTGTCAAATTTATATGTCATGAAAAAATTTAAAACAATGATATTAAAATATTCCCCCCCCCTGCGTATATGCTTGGCGTTTCGTATTTCCTGTGATTTTTTTATACATCGATTAATTTGTCTGACTCTTCTAAACCTAATCATTACAACAGTAACCAACTTTAAGAGATTGTGTTATCGAACGTTTCCAGCTGCCTATTTCTAGCCTCCATTAGGAGCTTTTACACAGCCACCTGCGTTTCGTAATTTTAAAATATGGTGAAGTGACGGGACAATTTTCCTCAAACCTTCAAAAGTGTTTGCTTGCTTTCTTCTAACATACACGAGTTGAATTGTTCGCAGTGGTCTCATGACATGGGGATAGTTGTTTTCGGCTGCCTATTTCTAGCCTCCACTAGAAGCTTAAACGCAGTTACGGACGCCTTGTAATTTTTAATCTTAATCATTTCCTCAAAACTTCAAGGGAAGAGAACCCTGGTCAAGTGACTCTCAAAACATCAAAAGTGTTTGTTTACTTTCTTTCAACACACGAGTACAGTTGTCCGTTGCACGATTTGTGGACTCGTGACACGGGTATTATTGCCAGATAGTGGCTTTAACACAGCCGTAAGTGGAACACGAACCTCATTAGAGACCCATTCACGATCTATAATTAGAGAGAGTTTAGGAAGTGGACGTTTCCTTCCTCTAACAGTCGCCCGAAGCAAAGAAAGAGAAAGTTTTTTGAGATGGGTCTTTTTAATCTTCCGGCTTGGTTAGATGTCAATCCCGACATGGATATCCTATGGAGACGATCAGAGACCAATTTTTGTTTCGTGGTTGGGTAAATTACACAGGGCAACAGCTCTTTTGGTGCCTGGCATTTTAGAACTGATTTTTGTTGTATTTGGGTCGCTATAGTTCTAAATATTATTTTTCAAAAAAATATTTATAATTTACAATTAAAAGAATTGAATAAAAATATTTATGAAGTAAATAGTAGTGGTGGTTTGAATTTAGTTGAAAAAATTAATTTAAAAATAACGAAATAGTGCTCTGTTTGTAAAAATAATTTTGATTTTACACTTTAAAGAAAAGTTAAATGGTAAAAATGCATAGAAACTAAAGATTTTTGTTACTAATATAGCAAAACAAATATTCAAATTGGAGTCTAAATAAGGCTTGGAGATATTAGCGTCACGTTCAGCTACACGAATAGGCCGATTACTGTTCTTATAATTTCCAACCGTGGTCGATAAAGCGACAATTATGAAACCAGCTGACTGCCACCCAACGCAAAATAAGAACTTTGTTAGGACACTGAACCATCATGAATTTAACGTTCACCAGCTTCATTTACACACACGCGGATATTTTATTAGAGGAATAACGTATACTATCTTGATCCAGAGTTAGCATTAGGATTAGATTGAATTATCGTCGCACTAGAGCTATACAAGATCTTTTGGAGACGGGCGTCACAATTTAGAACCACAGCCAAGTGACGTGCCGACATCTGAGTTGCACGGCACCCAACCCAACTTTTAAGAGCGACATCGTACTTTGGAGCATATTCAACGTGCACTTCCTCTGCACTGGGTATTATTCGTCGGACTTTTTTGGCAGCACAGACCGGTAATAGGTCGGCAGTTATTATTTTGGCAATGCCTGGACCCGAACCAGGGACATTTTGCATGCAAGGCAAGCACCTTACCGACTGAGCTCCTCAGCCCCCGATCCAGAGTTAGGACCGGCATACAAGCCCGTCTTTCTGTCCCATACACGTGATGCCGATCGGAACGACCTACTTTGGGAAATGGAAGAAGAACATGCTCTCTTTCCTCATTTCCTAACGACACGAACAAACACCTTTCGATTTTTATCATCTGTCGGGTCAAAGAGCAGTGAGTTTTTCTTTTTGAAGGCGAAGACGACAAAAGATTGGAGTCGAGAAAGAAGAAAATTAGTTGTTCTATGGCTATGTCCTGACTACGCCACAAAAGCAACAAATGCCACAAAGGCAACAAAACTTGGCGACTTGGCAGAGTCAACCACCATGCTATTGCATTGCTTGGCGCGCTTGGCGGTCGCCAAATTTTGTTGCGTTTGTTGCCTTTGTGGCGTTTGATGTCGTAGTGAGGACATAGCCTATGGACTTTTAGAGGGTTTTTTTCCCCCAAAGGGGCTGCTTTATTGGCGGTCAAGCCTTTTGTAGACTCGGCATATTCATCAGAACAGAGAGCCATTTTTTGTGGCACCATCTAGGCGGCTCTCGCTACCAATTTTGACGCTGAGATTATAATGAATCTAATCTGAGCTCTCTGTGGATGTTAAAGCATGCCGAGATTTAATTTTACCGGGAAAACCCAAGCCAAATAGGTACTCAAGGGATCTTCTACACGCCACATAATCATATGACATGCGTGCCCACGATTTTCCCAACCAGAAAATCTGTCGACTCAGCCGGGGTTCGAGCCAGCAAACTTGCACTTATGAGGCGGACACGTAATACCTCTCAGCCACTGAGCCGCTACTTTTGAGATTTTGGTTAAAAAACAAACCAGTTACCCCAAAATAAATTATATTCGTATTACAGCACGGCCTAATCAACATACAAGGCAGAGGAGCTCTCCCAAATACGTGAGAGGACGGAAAATTTTTACGTCACTATTCAGTGTGCCGAAGATGAAGAAATCTGTTCGGAAACACTCGGAACCTTAAAAATATAGTCGTGAATGAGTTGTTCCGAACAGGTTTAGAGATCAGATTTCTTTACCTTCGGAACAACGACACTCGGAACAGTGACGTCAAACTTTCCATTCACGTGTTAGGAAGAGTTTCTCTGGCCTTGTAAGTTAAGTTGGCAATGATTACAGATGTTTTAACTATTGATGGAAGAACTCTCCCATCTAATGAAACTCGGCAAAATATGTACAATTTTGTCCCAATTTATATATTTGGTTATTGAAAATGTAAAATAACAACACGAAGTAACACGAGAGTGTGACGTGGTACGATTAGTCCACTTTGAAAAAGAATGCTTATGCATAAATTGAAATATAACTGTAAAAATATTTTTATGAAACAATTTAATAACATGAAATATATCATCTGATAATGCAAGTGGACATTTTCCTGCTTACCCATAAAGCGAAAATAAGGAAAATCGTATGGGTGATAAACTACTTGTTTGCTTTCATTTGAATTTTTAGACCATTACTTTAAAATTGGGTAAATAGGTAATGAAGTGGAAACTGGATAGCGGACTAATCTTTATAAGGTTTTGTAGCAAAAAATCAAAATGGATGGCTTCACTTGTACTAGTTGCTAAGAATAATGTAAGAAATGAAATGATATTCACATCATTCTGTTTTACAGGACTGGAAACGGGCAAAATGTAATGTGTGTTGTTTCCTCTGCCTAAATTCTCCAATCATTCTTTTTTTAATCCAACTAATTTTTTTAGTAAAATTTGTTAAGAAAATCAGAATAAGGTTAAATTTTGGAGATGTGATTTCTTAAAATCATTTCCAAATGGAAAAAAAAAGTGGAATACAAAATTTCATTATTTATGAAATTTATGGTTATTGCTGGAAAGACTGATGCCTAATTTACGGAAAAATCCGAAACTAAAGCTCAAAAGGTTACAAATATTTAAAAACCAATGCTAAAAGTAATACGTTTCATAAAATTGTATGCTAAAGTTACTTTTACTAAAAATGTCAAACAAATTTCATTTTTAAATTGATAAGTAAAATCTCGGTTGTTGTTGAATTGAACACCTGATCTAGAAGCAGCAGGTTAGACCAGTTCCATGAGGCCAAGAGTTTTAAAACTAGGTGTGTGTAACACTACACTAATTTCAATTACCACTCAATAAATCACTACATTAAAATTTAATTATATACACTCTTAAAACAAACGAGCGGTTTTAACTCAGTCTAAGTTAATTTCCACTCCTTTCCGTGCCGAAAATGCACTTCCCCTATAGGAGTGGATTTCACTCTTTTGTTTTATGAGTGTACCTTATAAGGTATTTTTAATAACTTTAAACCTGAAAGTTAAAGAGCAGTTAACTTGCGCAGTCATGATGTTCTGAGAAAACTTTATCATGGTATCCGCTAGGTACCGTGTACCAAATTTGAAATCCATAGCTCTTAACTGAGTTATGACCTTCCAGAGAATTAACGAGACAAACAAAATTACTTTCTTAATAAATAGTTTCCTGCTGATGAAAAATAGGTCCACTATTATACATATATTGATGAATTGTACTTATTGAGACAAATATTTCTAATTGCGTGCTTGAAATATAAAAAAATCAAAGTTGAAATAATATTTTAATTTCCTTATACTAGCAATAACAGAAATGGATAATCGTATATGGGACATAATAATTTTTTTACAAAAATGGTTCAACCATAGAAGTTATTACACATGTCAAATATACAGGATAAACACTATAAACACTACAAACACTAATTTATAGGTTTGAAAAACCGGTACACACGTGATATCCCTCGCTGTGCCGCAATTCATAGTAAATACTTGTTGATCTCAAGATTATCTTTAAAAGAAACAATGAAAAGAAAGTTGGGAAAGTTTCTTTTTTTAAGGGGGGAGGAGAAGGGATATTAACAGGTTCTCCACTTCACTGGATACTAGGTGAATACACTTTTTATGTGTCACTCTGTCGGTACGCCTTTTATTTTTTGAATCCCTTGTAGAGCAAGTCTTCTCAATAACTTTTGTTTCGTTGAACATATGATCTTGGGGGCCCAGGTGGCCTAATGGGTTTAATCACAGCCCATTACTCTAACAGTCTACGCACTGTACCGGGTGCGGATTCGATTCCCGCCTTCGCCCTGGGTTTACTTTTCTCTCTGTGTCAGTAAAAAATTCCGTCTGTGTCTGTCTTACTCGACGAAGGTTTTTAAGCGAGTCTATGATCAAGCACACAGACCGGAAATATATGTACCAACCAACCAATTACAGCAGCATCGTACGCGACGTCAGGACTTTGGATCCCAACATATTTAACGTGCTTCAGTTCCATAAACACGGCTCTATTTATAAGCGAGGTTATTATTTTTTGTTTTGCCTAGCGTACGATCTATTCATAGGACGGTCAAGTCGAGTACAGAACCCCAGAAGGTATCCTCAGTGACATGGCAATTTAACGTACAGCGTGTAAAGCTCCTAAAAGATGCTAGAAATAACCAGATGGAAGCAAATAAATTACCAAATTACTAACGTACAGCTCATCACAAGGCTCATAATTTATTTCGTTCATCCAAACATACAGCACTGCAAAGTCTCAAAGAGGTTTCAGTAATGAACGTCTCATTTTATTCTTTAAAAATTATAATTTTTTGTAGTCAGAGATTGCCGTATAATGTTTGCTGAACGACTAAAATGAAGTTTACGGTGTCCTTTTTGCCGGAAATTGCTAATTTTGCCAAAAGTAGGAGCATTCGAATTGGATTCGTCTATGATTGCTTCCATTTTGTATTGCTTAAACATTGAACATGAAAGAAAGCAAAGAGAGAAAAATAACTGGGAACAGTTATGATGTAATGGCCGGTCTTGATTTGGCGATTTGCGCTATGCCGCCAAGCAACGAAAATGACCAAATGTGGTAAACATTCCCATTCATATTTCATACAACTCGGTGGGTTAGCAACCCTACATTAAATTTTTTTATCTCGCCAAAAGTCGCTAATGAATAGACCGACCATTGTATTATAGCTGCACCAAATACTGCACAGAAGAAACAAAAACTTAAAAATATATATCATGTGAAATAAAATGATCCATGACACAAGCTTTTGTATTGAACAATCCGGTTAGCTGGATTTGGCAACGAATTCAATGATCATTGCGATTTCAAGCAAAAAATCTTAAATTCATTTTAACCAGCTGAACAACGTAATTTTATTTTTTACTAAGGATGAAGAATTTACCGAGGATAGGATTTTAAGAGGATACTTTTAATATTTTACCCAACCATAAATTTACTACAACTTATTAAACAGTAATTAATTAGTGAAAATCTTGAATAATTTTTAGTAATCAATTGAATTGATTAACAGAGTTCAAGGCTACAAAAATGACAAAATTTAAAATTCTTAAAAATAATTTATTTAAAATGTAAAACCACATATAACACGAAGCTAAACGAAGTAAAACAAGTATTATGTTTAATACCTAATCTAGAAAGTCTATTCTCCGACCAGAAGTTACATTGTAATATTTAGAAAAGAAGTCGAAACGTAGATTATCATAACACATAGCATCATATATTCTTAAGAAGCACATTCAAACGTTGATTCTGAACTAAAATCTTCCGTCACTTTGCGTACATTCTGGTCCACCTTCGAACCTTATCATCATACTTCTGCCGCTCTGTCGCGTACATTACAGCGGCTTCCCAGTCCAAAGCATCATCTGTGTTTGGGTCGCTCAACAGAGAAGAAATCGACAGCAGAAGACCTGAGATGGTCATTGCTGGGGACCACTCAGGCCCAAGAATGTCCAAGCAGACTTCCCCTTTGGAGATGTTCGGGTGGAAGATCTTCGTCAAAAAACAAACCACCGGGGGATCGAAGGGATATCTTTTTGGAAGTTCTAAGTGGAGGTGGAACACACCTCCCTGGTAGGGGCTGTCTGGTGGACCGGGTATGGTGGCATTCCATTCAAAAAGGTTGTCTCCGATTGGTTCAGCCGTACACTGATCTGGTGGATCGCTTTGAATACTTTCCAATTCTAGCTTGATTCTTCTCAAAGTACTCTTTTTCGTCATGGAGGATTCCTAGTGATGACGGTCTTCTTACTGATGTGATGACTGATGATTGTCGCCAAAATGAATGAACCAGGTCTGAAATCGTGACGAACCGAAGACTGGTAATATTGGTCTTCGTTAGAGATGGTTTTGTCTTCAAAATGAACGGATCAGCAATGGAATCGTGACAAACTAGCTAAATTAAATTAAGTACATTCAAAACAGCGTAAAAAGTCATTGTTGCGGAAGAAATAAAAAGGCAGATCAAAGTTTTACAGCTAAAAAAAAAGAATGCTCACAAAAACGTTTCAAAATTTCAATTCACTTTTAAAATCGAATTCAAGAGATGGATTTGAATCTGAAACTAGAATAGAAATTGATGATGTAATACCAATTTGTGTTGCCAACGTTAAGGTAATATTTTATCGATACTCGCGCATTTCATTTTTCAATCATTAAATTTGTTATTGCATCGTTAAATAATAAATTAAAATTCTCGTACAAGTTCAAAAGAAAATAAATGTTTTTTATGTATATTTATAAATACATCACGTGGATTTTGGAAATTTACCACTTAATTATCGGATTGGTTAAATAACTTTTCAAACTTTTATTGGCGATGAATTATAGCTAAGTAACCGATGCCGATGGCGCTTAATATGACATGTCACATGATAATTAAATACTTGTACTTTTAACTACTGATTCTATTTTTAAATAACACTTCTATATATTTAAGATTTAAAAAGATATCCATAAAATTTTACATTCTGGCTAAATGATATATAGTAATTCAATTACAAAAGAACATTTGTTCTCATTTCCGGTAGAAAGTCGCTTAGGCGGGAAAACTTGTTCTACAGATTAAAAAAGAACACACGAAGCTATACCAAATGAAATGAAAGTAAAATTGTGAACACAATCCAAATAAAAAAAAAAATCTAAACAGTTAATTCATGGATTTTACCCTAAATGGATAGGAAGTAGAGATAACAAGAATGAGGAAATGTTTTGGTAATGTGGAACACGGGTGGTAATGAAGATCAGGCTCACGTGAGGCTAACGTGTGCTCGTTCCAATTTCTGGTTTTTAAATGTTCCTAGCAAACAGTAAGTACGCAACTTAGGCGAAAGTGGGTGAATTTGTTGGAAACAAAAAGTTTTTGTGTAGTAATTTTTTAAAAAGAATCTATCGAGTGAGCATAAGTTTAAATTTGGATGATGTAACAGTCAACAAGTTGAAGTGTTTAATCCAGATTCATTGCAATAATTAGAGCCTTGGTTTTATCTGCTTTCTCAATTGCTGATAATTTTAATCAGTATTTGAATGTAAAACACTTGAAAGAAATTAGGTTGGTACGCAATAAAGCTTTAAAAAGGAAATCAGTGCTTCCAACTTACAGAAATCGATTTACATTTTAGAGTTTGTTAAAAATACAAGTTTATTTTTTTGCAATACAATTTGTAATCAGTTATTTTTTTGTAAAAATGCTGTAGTAAATGCTTAAGTAGTTAAAAACTTCCAGAAACGAAATGTTGGTCATTGCGGAAACGTACTCAAGAAACGTAATAAACTAAAAAAATGTGTCTCGTTAGGAACACTAATTTGTCACAAATTTGGTAACGTTTAAAAAGTGGTTAAAAATTTGTTACTTCTTACCATTTTGCAAAAGAATAGCATAGCACATTTACCGATCTTTCACCCAGAATGACTTCTTGCAATATCGGGAACTAACTAAATTGTCACTTGTTAGGACTCCACAGATTTGAAAAGTACGTTTGTTCTAGTGTACTTTAGGACCCCGTGATTAAAAATAACCGTGATTTTTAAATCAACCAATCACAGAAAAACGAGCCACAGCCTTAATCTCTTAAGACCCGAGCAAAATCCTACACGTATATTCTTAATCTCTAAACATACTTTTCATACAAATATATGCTAAAAAGTATGTTTTGGCAAGGAATTAAAAAAAATTATGTTTAATAGTTACTGAGAGACACGCATTAAGCTCCAATAATACACAATTTTTGTGCTTTTAATGCAAAAAAAGAGGCCGTATCACTTATTTGTAGTAAAATTAACAGATATAAGAACTTTTTGAAAAGTTTGAAAAAAAAAATTAAATTAATTTTTTTAAGAACTCTAATATCGTATTGACCCTCGTTCAACTTCATTTTTTATAAAAATAAATGACTGATACTTGTAATCAAAGGCTGAAAACCGATATTTGGATCTTCTTCTATCGGACCAGGTCAATTTCGGAACTAATTAACCTGTTAATTGTTTGTGGGGAGGAAACTGATATTTGTATCTTCTTCTATCGGACCAGGTCAATTTCGGAACTAATTAACATGTTAATTGTTTGTGGGGAGGTTTTAAAAAATGTCCCCAAATGGGGACGCCAGGTCGCAAGAGGATAAATAAAACAATACAAAGAAATGTTTTACACGCATGTGTCTCATACAAGCATGGATTTAACCATCAAATGAAATCAGATTTATCATGTTTTATTGACTCTTAAAAGACTTCACAAACAAAAATTTGTACAGGGGCGCAAATAAAGGGGCCCCGTAAATCGATACGAATACATAGCTTATTGCCAAGCAAAAACAATGCAAAAAAGCAAGGTTTGCTAAATGAAGCCATTGATCGCTGAATATTAGTCCAAACAAACGTTTGGGTTATTTTCTCGGCAACTACTATGGTTTGACAATTAGTTTGAAATGCCAATATAAAACTGGAGTTTGTACAGAGTGCAAAACATTCCACTGATTATTTCGGCCGTTATTTATCCTAGAGAATCGGACTTCTGTGTTTTTGCTACTATAAGACATTCTAAATTTATTGCAAGACACAAAATTAGCTTAAGGGGCTGTTTTCATATAGTAATGCGCACTAAAATCTGAACTAGCTAATAGTCCACGAGTAGCTCTAATGTGATGCCAATACCATACAACCAATGCAAAAGCATAGGTTTGCCAGGTGAAGTCTTTTCACGCTTGAATAATCTTTTATTTCAACTTGAAGGCTTAGAGACGGCTTCAATAGTTTTTCTCGCCCAGCATCTCAATGCATTCTTATCTTTACGGCGGGGCCACTTTTATTTGCGCCACCCTGTATAAAAATCAGTTGTAAAATAAACAGTTTTTATTAATAAAGCCATATTGACGGTAAAGATGGAATAAAGGCATGCCATAGTTTCCTACTTAATGCCGTAAAAATATTGAAAATCTTTGTTTTACATATATGGGGGATTTTATCAAAATTTTAACTTTTGCTAATGGAAATTTTGAAAAATTGACCCTCATATTTTAACAAAAAGTGTTATTTATTACAATTAACCTTATCTTCTATCTAAGTATGAAAATTACTGATAATCAACAAAAGAACTTAACATAAACAATTCATGCTAATTATAATTTTTTAGATTAAGAAAATAATGGGGATAACGCAATTACTATTCATTGAATACTGTCTGCAGTAGATTGATTGAAAACAAACTATCCTATTGTATTATAGTATAAATGAACTAATCTCTGGGACGCTTACTTACTTAACATTGTGCATTTTTATGATATTGGGAAATAATGTGTAAAGGGGACGTAAGTGAAATGTCATTTCTGCTCCATATTTTATTATTTTAAGTATAGTTATTATAATGTGATAGTTATGCATATGCCTTTATTCAATGTGATTATTTTTAATAAAAATATTAAATAACATAAACGTTTTCAGGAAGGATATTGATCTGGGACACAACAGTTCAAATTTAAAAAAAAAATCCCCCTTATACTTTCCTATATTTAAAAACTTTTGAATGATATCTGTAGATAAAATTGATATAAACGACTTAAAAAATTTGATTTTCTAATTTTTTTGTGTGAGTTACTGTAATTTAACAGCAGTTTATACTTATTAAGAAATCTAAACTCTTATGTTTTTAAAGGTAATGTGAACTGATTGTCAGCTGATATTTTTTTTTGTATTTTTAAAGGTGGACAACTTCATGTAGGAAAAATAACCTTTTTGCTTATTACAGTTTATAAATGATGAATCTATTTTTGAATTTGGAAAATGTAATTATTTTAATACTAAAAATGGTTTGATAGTTAATATTGATAACATTATCGTGTACTGATTATTTATATGTATTGATTTTATACAATGATAAGCAAAAAAAAATCGAAATGAATTTAAAATGAATGCAGTTTCAAAGTAAGATTAAAAAGCTTTAAAATATGATTGACAATAGAAGCAAATGTCTGTCTATCATACACCCTGACAAAAATAGGTAATTCCTAAGCCGTCAACCAAGCCTCAAGTGTTTGCTCGCACCCTCGTTACATATCGTTAAAATTCACAAGTATTGAAATTGAATTACTAACTGAAAGAAGTAGTTAACTCCGTGAATGAATTTCCCACCACGTTCCTTCCTTTTAACATTTTAGTTAAAGAAGGAGCGTGTAGGAAAGTGTCCCTGTAAACTTGACCCCTTTGTACTATGGATATTCAATTAAAAAGAAACAGCAGATTTTAACATTTACAAAAATGAGGTGAATTTTGGGTGTGACTGCTTTGTAGACACAGTTGAAGAAAAGAATAAAGTAAAGTTGTGGGGATATAATTTACAATAAATTATTCAAAATTTAAATGAGCATTGTAACAATTATTTCAAAGAAATTTTAATGAGTTAACTTCTGTGTAATCTTTCTAAATACAAAACCCACCCACAGGGCGTTCGTTTGTTTAATTTGTTTTTTTTGTGATAATAAAAGTTATTATTATTATTATTTACGGTTTTAAACTGGTAACTGATTGTCCTTAATAGAACCATAAACAATACAGAAACTTAATATATCAAACACAGTTTTTTCCCGTAAAATATACATATTTGTTGAGAAATGTACGATTTGCCAGCCTATGTATTTGCTTAATTGAAAAGCCATTCGATTTTATTACAAAAAATATATACAATAATTTCGACATAAGAAGAAGTCCTGACGCAATACTATATTTAATTATGACAATTTTACACTTTTTGATTTTAAGTATATGGAATGCTCTCTTTTTGAAATTGAAGAAAAATATTGGCACAACATTAACTTATATAATATAAGTTTTTCATGATCAACATACAGTAAATCAATTGCCTTTTGCAATCTTAATTTTGCTGTGTATGTAACCGTAAGTTGCATAAAAAATTTCCCCACCTCTGCCTAATCAGTCGCTATTTAACGTTAAAGGTCTAGGTAATCTAATCAATGTTAAAACAAAATTCTCACATTCACACTGTCATAAAAAGATTTTAGTTCAAAAAGAAAGTGTATCTATCTTCTCTGTAAAGATTAAACAAGTAGTTTTGTTACAGAATCTGTCACTTAAACCGCTTCCACACAACATTTGTGCTCAACAGGAAACAAACTATTTATACACCTCAGAAAGAAATTCGCCAAACAGAGAATTTAGCTAGTTGTAATTAAACATTTAAACGATAAAATTAATTATTTTCATTAATCTTCTTTCTCAGATTTAATAATTAGACTTTATCGTTTGCTTAATTTGTTTGAAGTTCGAAGAATAATAATGTAATATTTTTTAATAAATATCTTTGTGTCGCCACAATTTACCATTTACATTTCTTTCGAAAATTCAGTCATTTATTGTTTGTTAAATTAATTTATAGTTCGAAAAATATATAATTAGTGCAATTGATGCTTTAAAAATAAAAGCGAAACTTGGCATATTTTTTATGCCAAGTTAGAATTCTCTATGCATCTTTCTTCATACATATATAATAAACCATCAAAAGAACTCTATTGTGATATTACAACAATCCAAACTGAATTATATCGCATAAATAAATATTCTTTCAAAAGTGTTTATTTTTATTTTAAATAAAGTTTCTCGTACGTTTAACGAAATGGCAACAGTGAAAATATTGAATAAAAATAGAATTTGCATGTTATTTCAATGTAGATAAAAAAATTTAGTTATTTAAATTTTAAATAAACTTCTAATTTAAAATTTTTAATGTAGCCTAATCTGATTTTTGGCTTCAAAATGACGTATCCCACTTGTCTGTGGGACTTGTGGTTCTTTCTGTGAAAGTGGGTGACAGACAGACGGACTGAACGATTATAATACCTTCCACTTTTTACGTTATAAACGCAGTGTGGAAGCTAATTTACGTTATAAACGTAGTGTGGAGACTAAAAAAGAAAAGGAAGTGTACCTTGACCCACATTTTCTTTTTCACTTTAATTTAATATCCAGATAAAACACAAAATATAAAAAAATTAAGTCATCAAAATAATGTTCTTCTGTAAAAAGGAACTTTGTAGTTTTTAAGTTGTAAATGTCTTAGTCATTTCATAGTTCAGTGAGTTAAGTCTGTACATCTTGATAACTTCCTTTCACAGCACAAAAAGATACACGTGTATGGATGTGTGAAACGTACAAACTGTGTAGCATATTGGAAGCTTTATGTTTTGCTTATTTTTTCGTTCACGTATGTTTTCAGATTGACTATTAGTTAAGAGAAAAAAATTTAATTGCTGCGTTAATTTGATTAGTTTTTTCGCGTTAAACCAACTTCTAAAAACTAGAATCTCATTCTCTTCTAATTTTTGCGATTTTTGGTGGTTACCTTATATCGAAAAAAAAATACAAATTCATCTTAAATTGTCAATAACTTGAATTGAGCTAGGTATTACTTTTGCCTATGCTTTGAACTTTATTAATGAAACAAGCAATCTAACCCAGTTTCTGCCCATAAAGTTAGCCCATGTGTGGTGCATTCAATTACATATAGGACAGCCGACAGCTCAAAGTCCATATAGACATATATTTATAACTTCTACAGCATTCAACCTTTGTCATAGAAAGGTATTCCACAAAAGAAGCATACTTTTCAAAAACTACTTCTAATTAGTTCTAGATGACCTAAAATTCAATCAGCCCTTCGGCACTTGCCAATGCGTATGGACAGGAAAACATAGCATCTATTGTGTAAATCTACAATAGAATTGTACGCCTGCTTGACAGACTGATCTCAAAAAGGTGGATATATTATTCATGAACTTGGTTTACAATCGAAATAAGTTGACCCTATAACCCTTCCAGTTTTAATTATATTTCTCGTTTAATTTTGTCTGATTAAAATCTACCCCTGTAGCTTAGAATTAAAAACTCTAAACCTCAATCACTTCCTTTGCAAATGAGTTTAAGACATTTGTTCTTTAAAAATTTTATCGGTTTTACCATGCAACAGGTCACTTGCATGCTGCAATACTATAACATTATAATGCATTAGTATTTAATATGTACTAGTATTATAAATTTCATTGTAAACCAAAGTTCGGAACAGCTATGATATAATGGCCGGTCTCGATTTGGCGATTTGCGTTACATTGCCAAGCCACGAAAATGCCCAAAAATGATAAATATTCCACTTCATATTTCATACAACTCGATATATATAGCAGCCCTACGTTAAAATTTCAATCTCGCCAAATATTGCCAATGAATAGACCTTACATTAAATCATAAATCTACGTAAAGTTGTAACTAATACTTCTTTTATAGTCGTAAGTTTAAAGATCTCTTATCAATAAAAATAAAGAAAGTTTTGCGATATCTCACAAAGGAACGTAGGTAAATTTTTATCTATTTAAAAGAGCATGTAGATAATTTTCTCCTCAAACTCATTGTGTGACAATGATTGAAGCTATCAAAGGTTTAACATTTGAACTTACAATGTAATATTTTGAGTTATTTTAAGAACTTTCTTATTATAGTCGTATTAACAAATACGTTGTTGAAAATAACAAAGAATCGAAACACAATTGAATCTCGAAAAACAGATAGCCTCTTTTTGAACTTTTCCTGATTCGCCGAGACGAGTTTTATTTAGTTTAGCCCGTAGTTTAAATTCGAGTTCCCTTTTAAGTTGGGTTAGTTAAGAATTTATTTTTGATTTTGAGGAAGTCCTTTCCTTAAATGTACAGAAATAACGTTGCGCATCGAAGAATCGGTTTTAACAAAAGTAATTTTAAACATAGTTCTTGGTAAAGAAGTTCCCTCGAAATGCTTAAAATATCTGCAGATTTATAAATTTAGGACAATGGGATAATGAAACTCGTTTGCTTTTAGAGTAGATGAATAATTTACTTATCTTAATTTAAAAAGATTAAATAGTAAATACTTTTCTATGCAAATGTAGTAAAAAGCAAAATAGTACAATTCATCTATATATATCAATTGTTATAAAATAAAAATTTACATAAAAAACTACTAATTAGGGTTATTAAGGGTACACCCGTGCAATGCCAGGTTTATAAAGCTAGTAAAGTATAAATTTCAACCTTTTTCTTACAAAAGAATAAATTTGTACAGAAACTTACTGATTGTTATTCATCATGTAGACTATTTTAAAGTTAAATACAAAGTATAAAAACAAGGAGAAACAGATACATATTATTTCCTTTGCCGTTATTTTTGTTTTGTATTATTTAAATAGATTCAGACTCATGGTCATAAAGTTAATTACACGAAGACTTGAGTTTAATGATTACATATGTTTAAACCTAGTTTATGTAGTTATTTTTACATGCGTAATATTTTGTTTTTAAAGGGTAATTAAGATTAGTATCAAGGTAAAGCTTTTATGCTGTACTAAATCAGAATATGTAATTGTAAATTATTTTGGCTTTCTTTTATTTTGGTGTTCGTTTATTTTTCTACTCGAGGTTTAATTTGATCTAAACTTCTAAAGACAATTCTGAATAGGCGAAAAGAATATTAGAGAATATAGATTATTTTAATTGCATGTTAAATATCCTATTTAAGGAGCTTATATCTATCTTCATCGTGATACTGGTACTCATATTAATTTGTGGATAAATTAACGGGATTCAGTTACTGTTATTAATTTGCGAGATAATTAAAATCAATAACAGTAACATTGTAGAAAATACCTTGAACTTTTGCTATCATCAAATTTCTTGATTAGTTTCCTAAAAATGGAGAAAAGAGGTAAACAATGAACCGAGAAAGGATGTATTTGGAAAACCTCTGAAATATTACAAATTATTTTTCTCAATGGAATGACAGTTACATTATAACTTACTTTCACAAGGGGGCGTGATTAAACTAAAAATGCAGTTGCAATTTTTACGAGAATTTTCCCTAATGTATAATATGACAAGTATTTTTACTTATAAAATAATGAATAGAGCTTTCAATAAGTGCTACTGCAATAAGCAAATGTCCCTCGGGCTAGTAAATATTATTGATATCTAAGATTATATAGCCTATTTAGATTTTTAATTACTTTTCGAAATCAAACAGCCAACTCTTACCAAAGGATTTCCAATTTTAATCAGAATATTGGGCAAACAACCCGTTAATTACAACCCGAAAAATAAAAGTGCAAGAAAATTGCCATTTATATAACTTCTTTCACAAACATTTTCATTAACTTCATTAGATGATGTGTTTATTTAGGTTAGTCTTTCTATTAACATTTTGAAATCGCTATGTTTGTTGAATTGACAATGTAGTATAGGTGACATGCGATTGGTCTTTAGAAAACTAGGTTTGGATACAGAAATTACAAAGGATATTCAGAAAATATCTTCAACTTTGCTCATAGTATAAGAGAAAATTCATAAAGAAAACAACATAGATTAATGGCACCAATTAGGTTATTCAGTACTGCACTAAATACACTATTTGCGCCAATAATCTACGTTGTTTTCTTCATGAATCTTCTCACATGCATTGGGCGTGTTTTAGGTCCGAAATGGCAACAGCAATTCTAAACGAAAACAAATTTTTTATCGAGCCTCGATTAGTGAATCAATGTCACGTGGAAACAAAACAACACACGGAGCACCGCATAGATATCATAGTTAAAGTATTAGATTGGCAGATCACGTGATCTCCAATGCTAACGACGGGACGCGCATGGAGACCAGCATAAGAGGGCAATGGGGCCAGTGTTGTCACCAGTTTTAGGAGAAAAACACTACGAAAAAATACCATTTAATTCTAAAATTACAAAAACATACCATAAAAATACTACCAAAGCGTTTCAATTTTTTTTTTAAAGTCACTAAAAAGATTCCAAAATGCAGCTAAAATTTTATGGTATTGTTTTGTAATTTTAGAATTAAATGGTATTTTTTCGTGGTGTTTTTCTCCTAAAACTGGTGGCAACACTGGCCCCTTTGCCCTCTTATTTTGGTCTCCATGCGCGTCCCGTCGCGTCGTTAGCATTGGATTTCACGTGATCTGCCAATCTAATACTTTAACTATGATATCTATGGAGCACCGATTGACGAAAATGTAGGAATGAAAACTGGAGGGAAATACTTCACCTGAAACAAGCCTATAAAGAAATTAATATTTATTAGCTTTTGTTAATTTTACTTATATTCAGCTGAATTTAAAACATAAATGTAAAATATTTTAGATACTAGACATTAAACGTTTATTTTTTAAAACATTTTTTTGAAATATATAAAACAGTTATTTAATTTAATATATTATTTTATTGAAACAAAACGCCAAACCAACATGACTTTTGGGCACTTTAAAGTTTGTGGACAGTTTTACTTTATCTAAAATTTTTCTGAGGTAAACTGAGAAAAAAACTCAAATAACAAGTTAAATATAAACATAAGTTTGTTCTTAAGTGACCTAATTTATTACGAACCGATTGACAGATGGCGGCAAGAGTAGCCTCAGTTCAAGGTGGCGGACGGAAGTGATGTCCCACCATCACGGTGGTGCGATAGTTAGCCTTGACTCACAAGTTATGGTTGGATATTAGGATGCATAGCATGTTTTGCTAGGGTGGAGAAACAACAGCTTCAGTGAGTGTGTGATTATTTGGTGTTGGGTTTAAAAAAATTGAAAACAATTTCTGTTTTTAGCTGAACAGCTAAAGTATTCTCCATAGCCTGTAGTTCTAACATATTGTTAGCACCTTCCGTTAGCATGTTTTGCTAGGGCATGTTTAGGGCACGTTAGCATGTTTTGCTAGGGTGGAGAAACAACAGCTTCAGTGAGTGTGTGATTATTAGGTGTTGGCTTTAAAAAATTGAAAACAATTTCTGTTTTTAGCTGAACAGCTAAAGTATTCTCCATAGCCTGTAGTTCTAACATATTGTTAGCACCTTCCGTTAGCATGTTTTGCTAGGTCATGTTTAGGGCACGTTGGCATGTTTTGCTAGGGTGGAGAAACAACAGCTTCAGTGAGTGTGTGATTATTTGGTGTTGGTTTTAAAAATTGAAAACAATTTCTGTTTTTAGCTGAACAGCTAAAGTATTCTCCATAGCCTGTAGTTCTAACATATTGTTAGCACCTTCCGTTAGCATGTTTTGCTAGGGCATGTTTAGGGCACGTTAGCATGTTTTGCTAGGGTGGAGAAACAACAGCTTCAGTGAGTGTGTGATTATTAGGTGTTGGTTTTAAAAAATTTGAAAACAATTTATGTTTTTTAGCTGAACAGCTAAAGTATTCTCCATAACCTGTAGTTCTAACATACCGTTAGCATTTTCCGTTGTTATTCAAGAATCACAAAAGAACAAAAAGCAAGCATGGTATTTTTTATTGTTAAATGTTTGATGAATTCTCCGCTGAAAAGGGTTTTTGTAAAACCTCCGAAATCGAGCTTGACCCGTTAACCCTCTTGCTACGGCATTTTCATACAAAAATCTGCTGCTTCGGTATCTATATTTTTGAAAAGCCAAAGGGTGATTTAAGTTTAGTTTGAATTATCGTCGGACTAGAGCTACACGAGGGCTATTGGCGACCAGTGGCGGATCTAGAACTTCAACAAAGGGGGGGGGGGGGGGGGGGGGCTGATGCCTGAGGACATAACGCCGCGGGGGGGGGGGGGGGTACTTATTATATTTGAGAAATTTAATTAACATTAATATATGTTTCGATTAGTTAATGTTATATATTATTAGCTAATTTTTATGAAAATTAATTAGTAATAATAATTAATATAGTTTTTATTTGATTTAAATTTTTTACTACAAATTAAATATGATTAATTAATGTAATATGATTTATTAATATAAACTGTGCATTTGGTGCTTTAATATTATTAAAGTTTAATTAATTTGCGAAAGGTCCCAGGTTCGGGTCCGGGCATCGCCAAAATAACTGCCGACCTATAAACGGCCCGTGCAGCCAAAAATGTCCGACGAATAATACCCCGTGTAGAGGGAATGCACGTTAAATACCCTCCAAAGTCCCGACGCTGCGTACGATGTCGCCCTTAACAGTTGCGTTGGGTGCCTATTCAGGTGTCGGCTCGTCACTTGACTGTGGTTCTAAAATACGACGCCCGTCGCCAATAGCCCTCGTGTAGCTCTAGTGAGACGATTATTCAAACTAAACCTAAAGTTGAATTAATTGGATATTAAATTTTTTAATTGACCTTTTATACATATTAAAATCGTAACAATTAACAGCAGTAAGATCGTACAAACCAAAAAATAAATTTCTATACATGAAATCATGGAAAAGTATAGCTTTGTCACACAATTTAATTATTTAATTGAAAAATTTCCACCCGTCATTTTCAATTTAGAACTATATGTTTCTTTTAATTTATATTTGTTTGAAGTACAAGCTAACAAGCAAGTGCATATTTAAAAAAAAACTCCCTAAAAAAAAATTTGCATTTAATTATATAAGTAACTGAAAATAAAGTAAATAAAATTAGTAATTTCTTACCTTATTTTAAATGAAAAACAAACTTGTTATTCTGGGAAATACACTAAATTACTATGTATAAGGAAGTTTAGAAGCCTTGAAAAATTTTAAACATGCGAAAAGAGAAAAAAACAAGAGAAAGTAAATAAGAATAAAAACTGGATAAAATTAGTTTGCTCTTTAAAACAATATGTAAAAAGTTTTTTAAAAAGCACAAATAGGAAGGATTTACTTTAAGATCACGCAACTTCCATAGGTGGTCTCTGGTCTGGCTACTGAAAAATGGAGGCAAACAGGAGTAGAACATTTGGACAACAATAAGGCTGACCGTCCAATAAGATCCCAATTTACAGCCCCTTTTTTCAGGCCTCCGTGTGAACAACACTTTTTATTGCCTATGTTTCCTAAATAGCCATCATGTCTAGACGCCTTTTATTCCCCAGTCTATCGCTGCCCTTGTCCAGCTACGTAACACATGGGGCCGAAAATGCTAAGAATGCTCTCTTCTGGACAAACTTTGGGGGGGGGGGGCAGAAAATAGGGGGTCACTGATAACGGGACACCCTTTTAGAGCCCAGGGCGAAGTTACCAGACGAGCTTTGCAATTTCTTCTGACTTCTGCAAAAGAATAGGGCTAAACCTTTGGTGGTTGGGGTGTTTTAGGGTCAATTTTTAAAGTATTACATTATGTTGTAATTAGTTATTTTTATTTACAATTCTGGATGCTTAAGCAAGTAGACAAGAAATAAACTAAGCCCAGAATCCATGCTCAAAGCCGCAGCTAAAGTTTTGAGCTAATTAATTATTAATCGATAGTTAACCATTATGAATAAATGTAAATTAAACTGTTAATTATTCATTGGTTGAGTTTTTAATTTAGGAGAAATTTGCTTGCATGGAATATGTTTCAATTGAGAATGAGGCCAGCTTAGGGATTTTTGTGAAACACTCTAATTGAACACTCTAAAAATTGATAAATATGCTTTTAAAATAACTTACTCAACAGTGAATATTTGTTTAATATCTCATTTGTTAATGTATATTTACTGTAATGGTAACAAGGGCCAAAAGAAGTTTTTGACTGGTAAAATTAAATTCTGCATGACTGTTTATTTTTGTCAAATCAGGATAAAATTTAAAATATAAATTTTTTTACTGCTATAAAGAGAGTAGATTTATATTTATTAGTTTATTTATATCATAAAAATTCATCAGAATGATGAATCTTAACCCTAGAACTACAAATTGGGGTGGATATTTAACAGATGAGATAAGTTTTAAGCTGGTTTACTATATTATCGATTACTATTTTAATTGATTTTTCACAAACTAAAATGTAACAACTTTTTTAGAAGCAAAAATCTCATCCATAAACTTGTGAAAAATTGAAGACTCGCGGGTTGCTAAAACTAAGATATTCAATGCGATGGAGTATAAAGGGGGGGGGGGGGGGGGGCTGGAAGAACATATTAGTGTGAAAAATATACACTCCAAACTAAATTAGTTCTATGTTCTAGTGATAGTTCAAAACAAGATAGTTCAAAACAATAGTTTGATGTTCAGCATATCAGATTCTAATTCACCGTTATAGTTATAAATTGGAACAAAATAAATGAAATTATCTGTATTTTTGTCGGTTTAAGTCAAAGTTGCGAAAAGAGGAGAATCATTGATAATCAGGTCTTTGCTTTGGCTCACTGTAGCAGAGAGTACCGAATTCCAGATGAAGCCCTCTAATTACCTTATTACTAAAAAAACTGGATTGAATTGAGGAGCAAACATTCAAAACCAACCTTCTTCAACTTTGACTTAAGCCACTTTCATTTATATGCTTCGCGAAGCTAACTGAACCCTTTGTGTTGATGTTTAAGTGCAAAAGGGGCTTAAGTCAAAGTTGGAGATGGTGGGTTTTGAATGTTTATTCTTCAAATATAAACCTTAATTATCAATACTTTTTATACAAAAAAAAACGTTTAAAAAAAAGTTTTGAAAATTTTCAACGAAATTTATTCTCGGGGGAAAAATGTTTTTATCTAGTATAAGTTTGAGTCTCATGGGGGGGGGGGGGCAATGCATACTAATAAATGCATGTTACTCTTTAACTGTAGCTCACATTTTAAAATCCATGCACAGTTTTTGAAAAAATAGTTATAAAAACAAACTATAAAAGTTTGGTGGAGTTTTTCTTAAAATCAAATGAGGAGTAGCGTTTTAAAAAAGTTCAAAATTTTGACTTGTTTAAAAAAAATGAAAAACTACTTTTAATTACTATATTTGTCTTTATTGCTAGAAAATGTTTATTTAGAGGGAACATTATATAAAACCACTATAATTTACAAGTTTATGTCATTATTTCTAGAAATAATGTTTTGGGTACCGTATCCCCTTAAAAAAAATGCATCATTTGCTGTCGGAACTGAAATTTACACATTTAAAACACTTGCTATGTCAAACCGAATGGCTTAAGTACTCCGGCTGTACTGAATATTATACAAAAGGTTTTTTATATGATAAATTTTGCTGGCCTAAATGTCTATATACTTCTATTTTTTTAAATTAGTTCTAATAATTAATAGAAAATTATGCATTGAAAATAAAAAAATAAATAATAAAACTAACAACCAAAAGAGGAATTGTAAGGATCGATGGATGGATGTTTGATTTTAATGGAGCAAGGGAATCAAAGGTTATACTGTGCCGGGAACATTTTAACCAGCTACATTTATCATCTAAAAAAAGTTTTGGTAAAATATTTAAACCGGAGTAATTTAGCTTAGAAAATTAGAGATTAGTTGTAATAGATTTTTTTCTCTACATTGGATTTGCACAGAGAAAAAACTTAGGTTTGGGGACATAACTTCAGGTCCGTAACATCTTTCCTTTTGAAATATTGTAAAGTGAAATTGTGAATTCTTCAAAGGTTCCCAAATGCGAACTTTTGGAATGAAGATGTTAGAGCGAGTGAACTGAAGTTGGTGTCAAAATGTAGAAAAGCTGAAATTTTAGTGAAGTTTGAATTATCGTCGCACTAGAGCTACACGAGGGCTATTGGCGAAGGGCGCCGTATTTTAGAACTACAGTCAAGTGACAACGCAACCGTTAAGGGCGACATCGTACGCAGCGTTGGGACTTAGAAGCATATTTAACGTGCACTCCCTCTACACGGGGTATTATTCGTCGGATATTTTTGGCTGCACGGGCCGTTTATAGGTCGGCAGTTATTTTGGCGATGCCCGGACCCGAACCTGGGATCTTTCGCATGCTAGGCCGAATGCATAACCGACTGGGCTCCCCAGCCCCCCAGAAAAGCTGAAATAATCAGAAGGAATTCTAAAAAAAACCTAAAATCTGTTATGAAATTTGTTTTTCATCGAAAAAGTCCAGAATCAC
Organism: Oedothorax gibbosus; assembly: GCA_019343175.1. Lineage (NCBI taxonomy): Eukaryota > Metazoa > Arthropoda > Arachnida > Araneae > Linyphiidae > Oedothorax > Oedothorax gibbosus. Next base: position 33,978,852 of record CM033271.1, read on the forward strand.
GCCAATAACAATATCAATCACAGAACACCCCTTTACTGAAATAGACTTCAAAAAGCAGCAAAATAGCCAAGCGAATTGCACCACCCAAGGTCAGGTCAAATCTCGAAGATGGGGTTAGCGAGTCAAGATCGAATCCCCTTCCAAGAGCCACCTTCACCTGCTTCGGGTGAAAATTACGAGGCCCATGACCTTTGCGATGAGCACAGCGAGGACCTTCGCTTTTTATAGTTATGGGATGTGGCGAAATAGTGCATAACTGGAACAGATTATTGAAGTAGTTCTGAGGCGTTGAGATTCAGTTTCAGTTCAAGAATTCAGGGACAGGGGTGGAAAGCCCTGAACTCCCCTCTGGGTGTGTGAGGAGTTATGCTGCTTCGTGGTTTTCATTGTTGTTTTTGATTGTTATTGAGAGTAATTAAAATTGAAGCAGGTTGTTTTGACTTCATTCTACCTAGACCAGGGGCCGTGGATAGCCTAGTGGTTAAGGCCTCGTTCTCGGAATCGGAAGGTCCCGCGATCGAGTCCCGATACCACTGAAGACCCACCGAGAATATGCGGAGTACGTGCTCGTTAAATCTGTGGGTCCGAAAGTCCTGTGGGCGGTCATGGCACAGTTTCCCACGGGTACAGGTCCCTGGAGACTATTTCCCTCCCCTTCAGGGACATGTCTAAATTGTAGAGGTGGCGGTAGATGGCAGCATCTGCCACTTATGTGTGTGTCTGTCTTACTTGACGAAGGTTTATAAGTGTGTCTCTGACCAAGCACACACACCTGAATATATATCTACCAACCAACCAATTACCTACACCTGAACCAAAGAAGAGGATTTCTGCATCATTGGGAAGGAATTGAGTGGAGTTGAACTATCTTCGGACTGGAGCTACACGTGAGCTATTGGTTACGGGAAAAATGAAAAAAAAAAGTTATTAACAAGTTGTTTGTTAACAATTTTATAATGCAGGCCATAATATCTAAAAAACAAATTTTAGGTGTTCGGTCGCAGGTGATAATGGCAATTACACCTGCACCACCTGGACGTCAAAACAACCTGCTTTAATTTTGCAATTATGATAAGTTCTTCAACATGAGTCTATTTGGAATGAGGGCTTCTAAGTTGCATATTAAGTTATACTTAGTTTTCATTATACCTATAAAGCACACATTACTTTTTATTAAGCACTGATCCTCTGAAATAAGAATGTATCTATAAATTATAAAAAAAAAGTACGATAAAACATAAGCCGATGTTTTGGGAGATAATAAACTAGTTTCTTGATTGGATTACATTTAATTCGAAAAAAGCGGTTAAGTCACACAAACTTGTGCATTCAACTATTGAAATGTGTGTTATATAGATAGTCGATGCGTTAAAAAAAAACACTCCTCATTTACCTACAGTCAATTTGACCTTAAAGCAATAGATGGCAGCACCACCGAAGTGACGGAGAGGCAGAAGGAAGTAATGAAGAATAATTTCTTCCAAAATAATAATACATTCGTTGGATACTTGAGTTATTTTATTGGGCATAAAACTTTTAAATAGGATCCATTTGAATGTTTAGATATATTATTTGCCACCATTCAAATTCAAATTACAATACAGCCAATATGACACTGCAAATTAGCTTCATCAGAAAGAGTGAAATAATGTAGCTACAGACACCGTGGTGTTCAGCATAATATTTCATTCTCAGAGATTGCAATGGAAATAACGGAAAGAGAAATCATAATCGTAAAGGAAGTTTGCACTACAGGTTTTAATTTTAAGTCCTACAATCTTCATTAATCTTAATTTATTATTATCATCTTATATTATCTTAATATACTGTATGTCTTTAATAGTTGTACCGTTAAGGAAGATTTTTATTGTCTTGTATTTTTGTCATGATCATACATAATAATAGTAGGATAATTCAAAAATGATAATCGAAATTGTGGTAGAGAACAGTAATATAAATATGATGCTTATCACCAATGCTGAATTTGGTTAGTAGTGACATCTGTTGAAAAACAAGCAAAACGAAATGTCTGAAGAAATTCTACTTCCAAGTAAGATGTGCTAATGTTTTAAAATGTATCTAAGTTAAAAAAAAATATCGTTTTAAAATATCTGAAAGCATCCGTATGCAGAGAAAAACCACTTTAATAACCAAATTTTATAGTATTTTTGAATAGGTTCTCTTATTAAAACTGTAATAAGAATATTCATCTTTTAATAAAATGTTTTGCCCGCTCAACTAACTTAAAAACCCGAATTGAAGGATGCTGATACCCCTGCCCTACAAAATAAAAAAATATAGCCCTCTCTACTCCAAAAAATACTCTGATTATATGTTAATTTAAGTAATATTTCATATTGTTTTATATACTAAATTTAATTATTAATAATTCTTATTAAAATAAAATATAAGCAATTGTTATAAATTAAAAGATTAATACATTTTCAAGTAATTTTTTCATATAACCAACTTTTCAACCAACTAACCAACTTAAACAACCATCACTTTAACACACATTTTGAAAATTCTTTTGATTACTACTGCACCAATTTTTTTTTTGGAAACTGGTTAGTTTATGATGTTGTCTTGTGCCCTAATACAATTTTTTTGACAAATGGCGTCCGCTCTGATACTTAGCAGAAAAACTGTCATAGGTTTTTAACTAATATGTATTAAACTAAGTATTTTTTTTTAATTTAGCCTTTTAATATATAAGTAAACTGTACAAAAATATCGTAGTTCCAAATTGCATTTCAAGCCACATTGAATTTTATTGCATTTAAAAAAACCAATGATATCTATAAAAAAAATAAAAGAAATTTTGCATTTAAGTTTTTTGGTTTACGTATACTAATTTGCCAGCTATCTCTCCTGCTTCTCAACAAACATGTTACAGTAACCCCTCGCTATATCACTCCTCGTTACATCGCGCATTCGGATATATCGCGCCTTGTATCATGTCCCCCAATTTTTCAACCGTTTTTTTTTTCCCAAAATGCTTACTTTCCTTACAATCGACATGAGACACATGGTAAGATAGGCTAGGCTAAGCTATTTTCTGCAGCACGCAGTAAAATTCTAGACTTTATTTAATTTGGAAGCTTCAAATAGTTCTTACTTTTAAACGGCTGCTAAGAAAGTAGGTTTATGTATCAGTTAAAGTTAAACTGAACGCAATAGAAAAAATAAAAAGGGTTCTACCCAAATTTCAGTTGCTAATGAGTTGGGATTAGGTGCATCAACAGTGAAAGAAAGATGACTTTTTTAAACTAGAAAATGAGTGAAATATGTATAGTATTACCTGTACAATAATGTGTAATGTTTATAGTAATTAATAATAAGTCCTTTCTAAATTTTTGTTTCTTTTTTTTTGAGTAGTTATATTATTTAAGTTGATTTTGTTTTATCTTTCAAATACATACTCTGCTTCAGTTTAAAAACTTTGTTGAGAGCATAAATACATCAAAAGTACATTATTTATCAAGTCGCTCGTTATATCGCGCTTTCGGTTATATAGCGTTTTTTTTTTGCTTGTCTCCCGGGAAGCGCGATATAACGAGAGGTTTTGTGTTTTAACTAATTAAGAAACATTTTATTTCTGGTGAAACTTTCTTAAGATTTCAACGGAGCATTCAGCCTTGTCAAAACCCCAATTTGTATTGTTAAAAATTCGAGAAGTTTAAATATTTCAGTAACAAATTTATTAATGCAGTGAAATGTAATTAATTAATTTAGATGTAAAAATGACAAGTTTAGATTTACGAACGAATTCCATTCAAATGACCATTCAAGCGACATGTTTTATTTCAATATATGCAGACATATATATTATTTTTTTTGATTACAGGTAATTTAAAATATTTTAAAATTAAAATCCCGCATATTTTAGCTTGCTTTCCTAAAAAAGGTCATTCCCTTTTCAGTACAAGCAAACACATAGTGAATTACTTTTCTAACCCTTTTAAAAAAATAGGATGCGAAACAGCTTTTGAATATAAAGTTAGGTACATAGAAAATAATCTCAAAAGTTAGGAAATAATGAGATTTTAAGCTACATTCCGTTACGTTTCGTAACTTTAAACTACATTTTGATTTTTGATAACTTAATTATTTATTCACTAGCATCTGTTATCGCTTAAACTTTTATTTAGTTTTCTCATGAAAAGACTTTTTGTAAGAAAAGTTTAAAAAAATAGGAATTAATACCCTACTAAACTATACAATATTTTTTATGCTTAAATAAAGCCATGAATGTAAGAATCTGTGCTTTTCTTAAGGTAATCTTGTATTGTCAAGCGCGGAAAAATTTATGCATATATTTTGGTTTCAAATTTCGAAAAATAAATTATAATTAAAAAAAAGTAGAAATGCATTTATTAGTTGCCAGAAGTTTTTGACTCTATCCAAACTTAGGTTTCTTGAGACACTTCAAACCAACTTAAACTCCCTTTTGTGTTAAGAATGAGAAAATGGAATATTCAAGAACAATTTCAAAGAAATTGAAAGGTTTATTAAAAAAAATTCAAAACAAAGCCTTCATACCTCCATCATTATGTTTGTTTGATAATTTTATTTAGATATATTTAACGAAATATTAATAGTTTTTATTCAAACTTTACTAAAAATTAAATTTAAATTGGTATATTTAAACCAGTTTTTTTCGATTGTTACATTTGGTTTAAATTTTGGAGACTTTTTAAACCAAAACTTTAATAATTCCACACGTTTTGTACAAATCTTTACTGATTGACAATGCTCTGTAGTAGTGCTTTTAAAAAAAGTTTTATTGCGCGTAGATCACTTGGAGTCAAGGATAATTATCAGCTATATCTAAACATTTAGCTTTGAACACATAACAAGTGTAAAAAGTCATAGTTATATAATCTCTATATAAAATTTTATTAATATAGCATCGATAAAAGTATGAAAATTAAATTAAAACTTCGGTCCTTGAGATATTTAATATTGAGAAAAGAAAAAATTGTATTATATTTTTTCTTACTAACACATTTTTACTGACGCTTCTTTTGCATTTTAAAAAATTACGTTATCTAAAAAAATATTATGTATTTAAAACGTGAAACTCTTCCAATTATTTCTATTTTTTTCCTATCAGGTGAATTTTCAATGTATATTACTAAAGTAATTGGAGCTCCGTTTCTCGCATTATCCGATTTTCATTACAATCTATTTCGTTTTCGAAGAACATTCGTTACCAAGGTGATGATTTGGATTAACATAAGACACTTACTTGTAAATCGCTATGAGAAAATGATGCCATTTACTAGAAAGCAAAAATCATATAATCAAAATTCATTGTCATTTTTACAGGCTTGTTTCCCTGTATATCTTTCTAAAATGTCTCTAGATTGGCATTTCCCCTATCAACATGAATAGTTTAATACTATATTTAATCTTTATCCTCTTTGTATGTATGTGTCTTAAGAATATTTTTCATTTATTCATTTCTTTTAATAGTTTTCGTATAAAGGGGCTTAAAAACAAAGCGATGTGATAGAAGTGTCAAACAAAGCGGTAATCTGTAATAATGGTTAAGGCAAACTGTCGTTTACAAGATTAAAAAAACCCTCATTTAATCAAAATTAATTTGAATTTTTATTAACTCCTGATAAACTCCTTGAGTAAAACTACAGTTTATTGATATTTGGTCTCGTTGAGAGGTATAATACACCAAATATACATCTTGCTGCGATCAGTTAAAAAATGTAACGAGGGCGCACAAAACGAGTTTAAGCAAATTAATCGATAGGTAACACTAATTATTAAATCTTATCACATCAGGATTTTGCTCGTAGTCTTATCGACAACATTAAAAATACTAATAAACCCGAACTTGATTGCTGGCTTTTAAAACTTTCACACTACTTAAAGGATAAAAATACAATACATGAATAACTATTCTAATTTAAAACCCTCGTAAAGTCCTTTTATAAACCATTAAAGTTATTAAGTATAGTTAAAAATATTCTTTAAAATCTACAGTTAAAACCTTATGAAGAGAAGGAGTAATTTGTTTTTTTCTCAAATGCAGATATCTATTAATTGTTGTCTAAAAATCAATAGATGATAAAACAGTAAAACTATTTCAGAGTTTTTATTACGCAAGAGATAGCCAACAAAGATATAAAAGTGTAGGCGTAATTATAAAATATTAAGATGTTTTATGTATTTATGAAATAACTAAATATTTTTTCGATATATTTTATAACACTCTCAACACGGACACTTCTCAATTTGAAGTTGGTTAGTCAAAACTGTGCATTGAAAAAAGCTATCAAATAAAGGGAATGGCATTTTTCTGTAAAAGGGTTTTTGTTATTCAGAGACTCTGTCAATGGAAAAACAAACATTAAGGCGTAAGTTTAAAAGCAAAGCATCGAAAGCTGATTGTATTCAGTTTTAATTTTCTTAAAAAACAAAAACAAAAAAAACACCACTTTTCTTTTTGAATATTTAAAAAAATATTTTTTGTATCCATAAACTCACTTAATATATAAAAAAAAGTCAGCTTACTTTTGAAATTTCACAATAATGTTAAAAATGCATTTCACTATTTTTTTTTTAAATATTTGATATCATTGACAGTTTTTTTTAAAACGAAACTGTACTAGCTATTTAATAAATTGAAGCACATGTGAAACAAAAGAAATACAAAAAACTTGAAGCACCAAATTAAAAAAAAAATCGAATATATTATACAGTTTGCATACTGTATTATAGCTGTTCGTGCATTTTGCAGTATGCATAGGTTTATTTATATTTAACATGTTTCAAAGGTTAATTAAATTTTTACTTTTACTAAAGTATTAAATAAAAAAATGAATATTTATACATAATTGCCTTTGATTATTATTTTACAATTTTAACTTTACTTATAGAAAAAAATTATCCTCATATTGGTAAATCAACTTATCTTCTTTCCTTTTCAATTTTGAACACTCATTTTTTAATTGAATATGATTTCTGTAGACATTTTAAGTGATAGTTAACAAACTTTTAAATTTTTTTATCACAAATTTTCTTAAGTGCCCTTTTTAAGTACAAAGCTTATTGGGGCACACAATTCATTTACAGTCATTTAATTCCAAGTTTCTAAAAAATGCTTGCAATATATTATGCACTTACATGCCCTTTTATCATTAAAGTTTATTTATTGCTAATTAAATATTTAATTGAAGTCAAACTTCTTACAGTTTACAGAAAGTGATTTAAAAGAGCTTGGGAATCGTTTAATTGAAACCAAACTATTGAGGAATAGTTAAGTAAGTCGGTAATTGAGAACTTAGAGTAGTTTGAAAATAGTTTACAATTGATTGGTAATTTAAATATTCCAACCACAAAGGTAGTTAAACCATTAAAAACTCATTTGTGTATTCCATTAATATCTTTCTTACCTAATGTATAAAAACTTAGCTTCAAGTGTTTAAAATTCGTTTTTCTTGTAACTTAATTTGTCCTAAATATAACGTTTAGTACTCAGTATACATTTGGTTTTATATTTTATTTATTTAAAGGAAAGCAAAAAAATATTTTCGTATTGAAAGTTTTCTTGACAATCGTCTTTTACAAGTTAAACAAATAGCGTTTTGCAATTTGCAATAATAAATGTTTAACTGATGTTAAAATTTTCATAATAAACCAAAGATAGTATATATTATTATAAATAAATAAATAATTTAATGGAAGATGTATCTTTATGATCGAATATTTGTAAGTATTTAAATATTAGTTAATGTTTATACTTATCATTTCTATCGAAAAAACAACAGCTATGCTGGAACCCATTCTCCTTTTTGCTTTCACTCATGAATTTACTTCGATTGGTGGTCTGTTACCACGTGACATTTACTCACCAATCGAGGCTTGTGAAAGAATTAATTTCATTCAGCATTTTTGTTGCCGCTCAAGACCTGAAACATGCCCATTAACATAAGTCTATGCTTGAATAGGTTTGCTGCTGGATACGCTATAGATTTAGATCGTATCCATGATTAGAATGATGCGATGATTCTTACTTCTATGGGAAAAAGTGAAACTTACGCGAAAACAAATGTCCTCACAGATAGCATGCTATAGATTATGCTGATCTAGAGTTTATTTAGTTTATTTTCAATATGTTTCAATAATTAATTTTGTTTCAATAAAAACAAATTTATATATTTTCAGTTTCTTACTTAAATGGCCCGATAAAACTTCTTTAAAACTTATTTTTACCTTAAGAAAATGGATCTCGCTAAATTCAGCAAAATAATTTCATATTTATGCGACTATAAATATGCTAACAATTGAAGCGAACATTTGTCGCAGATGTTCTATCGATTCAGACAGACCCAAAACGGGCTTTCAAATTCATTATGTCCATCCATTAAATTCACGAACCATGAAAAATCACATTATTCTGGCCCTGAAACAATGACCAGCGAATTTAGAGAGCATAGACTGCAGAATGGTGAACCTAAAAAGTGGTCTTCATCAGTCATATGACTTGGGTTTCCAGTCACGTGGGTTTCAAAAAGTTTACATAATTGGCTTATTACAGATGACGTAAATCTTTCCATTTTTTTATTCTTGTTTTTTCGTCGGTATTGTTTCGGTTTCACTTTCAATAAGTTGTCTTTTTGTATGTTGTGTTCTATTTTAGAGTTCTCGACGTGAAACTTGTTTTCATTCGTGCCATTTATTAAGTATTAACAATACCAAAAACTATATTTTGCAACGAATGTTTATAATCAGAAATTTATTGAAATGTTTATAGAACTATATAAATTACTTTAGAGCATTCTGTTACATTTCATAGTTAGTAAATATAATTAATTTATACCGAAAAAAAAGATACATTATTACAAAAGTTTGACTGATTGTATTTATCATGACAAATGTTTTAAATGTATGCAAATGCATCAAACATTCAAATGTCAAACTTGAACTAATCCTTAGTTTTTTAATATATAATATTAACGATTATTTATTAACAGAAACAAATGTAATTCCATCAGAACAAAAAATTAAAACAAACCGTTGGAACTGTTGTCACTTTAGTCGTGAAAATTGCCCACTCAAAATAATCCCAATATTTTAGCTTTTAAGTAGTCTAAACTCGACGTAAAAAATTATTTTAAGAGCACAACATATGCATCAAACATATAAGGAGCGGTCATATCTATAATAATAAAAGAAAGAGTCTGTCTGTGTGTCTGTTTGTCTTCGGATCGTAAAAGACCTACTTATACTGCCCTCAGAAATTCTAAATTTTTAAGATAGATTCCCTTTAATACTAACGTGTGCACATGAGGCTTAGTTTTTTCATATTTGTTCCATTTTTAGAGAAAATTCGAATTTTCTGAAAAAAATACACCACTTTCGCTCAAATCCGATCATTTTTTCTCTTTCCTGATGCCATCGGCTGAAAAATTTAAATAAAACTTTTAACGAAAACATTTAAATTCAAAATGTTTATTTTATTCTTTTGCCATTACTTTCAGAAACTAAATTCATTATTTGAAAAATAATTGACATGTTTCAAGTGACGTAATTTCGCCAGTCTTCATTCCCGGATTTTATTGTGGGTTTATTTGATGATTTTTTCATTGATTTTTCTGTTGACTGCATGTATGCATATTTAAGCAATAAATGTATAGTTAAGCTATTACTGGAACTATGATGGTTAATAAAGGCCATCGCACTAGAGCTATTAGTGTTTTATGTCTTTATTTTCCCGCCAAATACGTTGCCAAACTCGCCAAATTATTAACTAAAATTGGCCAAATAGGCAATTTCTTTTATAAATAATTTATAAGCTGGTCGTGTCATTGTGTTAGAGCTGTATAATGGGTGTGTTTGTAGCTATATCTATTTTCTCGCCAAATTATTTCCCAAAACGCGCCAAATGAGCTAAAAGGTTTTATGCATTTATGAGTGAATTGTGATGACATTTATGAGTGCATTTTATAGCCTATTTTTCATTTTTGAATTTTAAGGCGATGAAACGGGATTTTATAATTTATAACGGGCGGAAACAATAATAAGTTCATGATCCTATAACAGGTTATATGGTACACATATTTGGAATCTATTTGATATTTTTTTTATTCCGTGCGAAGAACGGGTATAAATTTGCTAGTAATCAATATATTTTCTTTTATGTTTTGGTTATTTACTTCATCAGCAGCGATGAATGGGCTTGTTTCAACACTTTGTCAAAGAAAACAAAACAACCAATGAAATTGCAGTTCGGAGCGCGTGACGTTGTAAAAAAACCAATGAGCTTGTTTCAAGTAGTAGGGAAAGAAAACAAAACAACCAAGGAATTCGCAGTATGAAGAGGAACTAGAAATATTCCCATTTTCAAGAGTAAATACGTTCTGCGCCAAATTAGTGATTTGGCGAGATACATCTGGGTCCCTTTCTCATAGTCTTTTTTACCATTAGATTTGCGGTCAATTCTATACATGTCGTTGATCATGACTACCTGAGCTAAACTAATACCTTTGACATTACATTCTTTTTTCAGAACAATAAAAAAAATAAAAACGGCACGCATCATCGAGTAAATGATTTCTTGGGGTAAAAATTCACGCTTTAGTTGCACTGAAAAAAATATATTTCTAAAGACAAAAGAAACATTTTTATCGTATTTTTGGTTTGTAGTAAGTTAATTTTTTTGTGGGTCTTTTTTATGAGAAAGTTTTATGTGCCAAAACAGAATATGTATTTTTTAAATAAAAGTAATTTTACAGTTTTAGAAAACAGCTGGTTTTTATAGAATAAATATTTAAATAGATAATTGGTTTTCCCATAAATAACTTACTTTAATAGTTAACCGAATGAAAACTTTTTATTGGTATTTCTTATTTCTCAAAAACGAGGTTTGGAATTTTCATAATGCCTTCAAAGTAAAATATCTCTCCCCCCCCTTGGTTATTGCATAAATGCGAATAAATTGTATAATTTAGGCGATTAGTTTAGTTTAATATAGATATTATGCTTGGTTGAAAGTTTTTTTTTAAATTCAAACATAGGTAAAAGGTAATAGTAAATTTAGCAAGCAGAATGTAGAAATAAGATGTGGAATAAATCATTAGGAAATTATCAGATATCTAATCAATCATCTAACAATCATTATGTTTAGTTTAGTTTGAATTATAGTCGCACTAGAGCTACACGAGGGCTATTGGCGGCGGGCCGTTTATAGGTCGGCAGTTATTTTGGCGATGCCCGGACCCGAACCTGGGACCTTTCGCATGCTAGGCGGACGCCTAACCGACTGAGCTCCCCAGCCCCAACAATCATTATGTCATGCGATCGTTCTACGACATTAGCTACTACGACTTACAACTTACATTGTCTGAAAAAAAATTAAAATCGACAGACATGCTGAAAATAGAAAAAAACCCGATAATTTTGTATTTCATTATTTTAAAAAAATAAGAACTGAACAAAAATAAGAATCAAGTCTAAGAATCATATTAATTCAACTTGAGTTTTTTTCCTTCTGGATATTTATAAATTGAGCTGACCTTTATACATATTAACTTCAAATTTTGTGCCAGATTTTTGGAAATCGATTTACTCTAAACTAAAACACACTATAAAACAATGTTCTTTTCTTAAACCTTTTGTTTTACAGTTTTGGATATTCATAAAAATGATAAAATACGTTCGTGACATTATCCAAAATGCATTGTACACTGTTAAAATTGTAGTGCTATTTTTTACCAAAAATAAAATGATTCCTAGTATCTGCAACGGCTGTGTGGTAAAATGTTTCACCACATTTTCGAGATATTTGGTTTAACCATTTTTAAAAATTTGGTTTCTACAACCTGAAAAGCGATTAAACGTAATACTGAAAATGGGGTGAAAAGTTTTATTAGTGAAACCTAGTACTAAAGATTTAGCAGTGTGTAGTCAAGAAACTTTATTTATATACTCATAAGATAAACTTTTATCAAAGGAATAGTTACCGCTACTTACCGTTTAAATATTTTATATTACGTGTCTTAGTACTTTATCTGAGTACGGTTCCTTGTTACAAAGGGGCTATAAATATCTGTAATGAGCTGGAAATTCCAGAGATAACCTTTAGAATGTGATCTATGATATTTAAGTTAAATATATCACACGCAGGATTAAATGTCGAAACATTATTTTGTATAATACATATTAAAGTTCTTTTAATTAAGATTTAAACGATTTATGGAAGGCATTTATATAATAAATGCACTTATGATGTAAATTATATAATGCTGTATAACTATTCAAAATTAAATAATTGCGGGTAAAAATAATAAAGGAAAGTTCTAAAAACGATAGAAAAGCATCTAAGTGATAGTTATGTCATATAGTTTATATATAATATACTATATTAAGATATCTATTATACTTTAAAATATAGAAATTTTGATTTAGCCAATACAGTCACATTATGTTATTGATTACCAATTGTGAAAAAAAAAAACTAATGCCAGCTAAGATGAATAAGGGCTAACTAACAAACTAGTAAGAACTTTTATCCTCAGCTGATCGATGACAATTGATCGTCAATCGATGACAATTGACGTAATTAGACGTCATAAAAATGAAATTTTAAAGAATATTTTCGAGTTCAATATGCCATAACTAGGTAAAAGCAAGCCATTAAAATACTAAAATGATTTATGTTTTTCAATAGATAAAATGCGTTAAAAACTTACAGAATGGGCCATTGTTGTCAGTTCGGGCTTATGGTCAAACAAATAAAACAAAACATTGTATTATATAAAAATCTAGATGAAGCCTTTTTCTCTTTAAAAATCTCTTATGTGAAAAAATATCTTTTATAGTGGTCGAATGTAAGTTTTTTCAATTCAGAATACATCTGTAATTTTTTGATTATCACAGGGATCTGTTTGAGGCGAACCTTTAAAGGGCTCTCTGATGATGGGGCTTATGTTAAGAAATGCATCCGACTCTTATCAAAAGAATCGCTTTGTTTTTATGGAATATGAGTTACAAAATTTGTTCATGTCGTTGGATAGAAATTATTATAATGTTTCTATTTAATATATGTTTTAAAATTTCGATATGTTTATCTCTATCTTCGCTGAAATTGTTAATTCAGTGTCTCGTGATTAATTTTGAGTATTGGTAATTGGCGAATGTAATTTTTTTACCCCCTGATGAATATAGACGTATAAAGCCATAACCTAACCGTCAGGTTTTCCCACAAAACATAATTTTGAAAAAAATATTTTTTAAATAATTTTACTAAATTTTAAAATTTTAAATAATGAGGAGTTATTCATAATCATCAGCCACAGAAATATAACTATTAAGAATTTAAAGAAATGAAATTTTCAGTTAACATCGAAACGTTACTCTAATACAGTTAAAACACGTTTACACTTAAGCCAATCTGCTTATCCTTCAGAGGGAAGATGTTGACATTTTTGTCAACTTTAAACTTTTTTACTTTGTCAGCCATTGTACAAAATGGACCAAGGTCATAATCAAATACAATAGAATACAATTATTTATATAATCAATCCTCTGAGGGATATACAGACCCGTCAACTGGCTGTCAGGTTTTCATGTCAGGTAACAAACAGAATTTTTTAAAAATTTATAAATCTAATAAGTTTATTAAATTTTAAAATCTAATAAGTTTATCAAATTTTAAAATCTGAAGCATAAAGAAGCTATTTATAAACATATACTAGATATAATGTTAAAAAAATTGAAGAAATTAAATTTTCAATAAATTTTTTTATTTAAATCTCATGAAGTAAAAATAAGTTTACACTTCAGATAATTTGCTTATCCCTAAGAGGGCTATACATCTATTCAAAATGCGGAATTACACTACTATTGAAATAAAGTCTCCATACGTGCAGTGATAGAGATAGATTTCAGAAAAATCCAAGAACAAAAGTTTCGTTTTGAAAAATAGGGATATCATCCTAAAAAAAATCCCAGTAGCCATCAATTTTATCTATCTTTCAGTCTCGTCCATCAGTTTTGCTAGGAATACTTTCAGAAACTTATATTCTGATAAATATTTTTGGATAGTGAAATGTGCGGGAGATACGACTCGGTTTTAAAGTATATGTGATTTCTGAAATGTATAATTTTTTTTTAGAAAATTGTTCGTTATTTTTTTTTGTTTAGCCCATTAACGGTGATTTTGTAAACATTTCCTAATAAAAACTTTAAAGTGTTTTTTGAAAAAATTAGTTGCTTTTTGTGTAACTTTATTTGTTCGTGTTTAATTCTTCAGGAAAATGATCTTCATTTGTTCAATTTTTTTTTATTTATATAAACTTAAGCGGAAAGCTTATTTTTGTGTGGAAATTATTTTTCCAATTGTCGTTAATGGTCTAACACAAAAGTCAAAATTTGATTATGGAAATAAGAATCTTAACTATCTTTTGTGCAATTTTTTTTATGGATTTGAGAACATTTTGAGATAAATCATTTTTGAATAGCTTGTTTTATAGAGATAATGATACATATTTATTGACATAAAAAGTTACAGAAAAACTTTAAATAAATGCAGAAAAGGTTTATTACTTAAAAATATTGTTTCTAGTTGATGGTTTAGCGAAACTTTCAAAAAACCTTGTTGTTGTTTCTCATCCCCACTGGTCTAGCGGAGCTAGACCCCTGGTCCATGAGTCCATTCATCCTCAAGAAATCAAAAACCAAGATCGGGTCGCGCAGAATAAAAAAATCAAAGGATCAGAATAAAAAAAATCTTTTTTGGATCAAGTAACAGAAAAAAGACACCTCGAGAGAATATACTCTTTTTTAAAATGCGAAAAAAATATTATCTCTAACAAAAAATACTGTTTTATATCGCGAGAATAGAACAAGTGAAATTATCTTTGGGGAGTTTGATAATCTTACGAAAGCATACTAAATGTTATTTTAAACTTAAACTACTCTATAATTCTTTAGATGGTAGAAACTAATTTGTTAAGAAATTTATAAATAGTGCTTAAATTAACTAAATTTGATCATAAAAAGACATTCAAATATAATTGCACATGTTTTAGTCAATGGTACGTGTTTTTTGTTCAAATTTAACATATTACATTTAACAGAACGCATTATTACATTTTTATAGTATTATCTGTTATTATTTTAATTTTGTTTTATTTCTAATATGATCACCATGTTACACAAAATTAAATTTTCGATGCTATTTCTTTGTTAAATGAGTTCCTTTTTGTATTAAAAAATAAATATCTTAAATTAAACTCTTCATAATAAAATTCTGGTAAATGTGTCCGTACAAAGTGATTGTCTTATATTATTAAAATTTAATTTAAAAAAAAAACAATTATCAGAGAAAACCTTCGAAAATAAATACTACTTTCTTTATCAGGCAATAAAAAAAATGTAAAGTGAAGCAAGCTTAACGTAAAACATTTGTAGCCTTAAAAACAAATTACCACTTCTTATAATTTCCTTTTTTTAGAATTCTATGCAATTATTTTCAGAATTCTTTGAAAATTTGTTTTAAGAAATTGCATTAATGAAAGAAAGAACAACAATAAGAAGTTTATTTTTCAAACAGTTTTTATGAAATTTTTTTTAAATTCTTATTAATCAAAGTAATTCATATACTTTCTTCTGCTAAAATATCGCACAAACATTAATTTATATTTTTACAAAGTGACACAACCAAAACAAACAAATTATCTATCACGCCATTTTGGTTAGTTAAGGTAATTAATTTTCATTTGCCTGGAAAACTAAACTTTTTTTAGAACCCTAATTATTTTCTTAGCGTAAGAGAAACCCTTTGATAAAAGTAGGGAACAGTTTTATAGCGCATCCGTAATAAAATACTTAAAAATACCCTACGGAACGTACGTTATAGAAAAGCGGAATTTCAGTGGAAATATTTTAATTGGCTCTCGTATTTTATTTTAAAAGAGCATAGATTGGATTTAAATAAAAATAAGGTCAGTAATGGGAGGAAATTTGGTAAACTGTATTATAAATTATGTATTTTCTTAGGTTGGAGTTTATATGCATTAAAAAGATGAATAGTTATATATTTAAAGAATTAAAAGTTCAGTTAGATAAAAGAAAATACAATAAAAGTAGAAGAAGTTAATATAGTAAAAAGAAAATAGGCTATTTAATTTAATGTCATTAAATAATAAACTGTAGAAACTGTAAAAAAATTGTAGGAAAAATAATATTTCTGTGGTTTTTCTAAAAGATTTTTTAAGACCAGAAATGTACTGTACAATTTTACATTGATTTGTCAAAAGACGCATTTTATCTAAAATGATTAAATCTAGAACTGCTGATACTGATTGCCATCTATTGAGATCAAAATTTCCTGTTTGGTTATAAAAAGGAAAATTAAAATATCAAATTTTCATACTTCTCTGTTAAAAATGAAAAATAGGCTATTTAATTCAATGCCAATAAATAATAAACTGTAGAAACTAAAAAAATCGTAGGAAAGAGAATATTTCTGTTGTTTTACTAAAAGATTTTTTAAGACCAGAAATGTACTGTACAATTTTACATTGATTTGTCAAAAGACGCATTTTATTTAAAATGATTAAATCTAGAACTGCTGATACTGATTGCCATCTATTGAGATCAAAATTTTCCTGTTTGGTTATAAAAAGGAAAATTGAAATATCAAATTTTCATAAGTCTCTGCTATAGTGTAGAGACTTGTCAAGTTTACTGTTTGTTGTGGAAAAGGCATATTCGAGTGCTCAATTAAAGCAAAAATCTACATCATAAATGAGATTCTTTATTAAAATGAGATTTTGCGATTAAATTTTCATTAAGTTGATTTCACTAAGAGGGGCCAACAGCTAACTTCACACCTCACCCCACAAATTGGCCTTGCCCCACACAACCCAGCATTCTAGACAAAACTATAGTACATTATATTTAAGTTAACTGCAGTTAATATACTCTTTTGTATACCTTTAAGTCCTTAAGTGGGTCGATAAAATGGGGACCAAGCATGCTTGGGAACTAAACACTGGGGGGTTCCGCGTGAGGCTGGCCACCTTAGCGGGACATATGCCTAGCACCCCAGAGCCCTAGGTCACGTAAGCTGAAATGGGCACGGCAGGCCTTAGCCCACTAATGGGCTGTTGCGCCGAGGAGTTTAGTTTAGTATACCTTTTAGTATCTCCATACGGAATTGATCCTTGAGAGTATTATCATTACAAAGCTCCTTGTCATTATCATGAGCATTATCGTTACTATTCATTGCTCTCATTCTCTTTGATCTTTTAAGGCAGATTTGGGTTGTTATTTAAATGCATTTTTGTTTTTTAATGCAAAATAAGTTTTTTTTGCTCTTAAAGGAATTATTTCGATCTTGTCTTGTGCTGATGTAATAATGGATATCTTATATCTCTGTTATAAAAACTGAATAATTATGAGCAATAGAATTAAATATGCTATCTTCAAATAAGTTATAAAAATAACGTAGTGATTTTGTTCTTGATTATGTTAAAGCATATTCTTATTGTTATTTAAGCGTGGTGTGATAAAAAAAGGCAATGACTGTCTGTTAAGTGCTTATAAAGACAATACATAGTTACTGTAATTTACTCTATACTATCATTTGTCATGTTTTAAAGTGACATTTACTTGTCACTTATGTCTTTTTACCTTAAGCCCTGGTTTGTAAGAACACAAAATCGGCCGCTGAGCTGTGCGTCCAAATTTCCTGTTTTCTTATTGGCCCTAGTTGTCACGTGACCGGAGCTAAAAAAACGCTGATCTCAGCGTTCGTAAATCTCGAATCAGTCGTGACTTGATTAGAGCGTCGAAAACGTGTGAAATGGTCGAATACATTACAAGTATCTACGTATTCGGAAGCGATAACAGTAGTCTTCGATCACTACGCATGCGTTAGATGCGGACGCATCGCTAGATGTGAGTTCTAACAAACCACCCAAGCCAAAATAAGACACTGACATCGCGGAGCAGGGCGTTTTTTAGCGCTTTGACGTGCGTTTTCAATCCTTACAAACCAGCTTTACATATTTTCTTAATTGCAGTTACTTCGTCTTTCGAAAGCTTCAGCGGAGGAATATTTTTTTGAAAAAGCAAACAGTTCTAAATATTAATAACGAAAATTTGTGTGAACGTGTTAAAAATCAATGTGTTTCATTCAAAATTATATTCAGCAGCGTAAAAAATTCTTTAAAGTTATATTAATCTTCATTTATTATCAAAATCGATCGTGGTAATAAAAATGTCGCACATGATTAATGAATATGAATTCTCATTATGACATGATGGGCATGAGAATAAAAGCAAATTATAGCCCAAATGAATCATCAAAGCACTTATTTTAATTATAAGCAGTTTCTTTTATAACAAAGAGATGAAATAAAGCCTTTCTAGTTAGAGTTAGGGTAAATATTTATTGTTGTTTCAAACGTTTAAATGCCGTTAAACATTTCAAATGTCCCATAAATATAATAACAGCTTACAGCTAGTGCACTTTTCTAATTGTCATTGCACTGAACCATTAAATTTTAATTTTTAAAATGTCAAAACTACCATATCTTGCGGCGTTTAACTCCGAATTCAGTTTAATGTCTTGCAATAAATATTATATAATTTGTTGACTCTTAAGGTTTAAAATTTGATTATTAAATGACGTTCATTTGAAAAAAGTTTAAAAAAAGTTTAGTACTTCTTTAGGTCGTGAGTTAGCATCTACAATAGGCTTTGTCAATGTTTGTATTTATAATCATATCAATTTATTTTAAATATTTCGACTTTATTAAGACTAAGACTTAGTTTGATTTTCAGATTTTATAAATATATATGTGTATGCAATATTATGTTAATTTATAGTTTTAAGCGCATAACAAAATTAATTAAAAAAAATTATTTTTTTAAAAATAAATTTTTTACTGAGACACTTTACTTTACTTTACTTATTTTTTAAGAGTCAATAAGACTTAAAAGTCTTTCAATTACAAATAAAATATTTAAAAAGTTTACATTAAAGACTGGGTAACTTCGCGCGCGCGCGTTAGGGAGTTAAATTTACACAATTTTTTTTTTATTATTTTTAACTGAACAGTACTAGCAGTCTTTTTAAAAGAGTTCGTTTACCGAGTGTGCTTTGAAGTGATATAATTTTAAAATTAAACATGGTAAGAGTAAATAAATATTTATTCAGTAAAGTGTATGTTGACAGTCTTATGCAATTTTCAATGGTTAACAGTTGCATTATGTAAATAAACAAAAATTTATTCAATGCATTAAAGGAAATTTATAAAAAAATATCTTTGTTTCATTTGAAAAAACGTTTACCAAGAGATCTTATTAAGAGTCAATTGAATAAAATGAAAAGCTAAACAAGATTTATTTACTATTTATTTTACGATCTTTACTTTTTAACTTGAACTTATTAGTCT
Source organism: Oedothorax gibbosus (assembly GCA_019343175.1). Classification (NCBI taxonomy): domain Eukaryota; kingdom Metazoa; phylum Arthropoda; class Arachnida; order Araneae; family Linyphiidae; genus Oedothorax; species Oedothorax gibbosus. The sequence continues at coordinate 33,998,282 of CM033271.1, forward strand.
CAGTAGTTAGCTTACTTAAGAAAATATTACTCATTGAGAATTGTTGTGTTGTATTTTGTAAAATATAAAGTTAACCTTTTTATACTAAGTGGGGGCCCGGATGGCCAAGTGGTTAAGACCATTACGCTAGCTGTCTGCGCGCTGTAACGGGGGCGGGTCCGATTCCCGCCTTCGCCCTGGGTGTACTTCCTTTCTCTGTGACAGTAAAAATTCTTTCCGTGTCTGTCTTACTTGACGAAGGCTTATAAGCGGGTCTCTGATCAAGCACACAAGCCGGAATATATATATGTACCTACCCTATACTGTGTTGTAAGATAAATTTATTAGACGCAATGGGGGAAAGTTTTCACGTGGCACTTGACGCTGAGTCATACAGAGTCTAGGCCAGCAAAATACTACTAGAAATTTTATTCCCACAGGAATTTAGCAGTACATGAGTTATCTACTTCTAGATAAGAAAACATAAGGGGGACAATCTAGATCAGGTTGAAGAATCACATTATTACCAAATTAATATTCTTCTGCAAGCCGAGAAAAAGGTATGCATTGGGTTTGAAAATGGTAACGGAAAACATAAAAAAAAATACGTAGGTTTCAAAGATATATTTTTTTAATGTAATTAATGGTGCTTTTTCATTTTGCGGTTTCAAGCGATGAAGTCGCCAAAAATGTACAACCATCGCCAACTGAAATATTTTTAATGCTAACCTTTGACTGTATATGCTGTATTTTGTTGCCGTTTAGTTTCCGTTTGGCAAGATTCGCGCCCACGAAAAGTACCTGAATATTGAGTTCAAAGTAATTTATTCTATAATTAAATGATTGACAGCAAAAAGGATTTCAATCGATTTTTGAATATTTGGTTCGATATGCTACTTTGAATAGTTGGTGGTAGGTTGTTATAAAATTCTGTCCGAGGTAGGAAAATGTTTTCCGAATGATTTCCTTAGTGGCATGTGAAATTTTAATAAATTCGTTATTTCTTCTTATACTAATAAATTGTTTTCTTTTACAAATATCAAACTTTTTATGTAAGAAACTAAGTTTTGTATATAGAAATAAAAATTTATAAACAATTTTTTAAGGGAAATAAAAAATAAAACAAACAAAAAATTTACTTGAATTAGTAGAATTTATAAAATAATTTTTATGATCTTCTAATGAAAAGAGAATAGATCACTGAATTATTAGTAATATAATCAATAACCCATGCAAATACAACGCAAGAAAAAATGTTGCTAATTCAGGTGTAACATGATTGAATCAATAATTTATTTATGGTGGAATAACGTAGATTCTTAAATGTAATGAACAGAAATAGCAGTTTCTTGACAACTAAGGATATATTGAATAGTTAGAAGTGAATTTTGGAGGAAAGGAGGACACAGACAGACAAACGGACGGAAATCTCCTCGATGTTAATTCTTTTTTTCCCTTAATTTTTTTTTCTGAATGAAGAAATAGGATTTAAAAAAATGAACTTGAGCAGAATCTAATTACTCAAGCCACAAAAAAAGAATACATTGCATGTTATCTATAATAATAAAAGAAAGAGTCTGTCTGTCTGTGTGTGTGTGTGTCTGTTATCGGATCGTAAAAGACCTACTTATACTGCCCACAGGAATTCGAAATTTTAAAGATAGATTCCCTTTAATACTAACGTGTGCACCTGAGGCTTAGTTTTTTCATATTTGTTCCATTTTTAGAGAAAATTCGAATTTTCTGAAAAAAATACACCACTTTCGCTCAAATCCGATCATTTTTTCTCTTTCCTGATGCCAACGGCTGAAAAAATTAAATAAAACTTTTAACAAAAACATTTAAAATTCAAAATGTTCATTTTATTCTTTTGCCATTACTTTCAGAAACTAAATTCATTATTTGAAAAATAATTGACATGTTTCAAGTGACGTAATTCCACCAGTCTTCATTCCCGGATTTCATTATGGGTTTATTTGATGTTTTTTTTTTCATTGATTTTTCTGTTGACTGCATGTATGCATATTTAAGCAATAAATGTATAGTTAAGCTATTACTGAACTATGATGGTTAATAAAGGCCATCGCACTAGAGCTATTAGT